>JAEAOA010002269.1:1862500-2207500 GCA_016746295.1 Potamilus streckersoni | reverse complement strand
TTTTAAAATCTTTGGTATAACTTGGCCTGGGTTCAAATCCATGATCTCCTACATCTGAGATGGACACTCTAACAACTAGGCCAGTGGAGTCAGGTTGTCAAAGACCTTGCTTTGTTTTGCCTTCAAAATAATGATTAAATGTTTGTAAAGCTGGAATAATTCATTTTTATTGCAGAAAAAATAAATCCATGATACAGATGCCTGTGATGATACCGTACATTAGAATATCTTTAAAAAAATAAACAGGCTTTTTAGATTTTTAAAAATCACCACAAACGTTGCTATTGTTCTGGCCATTTTACCCATTATTTTCCATTGTCTGGACTGAACACTGCATGTGTGTGGATTGTTACATTGAATGTGAATTGTTACACTGCATATGCTTGTTACACTGAATATACATTGCACATGGATTGTTACATGGAGTGGATACACCTGGATCACTGCCTCATTTGAGTAAGTATTGCCGATCTGGATCACTGCCTCATTTGAGTAAGTATTGCCGATCTGGATCACTGCCTCATTTGAGTAAGTATTGCCGTGATTGAGATCATGACATCACAGTGTACATTGTCTTGAATGTGATACTTAGCCTCATTGTGATATGCCCTCATTGGTATAAATTTTACCCATATGCATGTTCATGATATCATTTAGCATGCATTGTTTTCATTATTAAATTCAAGTCACAATAGTCAATACTTAGTACAACATACAAGAAACAAGAAAGTTTTCAAATAACATCATACTTGTAAAAAGAAATTTCAGAATATTTTGGCCAAGAAAAAGTCATGCCAGGTGATAAATCAATGTAATGAATGCTGTGTATAAAGTTCACATTATGTCATTTGGTAAACAAATATTATAATTTATGCTTTGGAAAACTTAAATGTTGGTAATACATGTACATGTATTTCCTAGGTGTTTTCCTAATTATTTGTGAAAGACTAAGAATATTCCAGCAGTATTACAAGTGGGTTGATGTAATTCATAGCTGGCTATAATCAAGCACAAAACTAATAACTAAAGGAATTTAGAAGTACCTTGCTTGTGAAGTTTGGGAATATTTAATGTTTTGTGAAAAAATTAATATTTATACATAGCTATCAGTTCAAGCAGCTTACAACCACATACAAATGTATACTTTTTTTCTTGTGCAGCACTTATTTGAATACCTATTATCTATTAAGGCTCATTAATTAAGGACATGAATTGGAAAATATACTCTGTAATCACTAAGTATCCACAAAATAATAACTGAATGAGTACTTAGAAATTTTCATAATTTGCACATTGTAAAGTTGAAAGTCATATAATCCTCTTATCAAATCAATCAAAATAATACATTAGTGAGTTGTTGTTCAGACAAAACTATTATGACTACATGGATTCTCTGCAACAATAAGCCTGCATGGCTGATTTAGAGCAGGCTATAAATAAATAAAGATTTCCTAAATTCTTATATATGGTGCATGAATGTTATTGCATTTATTTGACTTGTATAAGAATTTGTTTTTTTAAATTATATAATAAGAGATAAAAGTTTAAGCTATGTCATTTAGGGGTAGTAATACATTACTTACTACTGCTGCATTACTGTATTACTTTTTCCCAGGTTGCTACATGCACTCAAAGCTGAGTACTCCCTCCACCAATTAGTTATTGGAGTAACTGAATTAATAGTACATGACATCAGACTGATCCATAAGTCATTTAAATAATACATAATATCTTTCTCATTTCAATAGACAAATGTACTTATACAGGTGTGCCAGGATGTTCCACAAAAATTCATCTTTATTATTGACTTAGGCAGCTTTTGTCGCATATATCATTTTTGGTTGTGTTTTAGTAATTTTGTCCCCAGTCGTTGCTTTGTTTGTGTGTATTAAAGTGTAGGTTCCTTTTTGCTGTCTTTGAAGGCTTTTGGACCATATTTATGGAAGTGTTGCTGAGGAGACTGGGGACATGAGGATTCTATCCAGTTTGTGATTGTTATTGTTATAGGGTATAATGCAATTTTTCAGCACAATATAGGCTATACATGGCGGCCAGTATTAATGGTGGAGGAAGAACCCTAGAAAACACAGGGAAGAACCACCGACCCACGAGAAACTACTGGCAGGCTTTCTCACTTACCCACATTAGCCGAACCTGGACTCGAACTCATGCAGACAGAGGTGAGATAGAAATGTTCCATAACGGTCAGAATTTTAGACCACTTGGCCACTCGGGGCCCCTCTCCAGTTTGTAGAGATTTTATGGGAAGCATTCTTTTTAGATCTTCTGTTTTTTCAGTGTTCTGTAATAGTTTTGGAACTTTCTCAGAAGTTTACTCAGGGCCAAGATACTGCCAGACAGCTCAAGGAGGGGTCTGCCTCCTCTTGTACATAAAAATCTCTGGTTTCCACCTTTAGTTCTCAGGCTTATTGCTCTGGTCAGTCTCAAAAGCCTCCCTGCTTCTGGATTCAGGGCATTCCAAGGAAGGGATTTCATCTCGGACCTGGGTTTGCCTCTTCGTCAAATCTTGCCATCGTTGGAGGCAGTGGCTAAAACATTCAGGCATTGTTCAAGGCAGTAGCTGAAACATCCAGGCATGCACTTTCCATGCCCATGGCCCTTTAATAATAATAGCAATAAAAAAAAGTAAATCTATGAATGAAAAAGATTACTTGTTTGACTGATAAAGAAAGAGTTTAAAATTTTAAGTATGCTTTCGGCTTGAATTTTCAGAGAGCCTAATCTTTCAGTACTTCCAGTTTCCAGTCCTATATTTTTAAAAATTGGTTACGCATTTTTTGGTTATTTGATTCTCTTGAGTTTCCATTTCAAAATTATATGGAGATTATATGTATGATATACTGTCTAATGATATTGTTATTTTTGCTCTTTTTCAGGATTTTACTTTCATGTTGGTCACCACACATTATATATAAGATACCACAACCAGACAGGAGACAGAGCCATCCATTAGTGCAGTGATGTCCGATGGTTATCGGCCACTGTCTGAGGCATGGCGTCTCAATACGCCTGAAGAGCGGCAGAGGGTGGGTCAGCGAAAAGTAGAAGAACTACAGGAACAAATCAGGAATATGGAGTCTCAGATGGATGAACGACGTGAGCTGATCCACAAACTGAAGAAACTGCAAGAGATAGAGGATGACAAGAGGCAGATTAAGGGAAGGATACTGGTAAAATATTTACATGATAAATATATATATATATATATATATATATATATATATATATATATATATATATATATATATATATATATATATATATATATATACTATCGTTGTAATCAAAATAGGTAAAATCATATATGTATGTGCATCATTGCTGAATGTCAACTGTTCTTTCTTTCATTGTCCAAGGCAACATTTTGGAGTGGGTTTCATCTGTTCATTGCATCAACCCCCTTGCTTAGTAGGTTAACTTTGTAGATGTTCATTAATTATATATTCATCGTTAAAGTTAAGTTTAGATGGAGTAGCATCCAAATGAGTACTTTGACCTCATTGCAAGAAAAGGTCATTGTGACCCAGATTCACTCTTCACTGACTTGGGTTGAATGTATAGTATTTCTTATGCCATCTACATTAAACTATATAATTATATGAATTTCTATTATCACCACATCCTTGCCAATAAACAAAGGTGACTGTGACCTACATTTTACTGGATTCACTTCAGTTTTTGCATTTATCTCTTGACCATATAGGATTTTTGCATGCTATGTATATTAGTATATTTAGAATTATGAAACTTGGATTATGGATGCATCTTGTTGAGCTCATTTTCTGATGTAGGTTATTATGGCTCATATTTTACACTTAAATGATATGGAATAAATGTTGTGTGATGTTCATTTATCAGGCACTATTTATGTTAAAATCATGATGTTGAGGACAGTATGCATCTATCACCACCAAGAGGCTGCAATAACCTTTTTTGATTTTCAAATGGCTTTGCTAATTTTTAGCATTTAGCTGATAATTGCATAATTCTTTTTTGTTTTTTTTTATTCATACAACACTACCTAGAATCTTGAAATGTGGTGAGTAAATACATCTGATCATAGTTATCTGTGATCTATATTTTATGATTCTCGGATTTTGTTGAAAATTTGAGCTGAGAGGTCTTTGAGTGCTGTTTACGTTTTGTTGATGCAACGTGATAATTGGATGCATCTTTGTTGTTTCTAACATATGTGATGAAAAATGATCACTGTAACCTACATTTTGCTAAGATCAGTTAAATATTTGTGTTGGATCATGTAGCTTTTTTGTAGTTTACAGATCCTTGTTTACTCAGAACATCCTATCTGACTGATGTAACTTGTAATAACAATGTATATATTTGGTGATAAAACTTTTTATATTAATGACTCTATTTTGACATGGGTCTTTTTAATCACTGACTAAAAATAAAGACTGAAGTGATTGCATAAAATTGACACATCAGTAAATTTACCCAACCATTTTTCTTTAATCCTAGAATAATTATATTAATTAGCAATTAACCTGATCATTTAATTCTCATAATCTCAATTTTTCTCACTTTTTGTCAAAACAATGGATGTTATCAAAATTTTTTTTTACTTTTGGTAGCATGTACTTTTCTTTTATTACCCTCTTTATGTGGCAAGTGAACACTCAGCCCCTTCTTCATTAGCCAATGCTTCATCAGCTCATGTTTAGTGTTATAGTCAAGGTAGAACATTATAGTGGGTTATAGAAGTAATCTGAGGACCTTATGTCAGTTGTATGATTTTTCTTCTCTTTTTTACAAGGATATTGTAGGTTTTTTAACATTAAGTTGCTTCTGGTATTTTTAGCATTTATTGTCCTTGCTTGCTGTTCATTTCAGTCTTTAGTTCTTAGTATAATCACTTAATGATAGGGGCCCCGAGTGGCTGAGTGGTCTAAAGCACTGTCCATTACGGATCACTGCCATCTCACCTCTCTCTGCGTGGGTTCGAGTCTAGGATTCGTCGAATGTGGATATGTGAGAAAGCTTGCCAGTAGCTTCTCATGGGTCGGTGGTTCTTTCCGGTGATTTCCCGGTTTCTTCCTCCACCATTAATACTGGCTGCCATGAATAGCCTATCGTGTGCTGAAAAATGGCGTTAAGCCCAACAACAACAACAACAACAACTTAATGATATGTCATATGAATGTGACCTTAAATAACAGCTGGTGAAACATTGCTAAAGCAAAACTGCAATAATTTATGACTACAGAGTGACTCATAATGCCTGCCATATATTTTGAGGTGAGTACTGGAGTGTTAGGGAATGACTGTGAGATTACAGTGTCTGAACTTATATTTCAGAGATTTTATCAGGGGGTGCAAATTTTGATTTTAGTCACAAGGCTTATTGTGTTGCTAGAAATTGGTATAGACAAACCTTGATCTAGCATGCACTGGAAACTAATTGGTTGCTGAAAGTAGTCCCCAGAATTTACTGATTTGTAACAAATTCCTGATCAGTATTGTGTAACTATTTAAATTCATTTACATTGCACATAACTTAATTAGTTCATGACAACTGGAATTATTTTATACAAGAAGTATGATTGTGCTTAAGAGTTATTCAAAGCCTGTGGCTTTCATCCAGTAAAATCTGGCTTCTAAGCATGGACAAACTTTAACATTGATATAAGAAAGAAATAATAATAAAAAAAACCCCATTAACCTGTATTTATCAGCTCACTTTCATACCTCTTTTATATCAAAGAACATAATGTTCTGTATTATTTTATTGTGTTTTTTGTATCTATCATGTTAGGTATGTAGTTGTGTTCTGTCATGATAGGTAGGTACTTAAGTTCTATCATGTTAGGTAGGTAGTTGTATAAATCTATCATGTTAGGTATGTAGTTGTGTTCTATCATGTTAGGTAGGTTGTTGGGTTCTATCATGTTAGGTAGGTTGTTGTGTTCTATCATGTTAGGTATGTAGTTGTGTTCTATCATTTTAGGTAGGTTGTTGTGTTCTATCATGTTAGGTATGTAGTTGTGTTTTCTATCATTTTAGGTATGTTGTTGTGTTCTATCATGTTAGGTATGTAGTTGTGTTCTATCATTTTAGGTAGGTTGTTGTGTTCTATCATGTTAGGTAGATTGTTATGTTCTTTCATGTTAGGTAGTTGTGTTCTATCTTCATGTTAGATATGTAGCTGTGTTCTATCATATTAGGTAGGTAGTTGGGTTCTATCATATTAGGTAGGTAATTGTGTTCTATCATATTAGGTAGGTACTTATGTACATAAGCATGTTGTTAGTTTTTGATAGGTACTACTCGGCAATCAAGTGACTTAATGATATGTCAGCACAATGATTGTTAATATATAGTGTTGAATCAAAATTAAAATTTTTAATTCTTGAACAGGCAAATAGCATAAAAGTTATAATATGTAACAAACTGAAAAATTATATAGAGAAGGTGTTATCATTGCATTTTCAAAACCACTTTATTCATTATACTGAGTTGATGGTATTGATACAGTATAGAGATTATGTTATCAACACTTTGCATAGACTTGATGGCATAAACACATTATATGGAGTTGATGGTGTCATATAGGAAGATGAAAATTAATAACATTGTATTGAAATGTATGTGTTCACTTTGAATATGTAAAGTATACCAGACTTGGAGTGGGGGTATTAACAAAATATAAGCAAAATATATTGTATCTGTTTAGTGTTATGTAAATTAAATCAGTTTTTTCACTTCATGTTATTTCTTCTTTGTTGAATAATTTTTTAAAAAGAAAATTAAGAGATCATACTGCATTTTGTTTCATTTTTCAGGAAAGAATAAACCTACCTTGTGTCTGTAACAACAATTTTTGGCCAGTATGATTGAACTTGGACCAATAAGAAAATGCTTTTTTAATAACATACAAATACCATAGTTCCTATCCATGAATACAATACATGCATATACTTTGTAATGTTATAAACTTTTGCAGGAGAGGCAGAGTAGAAATTCTAGTCAGAAAATGTTGTTGGGAGAGGAGATGGACAGACTGTTTGGTAGAGATTCTGCTAGGCTTCTTGGTTTGTATAATAAACATTTTATCTTTTTTTTTTGTTAATCATCATGAAATATGATACTTGTTGTTTTGATTTTTGAAGGATAGATTGATGGAGCATGCATGTAGATAGTATAGCAGACTATTTAGCACATTCAGTTTGTGCAACTTTGGTGATAGGATTGATCCTCATTTATGGCATATGCATGAGTCCACCTAACCAAGGTCATTGGTTTCCGCAACAGAACAGATAAATTGTTTGACTCTGTTAGAGTGTAGACATGAACTAGTGTCAGATTCATTAGAGAGAGTAGCTGTGTGACGTACATGAATGTAATATTCAGACTTTGTATTGCTCTCACAAGCCATAATACATGATACATTGGCAGATAAAGATTAAACAAAGTTGTTGATACATGACAAACGTTAATTGTTCATGTCATTCAGAGTTTAAATAAATATTGTAATTTATTCACACAGTGCTTCTTTGATTTCTTGTCATTCAATTTTGGGTAAGTACCCACAAATAACTTTTTTGTTCCCATCATGTATAACAAAATTTCTTTATCTTCAACCCCTGAAATTCTTTCATTTTGCTGTTAGTATAAAAGTGGATGATAAATCAATGGAGCACTTTTCTTTTTAAATTAAATTATTTTTAATTCCTAACTCATCATGCTAATTGAACTGAACTTGGAGTAAATTACAACTTTCCATATTTATAATGTGATAGTTTTGGTTCATGACTGCTGACTGCCTTACATATATGTACCAAACTAAAGTAAAGTGAGAAGTTGAAATATTTGATTAATATGTATATTTTTTTCCAGGTGGATATGGGATAATCAAAATGTTAGTCATGTGTGTTATAATCATATTAGGTCAATGAAATGTATATTTTCATGTCAGTTTATTTATGCATTTTATTTTGTCAAGTAATTTTTTTGAAAGGAAGTAAAGATATCACATGAAGCTTAATTTTAGTTTCTTTCATTTCATGTTGTCGTTAATTAATAGACCAATTAAATAAAGAATATGTAAAATAGTTTTCATGCAAATCCATCAGGTAATGGATGTTAAATTCTACATCTTTCCATTTTAGAAAACTTTTATTAATTTTGGGCACGGGGGTTCCATGGTGCTACTGCATCATATCAAAAATCTCTTTTAATGGAGGAGGGCATACTAATGGGGAAGAGCTGTACTAGTGCAACAGCTCACTATTAAGTCAAGTTGAATTGCAAGCAGCATCGACTCTGATCCACCTTCACATAATGTGAAAGTAGATCAGGATCAATGTTGTTTGTTATACAGAATTTTCCTAGTAACATGCAGACCTAGATCTTATTGTACATTTTGCAATGGCAAGTCCATGTCTGTGTAATTTGCTGTTATATGCTAATTATAAGCAAGGACAGATGGTATATTGATTCTGTTTATTTCTCTATATAATTGCAAGGATAATGAACTCTGCATGTTTTAAAATTTGGAACTGTATTCCAATAAAGTGATTAAATAAGTCATTATTCTGTGCAATGTTTTTTTTTCTACACAGGATAAAACATTATGCATGAAGATAAGTACTGCTTTCTCGGGGTTCAGTTATAATGTTTTTTATTATTTGTTTGTTTGTTTCTTGATATGGTTTTGTTTTGCATGCATTGATTATATGTCTTTGATAAATTACATTTAATAATTCAATGAAATATGTATTTGCGATGAACCATGTTGCAGTTTTAAATTCTCCTGGCCGAAAGACCAAGCAAGTTTATGTTATAGTCCTTTTCCACTTGTTGTCCAATCATAATTGTTATTTACAGTCATTTAAGATTCAGGGCCTTTCATAGTTGTTCATTTTGCAAACAAAATCCAAACTTGAACACCTTTCACATTTATTCATATGATTCTGATGAGTCAATAACAGTCTGAAACATAACATTAGATTTGCCTAAAATGCTGTTTGTCCAACTGGATGAGCATGTTCAAAAAAGTAACTGACCCTTGTACAAGTGGACAAATGGAAATTTTCAAGCACTGAGACAACATATGATACTGATGTTTGTTGCTTTTAATACAGTTTAGCACAAATTTGTCAGAATCATGATATTTTAATAATAATAAACATGTTTGGAATGCTGCTTGATATTAGATCCTTTTTTTTCTTGGACACTATCAAGAAATTTATAACTTTGTACACATTAGTTTTCATGTGTACACATAATTTTTGTGCATTAATATAAAAAGATATTTTTTCATAGAAAATTACATAATTTATGGAATGTAGTTTGAATAAATTAGCATTTGAATAAATTTATAAAGTAAGCATGTTACTAAACCATATTTCTTTTCGAACTAATTGCTGCTGTATTTGGCTATTTATTATGCAGATGTGAACTAGGTGAACAGCTTCAAGTCCACATGAGCCTCTTGTTTATTCATATGAGTATCTTCTTATTTGTAGACCCTGAGAATCCTTTAGACCAGAAATTGGTTCAGGATGTAATCCAGCACAGGACCAAGGAATTTTCTCTGAAGCAGCAGGAAGCTGCACTGCAAACACAGTAAGAATGTTTTTACATTAAATTTGTCTTCATGCATCATGGCAAAAATTTTATCAAAGAAAAAATACACAGATATTTTGGTTTCAAAGTAATTTTGTGACCAAATTTTGTTGAACTGAATAGGTTAGATCAGCTGTATTTGTTTCCTTCTTACAGTGTAAAAAATGTCTCGTAATTGTTTGAAATCTTTATTTCCATTCAGCATATGGTCATAGAAGATTTTCTTTTACAAGACCTTTTACCTTAAACCTTATCTTAGATTAATATCAGGATATTAAACAAAATGGGACTAGCTGGTACAGATTTTCAAAAAATGGGTGTTTGGGAGTACTATGTTTGCTACTGTATATGTTTTAAATTTTTTAATACAAAAATGGCTATTTTATTTGGCCAATTGATGCAGGTAAACTACCCATTTACAAGTGCTTAGGGAATGTCCTGATAAAAGAACTAATTTAAAACCCTCTTAACCTGGCTTATCCAATTCCTGCTTGTGACAGACTTTCTGATAAGGGTGATCACTGAAGTATCAAATACTGCATAAAACAAAAATATTTGCAAATCAACACAAAGAAAAATTGTTTTGGATCTCAGATCAGTCTACACTTAAAAACATTGCATTGGGTTCAAAATATTGTTGGTTTTTTTTCAGTTCATAGAGCAGGACAAAAGTGGATAAACTGAATGTTTATGTACATGTACTAGGCATACTCATTGATGTAAAGTACACCCTCATTTTAACACTGTCCATGGCTGCCTTTGAGTATGCTGCTTCATATTGATTCCACTTTATAACAAATACATTACACATAATTCTAATACTACACAATAAAATGGGATTCATCACCAAATCTGTCTTTATAATAAAATACCTTATAGTGTGGAAGTGCTTTTTTAGTCATCCTTCAACAAAAGCATACACATTTGTTCAGAGTATGACACTAAATAGTCTACTAATGAATGCATCACTTTCTTTTTGTCAGATTTCTTGCTAAGGAGAGGGAGCGGTTGCTGGAGGCCAGACAGCGAGTCCAGCAGAAGAGAGAAGCCTTATACAGTGGACTGCCACTGCCTGGTAAGCAAGAGTCCCGCAAGAAGGACTATCTTGATCAAATTAGAAGTAAGTCTCTTAAGACTCGAATGAGGGACTCCTTATTGCTCCCTGTGCCTTCTCTATTTGAGACTTACAAACAGAAATGGGAGTCAGTGGAAAACCTTACACAGCAGAATTGGGCTTCACAGCAAAGAACAAAGAAAAAGGGTCCAAGGGTTTACTATTTTCCAGTCCCCTATGACTACAGGTGGTGGTGGTGGAAGAGACCTAGGTGATGGTTTATGTACACTTGATTTTGCTGAACTTATGAAAGGTTTTTTTTTTGTGCCATATATGTGCTGTGATTGCTAGAGTGAGCAAAGAAGATAAAATGTATATTTTCAGATTGATATTATTAACTGCAAAAAGTAGAGAAATTTAAATGAACAAATTTAACAGGCATGGACAAGTTCTAAAAGTACCAAAACAAAGAATGTGCGCAAACTTTCAAGATAAAGTCTGTTTTGTTTTAATTCATGTAACAATACATTATTGACAACTATTTGTACTTTTAGAAGCAGCCAATATATAGGTTCCTTTTAGTCAGGCATCATACTGTCATAACTGTATATCATATTTCATCACACATGAACGGACCAAAATTACAGTTTATATACACCTTAAGATGAAAGTTCATCACAAAACTTGGGTTGCTGTGACCTACATGACATGAATTATTTGACATTGTTTATAAGTCATCTTCAGGTCTAGTTCAGTAGCTCTTCAATACTCCAAACCAGCCTTAGGATGGCAGCATCATCTGATGATATCATTACCACTAGATTGCAAGATAAATGAATTCATTTTGATATTGCCTTATAAGATATTGCTATTGCTTGTGGTGTACAAAGGCATTCATTGAAGAAATAAGTTTAATGAATGAGACTAGACTGTATGGCACACAACAAGGCTAGATCACTGTAACCTACTGTACATATTATGCATAACATAGCTTAAAAGCCATGACTGAACATTAATTATATACCTTTTCACCATTTTATTTATTATCAGACATGAATTGATGAATATCCTTTAGACATGGTGCACAGCTTACACTTTTCTCATCTTAATTGGCATTTGAAGAATTGTTCACATATTTAGTAAATGAATGCAAGATCTTAGAACTGCAAAGTTAATGCAATAATCATATGTTAACTCAGTCAATGTGGGGAAGGTTGTTGCATCCGAGTAGGAATTTCTTCAGTGGACTGTAGGACTTTGAGGTATTTTGCCTTTCCGCTGTGAACTTCACCAAGAGCAACTCTTTTAATATACCTCTATGATTCTTCAATTAAATCTCTGGATTATTTTTAGGGCTTTTCCAGGAAAACATACTTGGGATCCAGGGAAGGCACTTTCAATGTAGAGTGGTCACCACAGATTCACTGTAGAATTGTTTTATAATTTTCATGCAAACTTAGAATAATCTGAGTAGCCTGGCATATATTTTTTATAAAAGTGCCTTCCTCGGGTACCATGCATGTTTAAATGGACCAGCCATTAGGTATTCTCCACTCTTTGCTGCATATGATTGAAAGCATGGAGCTATTAAAATGAATGGATTTGCTTAGGTAATGTATGGCTACGAGATTGTGTCAGATATGTGGGTCTTAATTTCATCTCATTATGTACGAATGACATATCTTTGAAATAACCTTTGAAGTTATGAAATTCTTCATTTTGGACAGTAAGTCTTCAAAACATCATTGATTATTCCAAGGATCTGAGTGTGTTTATGATTTGAATTATTAATGTAACTAGAGAAGATTTCTAGTCATATTGCTATGAGGTCTGCATTGTGGCAGTTTGTAGTGATGTCTAACACTGGAGAATCATGCCACAGACATGTAGTAAGATGTCCCACCAAGTCACATTATCTTGACACCAGGCTAACCTGCTTAACACTGACCTCTTAATGCTAAGCACCAGTTCCATTTTTAGAAGTCTTTGATATGACTTGGCCAGGGTTCAAACCTGCGACCTCCTGCATCTAAGGCAGATGTTTTAACAATACAGGTGACTGGAGTGGTTAACAGGCATCTGAAATATAATTGTTGCTGCATGCTGGGTTATTACTGTTTACATCTGTTGATTTTGTCACATGTATTTGTTCCTTGTTTCCTGTGTGCAGCTTTTTTCTCACATGTGAAGCACAAGTGAAACATGGGGATCAATTTTATGATGTCTATGCTGTTGTTGTAAGCATTCAGCTTTAATGTTTTGCATTTAGCTCAGTTACCCTGAAACATTTGTGTGTATTGTCAATAAACTTGATGAGTGTATTCATTTTAGTATTTTGCTTTGTTACTTTGTTACTGTTGTGTTTACAGTCACAAAACTTCATGGGTGTATTCATCTCATAGTGCACTACTCATCACAGGCAGAAGTGGGTCACATTGATGTGTATTCAGCACTTACATTATTTAAGCACTTTGGTATCCCCGGTAGCCAAGTGGTGTAAAGTGCCCATCTTGCCATCTCACCTCTGTCTGCATGGGTTTGAATTTCATGCTTGGCCAATGCAAATATATAGTTGTTGTTGATGTAGGGTTTTAATGCCATTTTTGAGTACAATATAGGCTATACATGTGGTCAGAATAAATGGTGGAGGAAGAACCTGGGAAAACCTAGGAAAGAACCACTGACCCATGAGAAGCTACTGGCAAGCTTTCTCATGTACCCGAATCGATTTGAACTCACACAGAGGTGAATCGGCAGTGTGCATATATGTAAGCAAGCTACAAGTAGCTTCCCATGGGTAGTTGGTTTATACCAGGGTATTCCCAGGTTCTCATTCCACCAGGTATATTAGTCACCATGTATAACCTATCTTTTGCTGCATCATGACATTTGATGGGTCTATTAATGACTTACATTTTAAACTCCAGCATTCATGTAAGTTTTCGTATTTAACTTAGTTCCTTAGTCATGTGTAAGGTCATGAATTTTGATGTGTTTATATAAAAGATAATTATCAGCCCAAAGACCTTCTTTGAACATCAGAGTGACCAGCTTATATTTTTTGCAGTGACCGTGCAAGGCTTTTTAATTATGCTTCATTGGAGCAGTTAGACATTGCATATAGCATTCCATAGTTTCTTGTTTTCCTGTTGTCATCATAATTATAGTTTCACAGGCTCACAAGGAATGTTTGAAATAGTAGACTCCAGTACAAAGTAAATAAATCAAGTCGTCTTTATTACTGTATCATAAATGATCCAGCACCTAAGTAAGTCATATCCATACTATGTGTACTTGGCAAGATCTTTTACATCATCATCATCATTACGTTTTGTTGGCAGGCAATAGAGATCTTACATTTGTGCCCTAAAAGGATTACAAAGGAAATTATCTCACTAAAAGTGGACCTTTCTGTGTAATCATTTCTCAGAGTCCTTACTAAAAGGGAAGATGGAAGACAACTTTGTTTCATTATAACCGTGAACACCTGAACAGTAACAGTTGAAAACACCCAATATTATTCAAACCTCTTCATTTAAATTAAAAGAACAATATAACATGTTCAGAGGATTACCAAATTTTAGCTGACAAAGGGATATAGTGGATAGACTATTTGTATCCTATTGATACTGTCTTTTTTCAGATGATTGACTGATTTATTGTCACGGTTTTATGGTACACCAGCACTGTAAGGCTATTTAGCACCTTAGAAAAGGTTTTATGTAAAATTATTTATAGCTGATAAAATGTTCATTATCAGCGAATGATAATAAAATCAAAATAGATAAAAGCAAAATTATCAGGTCATGAAGGTAATTTATAAACCTTCCCAATCAATGGGGTATATAAATGGTGTGTCAGTGAAAATATAGATGAAAAGGTACATAGTAGGAATGATGGTATAAACATTAAATAAAAATACTTAAAGTAATAGCATGAAAGTTGTATCTTAGAATAAATGTTTACTTCCTTCTACTTATTCTACTTTTTTAAATTATGAGACACCTGTTTTATAACAGAGTGAGTAAAACACTTAATTGTCTGTTGCACACAAATATTTATTTATTTCTGTATATAGAATGCCTGTACCATTTAATCTTGTTTGTTGTTTTTCAGTGGTCATTATTAAATAAAGTAATATGATAGATTTTCATGATTTTGTTTTGATTTTTCCCTGTACATTGTTATGTGATCCAAGTTAAATTCATTTTTTATACTTCAGTGACATAAGTTGTATAGTCCAAGTGTCATTCGTGTGAGTATTTTTGAGCACGTTTTCATGTAGCTTTGTTAATTGTTTGGTTTTTGCTATACAAAATGTGAAGCAAAATGAGGAAGTTATAAATAATTATCTGAGATTTCCATGTTAAGGTTGAGAATACTTTTCCTTGAGGGGCACCAACCTTTTGGTCTAAGGTGTTTGCCTTTACGGATCACACTGACATCGTCAAGTCTGTATTAGTTCAAGTCTCAGACTTAGCCAACTTGGTTATGCGACAAAGCTTGTCAGTAGCTTCCTGAGTGTTGGTGGTTCTTTCTGGGTTTTTTTCGGCTTTTTCTTCCATCTTCCACCAAATATGCTGGCTGCCATGTATAGTATATCTTAAGTGAAAAATGGCATCAAGCCCATAAACAGCTAGCATCATTTCTTTTAACATTGTTTTGTTTATTGTACTGATCTTGCTGTAGATAAGAATTTGATGAATTAGATATTATACACCCTAATTTTTAAACTAATTGCATTTTTTTAAATTGAGTGGGATTTTTTGTTAAACCAGAGAACATAAATTTCTACTTTTGGACCTATGTACATTTTTTAAACTCAAAATAAAAATGTATGTTCGAGATTGAGTTTTAATCATAAAAGTGACTTAGTGACTAAGACTTATTCAGGGTGTGTTGATCATGTGACTGAATTCATACAAGTGTTCTCACAAGGACAAAATACTGTTATTTGAAACAGGGATATCTGGACATTGACTTGATTGCATAGTGAATAATTATTATGATGCAACCTGGGCTATGCCTTGGCAGTAGCAACCTGCTGACAACTTTGAAGTGAATACTTAAATTTATATTGTTTTGTGTAATTCATATGTATTAATTTGCATTTATTAGTCAATTTGTCTGCATAAAATATGTTAATGCACTGCTTTACAACAATAAACATACGATGATATATTGCGTTAACTTTTAAATAAAATGTGTAGATGCTGTTACAGCTATTTATAAAATAGTATGAAGTAGAGTGGAGCTACGGCACTCTCTCACTTTAAAGCCCATCATTATAACACAGTTCTGGTTATAAAGTGGGTATGATTATGAATCCCATTTCATTAAGTGGTTGTAAAATTATATGTATTATGTACTTCATTATAAGAACATTCTCACAATAAGACCATTCATTATAACACTCTTCCTGTTATAAGGTGTGTATGATTATGGATTCCATTTTATTAAGTGGTAGTTATATAAGTCAGTTTCAATATAATGGAGTAAGTATACAAGCAATTTTTATTTTATTGATCTTCTGTTAGCAATAGTTTGGAGGGAAAAAAAGGTTCTGCTATTTAGTATCTTGTTTTACATGCATATTTTAATATACCATATCAAATGATATGGTACTTTTTGCTTATTTATATATCTTTCTGATATAACTGCAGATGAGATTTATTATTGCTTTTACTTGTTTTAATATTTTAATATACAAATTGATTTTTGATAAAAAAATTTTAAACAAATTGAGGTATTCCTGTTTTGTGATCTTTAATTATAAAAACACTGAAAATTATTATATCATCAGCGTTATCAATTTGATATAAATTCTATTGTGAATAGTAAAATTGAAGAAAAGAAATGTATACATAGGAAAGAAAACTTGATAAATTCCATTGGAAAAATTATCTCAAAGAGGAAACACATAAACTAAAAAACTGAGCTTGAACCTTGGTAGGGTCATAAACCTAACTTAACTTTAGAATAGGGGATAAAAAATAATTGGTGCCACAAATTACCAAAAACATTGGGAGAATAAATGAATGATTTTAAATATAGATTGTTATGAATAGAATCTAAAAGTACAAAAAGTATCTGAGATGAAGATTAGACTGCCAGTATTGGTACAAATGTGTAGTATGATGAAGTCTAAACAGTCAATATTGGTACAAATGTGTAGAATGATGAAGTCTAAACAGTCAATATTGATACAAATATGTAGCGTGATGAAGACTAAACAGTCAATATTGGTGCAAAATATGTAGTGTGATGAAGACTAAACATTCAATATTGGTAAAAATGAGAAGCATTATGAAGACTAAACAGTCAATATAGATACAAATATGTAGTGTGATGAAGACTAAACAGTCAGTATTGGTGCAAAATATGTAGTGTGATGAAGACTAAACAGTCAATATTAATACAAATGTGTAGAATGATGAAGACTAAACTGTCAATATTGGTACTAATGTGTAGAATGAGGATGATTAAACTGTCAGTATTGGTGCAAAATATGTAGTGTGATGAAGACTAAACAGTCAATATTGATACAAATGTGTAGTATGATGAAGACTAAACAGTCAGTATTGGTGCAAAATATGTAGTGTGATGAAGACTAAACAGTCAATATTAATACAAATGTGTAGAATGATGAAGACTAAACAGTCAATATTGGTACTAATGTGTAGAATGAGGATGATTAAACTGTCAGTATTGGTGCAAAATATGTAGTGTGATGAAGACTAAACAGTCAATATTGATACAAATGTGTAGTATGATGAAGACTAAACTGTTGGTATTGATACAAAATGTGTAGAAAGATGAAGGCTAACCCTTTTTAGGGTCAAATTAATTTGCGCCTTACATCCACTTCTGTGACAAAATGCATGTATTTACAGTTTGAATTCAAGCACACAATTGTTTGTTAAATAAGCAGCAGTCAGCTTACTTTATGGTAGGAAAGTGCACAAGACTTGATAGCCTTAAAAGTGATTAGTACAGTTCTTTGATATACGTATCTAATGGATTTTACTCATAAATTGTATGCATCATATATACTTGCTTAAAAGTGGAGTCCAACTTAAAACTGCATGGACTCAGATTTGCCATAACATAATGCTCAGAGAGATGGTGATCTATGTAGTTTACTTAGAGTACTCAGTAGAACATGCAATATAGACCCTGATTTTCTTGGCACATTAGGAGATATCTCATTAGTGTCTGTTGTTTTGCAGTCAGTCAGCTTATATGTGAGTATTTATGGTACACTTTATTCTCACTGACCTGTAATTGGGATTTATGTGGTTTCAGTGTGTATTAATCACAAAGGTAATTTTAATGAAATCAAATGTTTTAAATTGGGAACTGATTCCCTGTCAACCCTTAAATTGTGTGCCCCTGACCTTTGATACAATGATGATGTTAAATGAACAAATCTATGTTTATTCCTTGCTTTCATCAGAAAGTGTATTTCAGTTGATGAAAGAGCATATGGTATATAAACCTGTCTATTGGAGAGGTGTTTTATATACTGTTATTGTCACTCAGTGGATGATAGTCATTCATAACTTTGTTGTAGGAAATTGAATGGCACACAAAGGTGAATGTCCCTTTTATGTAAATTACTTGATGCATTCAAGATGAAAATACAGTATGTTAAACTTTAAAATCTACTTTAAATTCACATGATCAAACAGTGTGGATGTAAATGATGTTAGCTTGTGTTAGAAATGAAACCAAAGTACTGAAAGTATGTATGTTAAATAGACTTCATTCTTTACCTGTGTCATGGAACTTGGATAATTTACCTTCCAAAGTTGATCTTTTCAGGCTGTTTGTAAATAGTAATTTTATTGGTTTCAAAAGATGGCTGAAAATGCTGTAATGCTTGTAATGTTTTGTATTCTTTAATTTTTCCATACAAATAACATTATTTTTATAATGCTATATATCATGAAAAGAACATTGTATTATTAAGATATCAGAAATATTTATATATAAATTGCAGTTATTAATTTGTATCAATATTTATTTGTAAGCAACCCCCCCTGCTGAACAAACAAATAGCAATGAAAAAAGTTTCAGAAAATTTTGTAATTTCAAACATTTGAGACTCAAACACAGAGGCTAGATTAATAATTGTACAATTCTCATTAACTTATGTTTTATGTTCTAGTGCATGGCCTGATCAGCACTGACGAAATACAAAATGGAGAAATTAAATTTATGATTCTAAAATTAATAAATGTAGCCCCACCTATTATATATATATATATATATATATATATATATATATATATATATATATATATATATATATATATATATATATATATATATATATATATATATATATATATATATGCATGCTTGCACACACACACACATATATATATATATATACACAAACTTTTGCAGCCATACCATACTATACTATGCCATACCATGTCTATCAAAAAAGCATATCTAAGCATGCAGTAAAGAATATAGCATGTGATGTAATATAACACTTATGCAAATATGCAAATACAGATTTGATTTGTCTGTTATTGCATGTGATTACAAACCTCAAATATATATATATGCATGCTTGCACACACACACACATATATATATACACAAACTTTTGCAGCCATACCATACTATACTATGCCATACCATGTCTATCAAAAAAGCATATCTAAGCATGCAGTAAAGAATATAGCATGTGATGTAATATAACACTTATGCAAATATGCAAATACAGATTTGATTTGTCTGTTATTGCATGTGATTACAAACCTCAAATACGGTACTTCAGTATACCTGTAGCTTGCATGTAAAAAAAAAATGAGTAAAATGATATTTTGAAGCTGCCAGTAAACAACCTTTACTGTGCTTGGGTATTTAGTACAGGTTCTGCTTCTGCCTGTATGTTAGTGCATATAATAGTAACATATGATGAGTGTGCCAATTTAGAAGACATGACAGTATGTACATATAATGGTAACACATGGTGATTGTGCCAATTTAGAAGACATGACAGTATGTACATATAATGGTAACACATGGTGAGTGTGCCAATTTAGAAGACATGACAGTATGTACATATAATGGTAACACATGGTGAGTGTGCCAATTTAGAAGACATGACAGTAAAGTCTAGTGAGTAAGGGTCTATGTATTATGTAGGTACCTACAATCGTAAGTTGATTTCAACATTATTGAAATGCAGGTAGATCTTTAGAATATGGGAACACATATCTATCTGATTATGGTTCTGACTTTTGTACTCCTTAATGTGATCATCATTTGTGAATGAAGGAAAGTGATGGAAATAGCAATGTTTTTGAATGAATTTCATCAACATGGGGCTTTCTCTGACCAATTTAAAATGTTGGCTTGCAATGAATAAAAACTGTTATTTCTAAAAATCAGGTGCCCTGTTTCTATATAATAACAATCATGTGATATGGATCCATCAGACATTTAAATAAAAAAACAACATTTTTTAAGGATATCCTTATCTACATAAATGTAAATATTTGATAAGCTCAAAAAATTTATTACTGTAAAATGTAAAATACATATATTTTTTTAAAAATAATGTCCATGTTCTTATGGAATGGCATTTTTTATACTGATACCATCCATCTCTCCTTTTATGTCTGCCCATATACACCATGAGAAGTGTAATTTTACAACTGAAATGAAACGGGGATGAAAATGAAATGTCAAATTGCTTTAAACAATATGATGAATGCATTTTGAAGAAAATGGAGAACTAAAATGCAAAGCACACTGATGTATGATAAAAAATAAAGCCCTTTTAAATGATAATCCTTTTAAATGATAATCCAGTATCAGATTCTTCACCACATTTTTCAGTCCATGCAAGTGGTGACATTCCTATTGAGGCAGATATAACTGCTATTGTGTGATGACATTATCTCTAGTAATTGTATCTGTGCTTATTGACCCCTGGAGATTTTTTTTTCATGATCAAGTGAAATGGCGATCGGAAATGCATATAGGTCATTTTCTTTTGAATGCACCAAAACACATCTGTTTACAAGAGATTTTTGTTCATTCAGATGCTTTGGTGTATGATAGACATTGTTTTGATAGGGTAATCCTACATGTCTTGTTTGTTTTCTTTTGTCATTCTTGGGGCATACTTGACCTACTATTTTTGCATCTTGGCCATTTTTTTCACAGAATCTCAAACTCATCCTACCTTTTGTGAAATTTCATCTGTCTGTGTGCAGATTGAGCTCTTCTGATTTAGAAAAAACACAAAAAGTCTAAAATCCAGACAGAAACTTAGTTTCTGAAACAGGCAATTTTTAAAGTAAAAAAAATCTGGTCTAAAATATTTTTTTCCACTCCATTTTTTAACATGAGTAGAAAGCCAACATTATTTGGTATCATTGCAGAACTACATCCTTGTCTTTTTTCTGTAATACCACCTGCTTGTTGTTTCATAAGTGGTCATGATGTTACAGAGCTCGGAAGCAGGGCACAACCTCATGACAGTTAATCATGGCATGCAGGTTGAATGAGTTAATAAGTCAATATGAAAGTAGTACATGTAGTTCTCTCCCTTCAGCACTCAGAAATGGAAAATCCAGCTTAAGAAAATTACAAAATTGTGTACCTTTTTGGGCAGGTGTAGTTAACAAAGTAAATGACTTTATAAATATTGTCTTAAAGGAACAGCAAAACAATTTAACCCAGAATTTAAATTTTTTTTTTAATTAACTACCCTTGTTAAGCCCTCTGTCCTCATTATGCATCTGTTTGTTTAGAGAACTGGAAATAATTCATTACAATCATGGATGTTTCTATGTTCATGTCTTGATTGTTTTCATTAGTTACTGCAAGTTTATGACTCATTTTTATCAATTACGGATAAGGATATTTGTCTGTATAGAAAGTGAGATGCAATGCAGTAAACTTTACATTCTCCACTCAGTAGTGTTATTTATTGCTGTTCAATTATTTAAAAGAATGCTTACAAACCTATTTTTTGATTGTGAGAAATATACAAATATTTAAGTTTCATTAATGACTGAAAACTGTGCAGAACAGTCTGGTTTTGTTATTTGTATAGTATTAATGTATATTTTACAGAATTACAAAGTAAACCTTGATATTAACCTTGATATCTGGTGATTTGACATTTAATTAGGACCTAAGTCAGAGAATTAGCATGTTGTGGTTTTTCATGTTAAAAAAACCCCAAACATGTTCTATGTGAGATAATATGTCCAAAACAATTACAGAACAAAACCAACTTTATAGGCTTGTATATATGTAGGGTCCTACTGCAAACAACATTGACAGTAATCTACCATCCATACATAATGCAGTGGCAGATTAGAATCTGTGTTGTTTATTACTTTAATTGGTCTTACCAAACTGTGTATATCTATATCTGCTGGTGCATTATGCAATGCCAGGAGAGGGTTCATGCAGTTTACAATTGGACTGACTTAGTAGGTATGGTATTTTTGAGTTAATGTGTACCAATGAAAGGTCAAACTGCCATGATGGATACCAGTAAGCTATTTACTATCAATTTAAATTTGAGAGCAGAAGGTTATTAAATATGATTAATTTTAGAGAAATTGAACATCAAGAATACATGATTTATTTGTTGTCCTCTATTCCAGATCAAGGTCGTCACACTGTGCCAGCTGATGCACCACGAAATATTGAGTCCTTGATAAGAGAGACTGTCCATTCTCTGCCTGACACAGTTGACAGGATCTGGAAAATGAGGTGAAATTCAGCAGATCAATAGCTGTCAATCAGTAATTGTTTATCAAAGATTCTGTTGGACTTCAAACCAGTTAGCAAGTCAACACATTTGTCTGACTGAAGTATGGACATTTCTGCCTAAATTATATGGTACAAACTCAACTTGGCACTGTTACAGCTTTTTTTATTCTTTGCCCTGTTTTGACATACATTTCAGAAATAACCTGGAGTGCTGTTGAAGAATGTTACAACAGAATCTTTCTGAAAGAAACTGAATCAGTTAAAAGTTGTTTATATGTTAATTTTATGGAGGATCTTAGTCAATAGGTCAAGATTAGAGCAACACAGATTTCTCCAGATATTATATATCCTTACTTATAGTTCAAATTAGCTGTCCCTGATTTACAACTGTATAATGTGCCTGCAGTTCATGGTCTATCTTGTTTGTTCTACTCAATAACACAAACAAACTGCATAGACCCAGATGTACCTGTGCAGATATGGGCCCATGCAGTTTGTATTTGGACTCTGCTTGCAAGAGAGCATATACTGTATAAAATTAACTGCCTGTGCCATTGTCAAATGAGGGAATCATACAGTTTTACCATTTATACTCATTGAAGTTGTTTCAACTGCACCATAGACTCTGATCTGACTATTATTTAATTTATATTGATTATTGGATTTTCTCCATGATTTTATGTTACGCCTATCAGTAATTTGTTCTTGACCTTTGTCTAAAAGTAAGTTAATGTAATTTATTGTAATGTAATGTAAGTAATGTAATGTAAGTAAGTAATTTATTTTGTAAACAACATAATACATAGCTAAAATTTCACTATGAGTATAATTAAATATTCAATTCGTTATTAATTGTAAACATGGTTACTTCAGTTTGAGTTACAGATAGTCTTGATACTGTCCTTAGAAACTTTCAGATTGGAAATATCCCTTTAAGTTAGCAGCGTTAATTATTCCAGAAAATCATAATTGTGACCTAGATCAAGAGGAGAGGGATATAAACTTGTTTACATTAGGATTATTCATTCTTGTCTTAGCATTTAAATCATGATCAGATAATATTGTTGTGTACAGTTTTTAATTGGGTGGATTTATTTATTCATTGATTATTCACTGGAAATACAAAGAGCTCAATAATGTTCTTTGACTAAAACATTAATTTTGGAATTATATTGAATTCAGGCAAAGACATTTTGGATTATTGTGAAACATTAAAAGACTGTTAGCACATCTCAGCATTCCAAACCGTTAGCAAATAGAATATTTAAGATTACAGGCACATCAGCACAGAATATTATAATTTATGTGGAATACCACTGTAATTCAATTTGATCTTTGTAAATTTGGACTTGTTATAGAACTTTTAAGACAGTTTTGCTATTTAGATTACAATTCTGTAAGTTTTTTTTAAATTTGCTCTGTGTATTCTATGAATATAAAGTATGTATTGAATTTTACAAAATATTTTGATTTTTGCTGTTTTCTGTTATATAGTTTAAGACAAGATAATCATAACAATATGATGTTTGCAGTTAGACCTGACTATGTTTATCCATCAATATATGCAGGGCATCATGGATTTTAGTTTTGCTTAATATTTTTCTCTTGAAGGATCTCATAAATTGACAAAAAAATTGCCCTAATTTAAAAGGACTTTGATTGACATCTAGTTTCACATTTTTGGGTAAGAATTTGACCTGCTTACAGTTCAAGCCTAAGTTAGAAGTGTGCCCTTTTATCTTGAACCAAAGTTGTTAGTAGGGTTCTCCTTATTGGCTGGAGTCACATATAGTACTTTGATTTCTTTTGATTGTTATTTTGTTACTGATTAAACATATGGGTCTGTAAGTATTATCAGTATTATCTGAACTTGTTGGTAATGTTATTAGTTCATTTAATCAGTATGTATTTTCATTAGAAATACTTGGGTGATTATATGGTTGATGGTATTAAGAGACATTGGTGCCTTGGTGGAAGTAGGGAATCTATTTGTTAGATCATTATGCTGATAAAACAACAAATACCTTGAATAGCTACCAAATTAAAACAAAGCAGCTGCAAAAGGAAAGAAATAGAGAAATTTGTAAAATTTTAATTGTAGGATAAATGCAACATAAATATTTTACAGGGGAAATATGGTAATTTGTTTGAGTTGAACATAGTGATCACTCTAATGTTTATGTATGTCTACATATCCACCCATCTGTCCATCTCTCATACCCACATCCATGCAAAAATTAACTTCAATATTAAATTAATTTTTTTCTTTTATATCAGTACCACTTGACGTTACTCAGTGGAATTAGAATAAAGTTTCTGTATGCACCTATCTTTATATAGCTAAATATATGCCCTCATTATTGAAACTCGGAGGGTGGGATCGATTTGTTGAGCTTCTTGATTTTGTTTTTTCTTTAACCCAATGAGTTTGACTTTAAAATCCAGGTACATCTTATACCTGGCAAATCCATTCTGCAAATTAAATTAACTAATGACAGACACAAAATATCAAATCATTAATTGTGTTCCAAAAACATGTTTGACAGTAAAAAGAATTATAAATAATCATTAAATTAAAGTGATAACATATATTTAACATAATATAATTTAGGTCTGGTAGAAGTAAGGAATACATTGTTGAATTGTTTCTTTTTAAGGAACTTAATTGTGGTTTTCCTATTGCAAAAATGAAGCTTCCTTGTGCTACATCATTAGATCTCATAAAAAACATTTGCAAACATAAACCTGGAGTTACCATCCAGAAATCCTCAAACACAAAAGTGAAACATCATTATAATAGATTCTGAAAAAATTGTTAATCAATAGCTGAAAATGTAACTAATTTTTGACAGGAATGGTCATGAATGGCACATTATTATCAAAATTTAAAAATTTAATTGTTTGGTTTAACTGTCCCAGTTTTTGACATTTGAATAATCAGAAACAGCAATACTTTCACCTGTGTGTTAAAATGAACTGATATTTGTCTATTAATAAAATGAACCATGGTGTGCCTGAGTAATCTTAGCTAATTCAGAGTTATATTTTCTAGTTTGAAACATTATTTTTTACCTTATTATTGAATCATTCTTTCAGAGAAGATTTGGATAAACACTACCAATTCTACCAGAAGCCTTACAAAGGGGAGATGGGGATCAGGAGTTATGAGTATTGGCAAATACCAGATTATTTCATGGTGAGTGAAGTTTTTCATTTGGAAAGGCTCGATTCCCAAGGATCACATTTGTTGAGTTTTCCAATAGTTTTGGAGTTTTATTTCCTTCTGTGGACTTGTGACAGGAATAGTCATTTTGTGGATTTCTAAGACAATATGGAAGAAATTAACCCAAATCTGCAATTTGCGATTTATGTTTTGGTGTATAGCATATATTGTTTGCCATATGTACTCACTATTAAGTCTAGTCCATCTGCAAACAACACAGACTTTGATCTGCCATCACTTAATGAGCTGACACATCAGGGTCTGTGTTTTTTGTTCTACTGATAATTCCTAACAAACAGCAGAGATCCAGATCTGTTGGTGTATTATGAGATGGCAGATCTTGGACTCTAGATAATGCTGCTGGAGTCAACTTATAAGTGAGTATAGATGGAATAATCTTTTGTCAAGCCAGTCTGGGTGATGTTCTTGGTGTCTGTATGTGTGTCTGTACCTCCATTCACAACCTAGATTAACCTCAGAGCTATTTTTTTACTTTTCTTTTATTTAAGTTTTACTTAGCTAAATAAATGTGTACACTCAACAAAAGTGGGTGTTTTTTACATTCATGCTTTATATTATACCAAGTCATTCTTTATTTTAGACTAGAGTCAGAAAGTCTATTTGAACTAAAATGTAATCCAAAATGTCAAAGAAATTTAATTCACTGCTTGCCTCAAACATAGAGCTTTTGGAGGTTTTATGATTATCACATGGCATCACTGATACCACCTTGTTGTTACCAATGCATTATATGATTTTAAATGCAATAAATCCTGTAAAAATTTGAAAAAAAACCCAAACTTTTTGTAATTGTTTGATTTTTTGCAAATTAAACATTCTAAATAATTTGCTATTATAATCTTTGTTTTAAATTTACCAGGAAGAAAATGATCAATTCACAATTAAAAAGATGCTAAAAATCCTAGATAATCAGCACAATTCTATATACTCCCCAGTTTAATAAATAAATAGTTTAAAATAATAAATCAATAAAGAAATAAATAATAAATAAATGCCATAATGAAAGTCTGTGGAATACATTAAATGAAAGACCAAGTAAACTCATGTGTATTATAGAGTTGATAAAATGAACACATAAAGTCTGCATTTCATAAAGAAACCTAAATAAAGCCAAAAAAAAGAAAATCAGAAATTTATGCAGCACAAATGAAAGGTTGCATAAATTGGATTAATTTAATATTTTTAAATAGATATGCCAGTCATTTACTGAAAGTATGTAGTATGCCAATTGTGATTTTAGAATTTTTTTTATCTTAATGAATCATTAAATATTTATTAGTGTTCAGTATGACTTGTAATAATATATGGGATGTAGTTGAAAATATTTGGTCATTCACCAAATATAAAAGTAGCTGTTTATGTGTATTAGAAAGTATCTGTCTGTCTATCAGTATACACCTACATAATGAGAGAGGGCTAGGTCAGGTAAATAATAACAGTTGTTGAAATCAGAGCATATGGTTATGTAGCAAGATGCCCCAGACTTGAGTTTTGGTGCCAGTTTATCATAAATAAAGAAACCAAGTAAACCAAATGCCTAACATTTGTGTGTTCTTAATGTGTAAGGTCATCAGCAGAGCAGGCCATTGTATAAGATTGCTTTTAGTAAAACACTATCAGATCTATGCATGGTAGTTACTCACTTGAAACAAAACCAAAGGAAACATCCATGAAGTAGACAATCCATCTTAGCAAATAATATCAATA
Organism: Potamilus streckersoni; assembly: GCA_016746295.1. NCBI lineage: Eukaryota > Metazoa > Mollusca > Bivalvia > Unionida > Unionidae > Potamilus > Potamilus streckersoni. The sequence continues at coordinate 2,180,132 of JAEAOA010002269.1, read as the reverse complement.
AAATAGGCCAGATTCTTGACTGCTTAGCATGTTTAAATCCTGATGGTGTAAAAATTCAGCAGCTGTCATGATTGTTGGTTCCTTAACATTGTTTCCTTACCAGCAGGTACTTTAGTAAGAACAAGGCGTAGAATTTCTGGAGAGGAAAGAGGTTGAAATTACAAAAGAGGGCTTGCATCATAATCTATGATTAACAGAAATCTTATAAAGTGGCAAAACTAAAAATAACTGGACATAATTACTTCCTAATGATGTGCAGTTATTGTTTCTTTGTTTAATGATATTTCTCTCTCTCTCTCTCTCTTTCTCTCTCTCTCTCTCTCTCTCTCTCACACACACACACACACACACACACATTGATGGTAATATGTCAGTTATCTTTAACCCTTTACCTAATATAAGCGCCTTTTAGCAATTTACCCGATGTCACGCTAAGCGCCTTTTGTCAATGCTGTAAACAACAGCTATTTTGAATGGGTTTTTGTAGCACCACCTTCAGGGAAAATCCCCTGTTAGATACTACATTCATTGGTGAGAATGACCATTACGTCAGATCACATGGTCACTGTTGATGCTCTGGTTGCAATCTGCTATTTAAAGTAAGTAGGTCGTAACTGGGTTGTATTCTCCATTTGACAAAATGGCGGTCTCTGATATTGTTCAGTACTTGAACCAGTAAAATCACAACTATGAAAGCTTCAATAACTTGGGGAAAGGCTCTGAGACTGAGGTAGAAAGCCCTTAGTTTTTATAAATTATTAAATTACACTGATTTTGGGATGTAGACGCAGACAAAGAAATTTTGAGTATGGAAATTTGCCGCTGCCATCAATTACGTGGCTTCACTGATTTGATACTGAATAAGTTTTCTCAAGATTTAAAAGTACATACAAAATTCTTTTGTTAAAAATAATTATACAGCTATAACAACCTTATTTTACTCTTAAATCTTTCCATACATAATATACGTGTACCAAAAACGTAAAATGGTTAAAATTGCTGTTAGACATAACATACACTTCACTGCTTAACAGGCCTATGTGTAGCGGACTGCACTGTGTAACTTTGCTACATGCATATCGAAGGGCTAAAAAGCCATACACTCTATGAGGGAAAGGGTTAAGGTCAATCAATTAAAATTATATTTACAATCTCTATAATCAAAGCAACACAATGAATTTGATACTTCCAGGTAAGGAGCATAGTGGATGAACTGGTAGATGATTTTCTTAATCATTATTTACGTCCAGATGATGGCCTGGGAAAAGAAACCCATAGGTGAGTACAGACAGGACAGCAGTAGAGAGTTAGTGTATTAGTGTAGTGTTTTGCAGAGGCACATTTTATTGCATTGTAATTGGAATAAGTAACAAATGTTTAGTTGCTGTTGAACAAATAAGAAAAACACTTTTCTATGGAGGCAAGTAGGCATAGAATCTACATTAGAATTTTTTTCACCCCAAGTTTATCTTGATGATGTGTAACATTCACAGTATTGGAACAAAAAATTAGTTTAGTTATGGATGGCACAAAAATATGACATGTAATTGGATTCTGTTTCCCCACAAATCAGTACATATTCCAGGTTGACAAAGCATCTGTTCATAGAGCTGGTTTAGTTATACATTACAAAATATGAAAATCAACTTAAATGTATGTAAAAGAGTCCAGATTTAGATATCATCAAAAATATCAGGCATAGATTTGTATATGAACTGCAGAATTTAGTATAAAACTTGGGGAAAAATGTAAGATCTGGGACAGGCAATTAGAACTGTAGACATTGTTTTCTCTTAATGCAACTCAGTCCCACAGGATGTGATAAAGGCTCTAAGATTGCAGTGTAAAATAAATTAGTTTAATGCAAAAGAACTTATAATGCAATCCTGTGATAATAGTAGTATACATCCAGATAGTATGGCATTTTAGATTGGTAACCAGAACATTTTGTCTCGTGGCATTTCAGATCCTTCCTTGGTAACCAGAACATTTTGTCTCGTGGCATTTCAGATCATTCCTTGGTAACCAGAACATTTTGTCTCATGGCATTTCAGATCCTTCCTTGGTAACCAGAACATTTTGTCTCGTGGCATTTCAGATCCTTCCTTGGTAACCAGAACATTTTGTCTCGTGGCATTTCAGATCATTCCTTGGTAACCAGAACATTTTGTCTCATGGCATTTCAGATCCTTCCTTGGTAACCAGAACATTTTGTCTCATGGTATTTCAGATCATTCCTTGGTAACCAGAACATTTTGTTTCATCCCCATTATATTTGTAAGAGGGAAAGGTTCTGGCAAATTTCAAAATTCATTGGCTGAGGTGCCAGATAAAGAATATGTAACTCAGCTTATAGTTATTTGCCAAAGGAAGGCATAGATATTATTTTAATATGAAAATGTTGGCTTCAGGATTATCCTATGCTCTCATACAGGTCATAAGCAATATTATATTCTTTTAAAATTATTTCTAAAGTGATGTTTAAACATTTAGTTCAATTCATGATATATAATATACTCTTTATTTATACACAAGACTTTTCTGAGCCTGTATACATGTCACATAATCTTTTAAATCAGACCGCCTCATAATTCAGACCACTCTTCTCTGGTCCAGTCAGTGGTTCTTATTTTCACTTTTGACTCCTTTCAGGCTAACTTTATTATAAGGTTTTATAAACAAATATTGTTTAAATTTGTATTAATAGATTGTCTGAAATCTCTGTTCTGTTTTATATTTAATAAACAACAAAATTAAAAACTTGTTCCTGTGTAAATAGAGAAAGCAAACACATGAGACATATTATTTTAATACTGTAGAAAACCCCATTTAGAATGATAATGTGTACAGTTATTGCGTGAATTTAACATGTTATTAAGATGTACCAGTGGTCATGGTGTAGCAAATTGCATTGTGTACCAAATTTTGTGGTGTACCAATTTTCATAATGTACCAGTTTTCATGGTGTTGAATTTCATGATGTAGCAGTTTTCATGGTGTTGAATTTCATGATGTAGCAGTTTTCATGGTGTTGAATTTCATGATGTAGCAGTTTTCATGGTGTTGAATTTCATGATGTAGCAGTTTTCATGGTGTTGAATTTCATGATGTAGCAGTTTTCATGGTGTTGAATTTCATGATGTAGCAGTTTTCATGGTGTTGAATTTAATGATGTAGCAGTTTTCATGGTGTTGAATTTAATGATGTAGCAGTTTTCATGGTGTTGAATTTCATGATGTAGCAGTTTTCATGGTGTTGAATTTCATGATGTGGCAGTTTTCATGGTGTTGAATTTCATGATGTAGCAGTTTTCATGGTGTTGAATTTCATGATGTAGCAGTTTTCATGGTGTTGAATTTCATGATGTAGCAGTTTTCATGGTGTTGAGTTTCATGATGTAGCAGTTTTCATGGTGTTGAATTTAATGATGTAGCAGTTTTCATGAGGTATCCATGTGCAAGGATATAATGGTTGCTGCAAATGATGAATTGAAAAAAAAAAACCCAAACAAATGAAAAATCTTTCTTCTATGGAAATGGTATGAACTGTAACTTAATCCACAAATTTCATCATCAACAAAAATTCTCTTGTAAAAGCATGACAATTTATACCCACTAAAATAAACCAATTCCTGTGATCATTTATTGTAATCGACATGGTCAATCCTTTCTCATTTCTGTACCATATCATTTTATCTGACGATATTTGACTTGCAGTATTTAATTGCTTTGGATCGCTTTTGCTTCACTATATATTTATAAAATGGATTTACTGGATTTAGGAAATGACATTTCATGGCAAGAAATTATATATAACTATTTGATTTTATTTGGATCCCTTTGGCTTCATTATATGTATTGGCTATTAATTATGGAATAACAATTCATAGCAGGTTCTACTCCAAAGTAAACTATTATTCTTCAATCTGTTACACAGTGCAATGATTGCCCAAGAAATGGAGTGGATGAGAAGACAGTCTGATGCTATCTCCGAGAGGAAAGCTGTTCAACTTGTCCTGGAGGAAATGTTGCTAGATGTGAGTCAATTGCTTGCTTTAATTTTTTGCAGTAGGCTAGATTATATATAAGATTAATATTTATTAAAACTCCTATTGTATGTCATTATTAGAAGTGCCATAACTTATCAATTTATTTATTAAGTTTAATAGTTTTCCTAATATATCTTTTGATTATTGATACCTGGTAGATATGCAGTATTTGATCAGACTATTGAAAAATGTCAAACGTTTGGAAATTTTGCAAAGTCAGTTCCAAATGTGCTGGAAAACACTTTCCAATTGGATTTGAAATTAAATTGACATGAACGTACATTTTCTAAACTCAAATTGTGTTAAGAAGCAGCAGTTACTGATAGCCATGGTTAAAATTATTTATTTCATTTAGAAAATGAGGGCTGAGATACTGTATTAATTCAGTCATGAATTCAGCTATTACCTTTCACAAAATTGTAATATATATACACTGATATTTTATTATGTTATTCTTCTATATTAAAGGAACAATTAAATATATCTTTCTAATATTACCTTTCTCCAAGAAAAGTCGATGATTTTAGCTTCTCTTTTATTTCATTGCTTAGGGGCCTATGATCAAATTCACCTCCTGCTTCTTTCCTCCTTTCATCATTTCTTTTTACATGAACAAAATGTTTTGGCATGCATTAATAGACTTATCTTATGTAATGTTAGTGTTATACAGTACATTTTGGATAATATGTTAAAAACAAGTTACAACCATTGATATGTTCTGTTTTTGTTTATGAGACTATGTGTGTTTGATGCATTATATTGCAGGAGACGGGGGAAATGATTCAGGATGTGGTACAGGAGATGTCACACATGTATGGGACTTTTAGAAACATGGCAGATGACATTATTATGTCCACAGTAGAGGTAAAATAGCTAGAAATGTGGGTTATCTCCCATGGCAGATCTTCCACAGAAAAGTTTTCACTGCATAATTTCAGCAGCATAGTTTCCAATTTAGATATACTTTAAAAGACATAACCTTGCATACAGATGGAAGGTGGTTAATGTACAGCATGTGATATTAATTCCTCTGGACTCCCTTATCAGCGAATGCCATTTAACTTGTAACATTTCCTAATTAAGGAGTTTGATATAGAAAAAGAGAATGGTTTGTGGAGGATACAAAATTTATTTTTCATTTATATATTGGGTAGGATATGAAAAACCCGACCATAACAAACCAACAGTTGTCAGATTCAGCTAGTCCAGTTTTGGTACAAATCATATCCTTTGGAATCAGTTTTTTTTTGTCCTGAAATTGCAAGTGAGATGTAGATTCTATTAGAGTTCATTTCATCATGATGTTGTAGTATACCCTTCCAGTTTTCTTGAAAAATATTTCTTAAAATTTAAAATAAAAACTACAGTTCTTGGTAACAGATTAACAGTTACAAGTATAATGGAGAGACAAATGGACACCATGTTTTTAAAAATGAGGAATAACTCTTAAATTGGTGATTATATATCCTTAACTGTTTAAAGTTTCTTCATGAAACTTTGGCTTGCTACAGTCTCTTGTAAAAAATTGGTCTCTGTCTGATCAGCATTTTAATAGTTCTCCACATTTAAAAAAATAAAACACTCTGTATCCTTCAGTCTGCTGACTGATAATATTTTCTCAACAATCTGTGATAATGTCATGAGACGTTATGTTTCTGCATCCTGTGAAGAGTTGAATGTTAAACACAAGAATGAGCTTTGACATAGTATTGTTCTAGAGTGGAGAGTATTCTGTAAATGTTCACTTAATGACATATTGTGTTGCATTCAAATTCAGGCATGAAATAATGTCATGGCCAGACCAGGTCAGGTCAACCTCCATATTGTGTACCTAGGTAGGACTCTTCATTCCTTTGTTAACTGTACTGGTGGCTTAGTGTTTAGAGCATCCACCTTGGATGAGAAAGGTTGTGGGTTTGAACCCCAGCTGAGCTATACCAAAGACTTATAAAAATATTACTAACATCGTCTTTGCAAGGCACCCAGTATTAATAGGTTTGCATTAGGACTAGTTGGCCTGGTGTCAGGATAATGTGATTGGGTGGGACATCATGATACATGTCTGTGGCATAATGCCTCAGTGTTAGATACATTACTTAAACTGCCATGCTGTAGATATTGTAGTGATATGACTGAAATTTTTTTAAAGCTACATTAAAATCCAAAATCCAAATATCACACACACACACACACACACACACACACACACACACACACACACACACACACACACACACACACACACACACACACACACACACACACACACACACACACTTTCTTTTGTTCATTGTGTATGGTACAGCAATTGACAAGTCTGATGGAATCTATTCAAAGATAAGATTGTCTTATACAATAGAATGTGTCATTAAAATAATGTACATCTTACCTATTAAAATCGGAAAGACAATCCATAATTTCCTTCAAAATTGATTAAAACGATCTCAATACTAAAAGTCCAAATATGGTAGCCATTGCCCTAAATATCTGATGGAGACAAATCATGCAGACTGATTCAGGAATTTAACTGTGGAATACCCAATAATACAAACTATAATTATTACTGGTATGAAAACTTAATGTACTGAATCCAAAATGAGGTTGCCAAAGGGAAATAAGCCACTGAATAAAACTGAGACACTACAAAACCTTGTGAAATTTGCATATTGGACCTGTAGAACACTTTTGTCAGAAATAAAATGAATATCAGATTATTTTTCTTGAAATTAGAAATCATCAATAATAAACCCCTTATACTCATTTAAAAACATTTTATCAAATAAGTTAATCCATTTCAGTGAGAATAAGAATCGATGTACATAACTGATTTGTCTCCTTTTGTATACTTCTCAGCATCCACAGTAAATATAAATGAAGCCTGAAATAACATTGATTCATTGTGGCACTGATGACCATTGGTTTTACAAGTAACAAATTGACACATTAATTAATTCCTCCAACTTTCTCAGGATTAAAGATGTTTTTATTCTTTATTATTACCTTTAACAATCTTACTGCTCACTTTGTTTAGGGATCACAAGATGTGGGATTATTTGCAGCTGTCATTATTGACAACACCTTCAGTTATCCACCTGATAATAAGGGTAATCAATATGGTTACACAGCTTGAGGGTTGACTGTCTGCTAATTTTTTTATGTTCACATAAAACATTTCTTATTTTATGTTCCATGTTTAAAAAACAAACTTTTTTCATCAGCTAGAAAAGCCCTAATTTTTTGGTATAATTTAATTTTGTTTAAAATTATTGTACCTTTTGACAAAAATGATGTTTGGAAATTGGAGGGTCTGACTATTTGGGTTAAGTATGGCATGGAAGGAAAATCAGTATTCATGTCTGAATAGAAAGAATCTTGCATTTACAGCAGTAATATATTCTAGAGTGATCCAAATACAGGCCTATGGGTAATTTTTTTTGTGGCCAGTGCAAAATGTCAGGTCCATAATTATGGTATAATTAATATAATATACATGTATGGCTAGTGAACTTTATATTTTTGGTCCATATGGTCCAAGCTGTTGGAGATATTGGACTAACTTGACATACACCATATAGGTGAAATCTTTTTCTGAAAACTTTAGCGAAATAAGGGCCCAGTCCACAGATTAATCAGCTGCACAGGATAACTTTTAATTTCAGGTTGTGACTACTGGCAATGAGAAGGGCCGTGATCCATCAGATCCCACTTACAACCTGGTGACCAAGGGTTACTTCAGTATACAGGAGAACAGAAATAGACAGAGGTAGACATCTGAAGTAAAGATACTGTCTGGTCTTGTGTTGTTATTATGTTTCAGTGGAAGTTGACAGATTAACAAGTAACAAACTAATCCATGTATTACTGATTTGTCTCCATAAATGTTTTAAGGGCCCTGTGTAGTTGAGTGGTCAAAGGCACTTGCCATTGCAGATCTCTATCATCTCACCATTGTCTGCATGGTGTTGAGTCTTGGCAATATTAGTAAGTGACAAAGCTTGCATGCAGATTCCCAAAAGACAGTAGTTTTATGTTTTTTTTTTTTCATGGTTCTCCCTCTTCCAGATGAAAAAGGGTATTAAACCCACACAAACAAACCAAGCTGTAATTGTTCTAATATTAGTGCTGATAAGATAAATCTTTTACTTTTACTAATTTCACATATGTACTATTTCTAAATCAGGTAAAAGTGCTGTAGAACAGAAGGGCCTGAAGCAAATGTAAAATATAGGCCCTTCATTTGAACTATTAAGTCTTTTATGGGACCATCAGACAACACCAAGGAAGTGATAAAGAAAAGAAAAACAGAATTAAATTGTTGTTTACTTGTTATTATTGATCATTAGCAGACACGGATAAACATACATATGATATATCAGTCATTCTAATTGGCCAATATGTATCATATTGCTGCAGGTTTTTTTAATAGATTGGTCATAACAATCCTGGGATTTTCATGAATGGCTTTCTATGATGTTTAGTTGGTTATAAATGAAACTGGTGCCAATCTCAAGTCCAATGTGACTGCAACAGCAGCCATCTTGAAAATCTTTTCATTTCTCTGGAATGGAATGTCATATTGACATGAGGTTTTTACCAAAAGAGTTCTTATGATGTCTAGTTGATCCTAAGTGAAGATAGTTTAGATGTGAAGTCCAATATGGCTGCCACAGCAACCATCTTGAGAATCTTATCACTACTACTTCTAAATAACAAGTCTTATTGACATGTTTTCACCAGATGACTTCTTAGGATGTTGTTTGGTCGTAAATGAATTTGGTGTTGATCTGGTTACACATATTGCTGCCAGCTTGAAAATCTTGTTACTACTACTTCTTCTGAGTGACTGCTTATATCAGCATCAGATTGTCAAGGAAAGACTTCTTATTATGATCCTAAATTAAAATGGTGCCAATCTGACAGCCAATATGACAGCCCATCTTGAAAATCTTGTTTTTCACACCTTCTCTTAAAAGTAAGATCATTTTGGCATGAAATTTTCATTAGAAGAGTTCATAAGTGGTCTAGTTGGTCCTTAAAAACAATAATTAGTGCACAATATGGCTGCCATAGTGGCTATCTTGACAATTCACCAAAATGGTTCCTGTCATCCATCCAGTATGGCTGCCCTGATGAGCATCTTGTAAGGGGTCTAGTTGGTCCGTAAAAATATAATTAGCCCACAATATGGCTGCCATAGTGGCTATCCTGACAATATTGTTTTACCGTTCCTCTTACTGGATTGAGATCTGTATGGGGTTTTCACCAAAATGGTTTCAGTCGTCCATCCAGCATGGCTGCCATTACGACCATCTTAAAATTCTTCTCACTGCTATGCTTGAATCAATGATCATTATGAAATGGCGTATTCTCCAAAAGACAAATGATGTCTCCATTGTCTGAAATGAAAATGGTGCCAAGCTGACAACTAGTATGTGCATTACAGCAGCTAATTCAAAAAACTCTTGTTATTGCTGAAAAATATTGGAGATGTTTTCAACAGTTAAAAGGAAATCAATGGTCTTATCTTGAATTCCTTGATATTCTTTTTGCCCAGTATTACATCAGTCCCATTTAGGGACTCTAGTTTTCTTTCTCTTTATCTCTCCATCCATCCATCACACACACTTAAATTTCTGGAGCAAAAAATTAAACACTTTAAATGATATAGATATGAAATTTTGTATACAAATCAAATTTGTGTCAAAGATGTGCATTTAATTCATAATAATCTAGTCAAATTGGTATTGTGTTAAAAGACTCCAACAATGATTCACTGTTATAATTGTATTTAAATATATACATTATGCTGTATGTTATTATGTTGGCTAATACATACTTAAGATGATACAGAGAAGTACATGCTGACTCATACTTTATTTACCCCTCTATGTTTCACCAGAAGCTAACATGCCAAGTTTCACTGACCCAAGTGTAATCATCATAATTGAAATGTGCCATCATGTAATCAAATGTAAACTGTGTCCATTGAATATAACAGCTATGTTTGTGAGCATTTTGCTGAGAACTTAATTAAGTGCCAACTGTGTTTTGATATCTGGTTTAAAGAAGTATTTGTTGAATTGTTACACTGAATTAAAAGTTGGCCTACTTTGTATTATCATGTTAATTTCATCTTTTGTATCAAATAAGGAAGGTTAAAAGAAAACTTAAAGGCATGCAAATCTTACAGTGCATTAAATATAGTGACCCAAGTTATAAACTGGTTGAACATATTCCAACTGATCAATCGAACACAGGTATAACTATTATTGTGAATGTAATATAATTAGACTACCTTAAATTAACCTATCATTCATAAATATGATCAAAGATATCAAGGTCACCAAGTGAAATGAATACTTTGTGAAATTATAAGCTTTGTGTCAGATACTATCATTGTAGAGAAGTGAGTTTTAGAGAATTCCTGAGCTGGCACTTAGAGATATCCTCAGAGATGAGGAAAAGTATCACTGATATGTGCAATTAAATCACAGCATAAATATGATACTAATTGACTACTACAAAAATTAATTTTGATTTAGACAATTGTTTCACAAAACAAATGTTGCTTGTTTTTGGAGAAAATGATCTTGTTTTATGATGTGTAAACAGTTAGTCTGGTGCTTGTTTTGGAGATTCTGGTTTTGATCTTTTTAGCCATTAATGAACCAGAAAACCAGGCTAATTAACAACAACTAAAAGCAGTGACATAACTCACAATGTTTCTTGCATACACATGAATGTTGTTTGAAACTGGTTGGAATAAATGTTAATGACCTTTCCGATGTTGGCATCTTGAAAATAAATGTAATTTATACAGAATAACAAACAACTTTATTAGAAAAATTGCAAAATTGAGTTAGATAAATATCTGCAAATGGCTGCATTTTTAGTTGGCTTTGTTTTCGGTATGTGTCATGTTCAAAGTTGGCATATTTCTTAGTTTTGTTGGTCAGAAGTAAGTAGACTCAGACTTGAACTGATATGTCTGACCTTGGACCTGTAAAAGACCTTTTAGGAAAGCATACATACAGCAGTCTGAATAATTATACAGTGATATGTCAAATTTATTATCCCAATTTGTATTTTAAAATTTTTTACTTACTCAAATTATAATTTCAAAAGTAGAGAACGCCTTTTAGGTTCAGTAGATTTGTAGTTCAGTGATCATTGTTGCATGTTGTAATTTTATTTTTATTGTGTTGTAGAAAAGATGTATGGGATCATTCACAGCAACTGCTGAACAAACTGGGCAAGAAAAAGATCAAATACAAGAAAGTTGATGAGAAGGGTAGAGAGGTGGTGGTTGAAGAGGAGGAGGAGGCGTAAGTTTTGTCAGATAGAAAAGTGACTAACATATTCAGTTTGTTCAAATTGACTCGTATTTTAAAGAAAATAGGTGAAGTATTATTTAATTAGCTGAGATATGCAAAGGATATTATAGTAAGAAAATTTATGTAAAGTTGTTGACCGAAACCATTCAATGTCAGTTTTGTGACTATGAGTCATGCAATACAAACATCTTGGATTTAGATTGTTCACACCTTACCTTGGTCATTGAGTTATAGAGGAAGGAATTACTACAGAAGTAAGTGCACATTTAATCATGAGGATGTCTATGCTATGTTATGGCCACCATTGCAGATTTTATAATGACTTTTACAGTATAGTCTATGCTATTTGCTATCCGTTGAAGAATCAGTCATCAGCTACCACCCAATTGACATTTTGCTTAATAGCAAGGTGATATGTGCCAGTTTAATGTAACATCAGTTATTCAGGAAGTGCATGTACACTGTTACTAATAGCTAATAGCTGGCATCTTTCATGCTGAACTTCTAGTATCAGTGTTTTATATAAATGTTCACTGCTGAATGAAAATGTGTCATCTTATTACCATAGTACCAAATACTATAAAACTCAGATATCTGGTTTGTGAAAATAGAATTTGGACTTATAATGTTGACAGACAAGCATAATGAGGTTAACATTTTTGCCTAAAATTTTGTATTGCATTATAGATAGCTAACAATGTGAAATTCATTAATTTTCAATTTTCCAATTGATATTTCAACACAGCACATGTTAAAAATTCATATGTTTGAGCCACATATCACAGACATGCTTTAAATAAGTCACAACACAACATGAATTCCAAACACAAATATATAAACACATGTATTTTCCATGTTTGTGACAATTAGTTTGTTATAGTGCATTTTCTTGAAATTGAGAGTCTAGGTATTGTGGGTAATCACAGTGGTTACTTTGAAATTTGTTAGTAATTTGAAAGTAATTACATGCAATTGTACTTGGCCATGGTTTGGAGTGAATGTAATGTAAGCAATGTCCAGATTACTTTCTAATTGTTACAACATTTTCAAGAACATGCATGTCTGCTTACAACTTATAGTTTTTAAATTTTCATCAAAATTAAATTAACAAAAAGTAGAATAATCTGAAGGGTTTCTGAATGATTTTTGAAATATCGGAAGCTTGTCAATTGATGTTTCATTTCACCAGTGACATATATTTGAGAAAGTTTGCATCAGGCATGTTTCTTTGAGTTGCTGTATCGTGTAGGATACATTTTTTTGTGGTTAATATATGATATGCAGTTTATTTAGCACATTCATAAAAGCTGTATGTTTCATAAATTTAATAATAATTTGACAAGAAATGTCCAGGAAAACTTTAGCATGTGGAACTTTAACCAGGATCACTGTTTATATTAATTGGACAAATCAACATACAAAATGGACTGTGCTTTGGGCAGAAGCAATTGGCTGGTATTTTTAGACCAAATGTCAATTGGCTGGTATTTTCAGACTAAATGTCTAAGTTAATTTTTATGTAAAGGCTCTTGACATAAATAAAAATCAAAACATTTCTCATATTCCTTAATTCATTAATTGAATAGTCCATGCAGACTATTTCCCAGACTGCTTTAACATCTTCACTCATGTGCATTTGACATACATGGAGTTCCATTTCTTTTATGTGGCATAGTCACTCAGGATTTATTGTTTTCGTCTAACCATGGTTATTAAAGTCATTATATATTTACATTTTATTGAGAATTAGCTAAATATTCTCATTGGATTTTTTTTCCTGAATTAAATGTATCATTGATTTCTAGAAATATTTAAATGCCTTTCAGGTGACTCATGTCTGAATATTTTCATTTTTGATTATGATAATGTTCTATTGGTAATGACATCCCCTTTTCCCTCTAAAATTTGAATTGTTACAAAGGATTGTATCGATCTTTCATTCCTTTTCGCAGTGAATATTCAATTTGCACAAAATACCAATGTCATGGTTGATGATTAGGTCATACTTGTATGATACCAAGAGAGATAATTTTGTGGCTTTAGTTTGATTTTAACTTTGAAGGAGTAATGCATTATGTAATTTTGCAATTATATATTTAATGTAATTTAGCATTTATCTTGAAAAGAACACTGTGCAATGGTTACTGTAGTTTAAAAGATAGGCAAGTACCATATGATATTGTGGGTGATGAGAGTTACATTACTGTGACTTTCCAGTAGAATCAGTTTTAGTGAATCAATCCACTACAAGTCCTTCCATGGACCAGGTCATAGAAATCATGACAACAGCTGTGTCAGGTTTCATGTTGGATACATTGGATTGAATAAATATCTTTCGAGGGCCAATTTATTTTTCTTCTCTTCTAAATACAAGATGTGTGTACTGCATTATTGTTGTATGATCTAATTACATAACATTCTGCATTTAGATGATCTACATTTTGTTCAAGTGACTTTTGCATCATAATTTGATATTTATTTCTTCGCAATTTTCTTTTCTTGCCAGATTTGCTGAAAATATTTGTTCTGTCACATGACTTACAGTGTGATATAGATTCAGATACTAAGCCATAATGTTTATATGTGTGGAACTTATAATAACACCTAATGATATCATAAATGAGATTATTAAACATCATGTGAGGCTAACTTATAATAACCGAGTGAGCCTATTTTTCTCATTTCTATGTTTTCTCTACTATATTCAATTATTTTATGTCATGCTACAAATTAATTACTATTTTAATTTCAGCCATTTATTATGATTTTTAAATGTGATATGATTTGAATGGAGACTTTAATTTTAATTTTTAAGTAAATGAGCTTGATGCCGATAACAGTTCTTGTATGTTTTTATTTCCAACTTTATTTCATCTAGATAAAATTATTTATTTGGTAAGTATATACACAGTTGTAGTAGAGGAAGCCAGCACATTCAAGGCTATATCATGCTTTAGTTCCTGGGTTAGAGGATACTGTGGCTTCATTTTTATCCTTCCTACATGATATATATATATATATATATATATATATATATATATATATATATATATATATATATATATATATATATATATATATATATATATATATATATATATATATTTATATATATATATATATATATATATATATATATATATATATATATATATATATATATATATATATATATATATATATATATTCATCTGCTGTCTAGCAACTGTGCAACTGTAATTCAATTTCCTTTTTTATATATTTTATGTTATAACATAGCTTGATAGGTCCTCTTGTGTACAATTGAGATCTATTCACATGAAGATTTAGATAGGTAATGAAATATTTAATGAGGACACTTTAAAACTTTCTTTAAGAGTTTGACTTCACAGGATAGTCATGAATCTGATTTTTAAGATGCAAATGAAAAAAAAGACAACTAATGAACAAATTTTAATTTTTTAAAAATAATAAAATATGCACATTGTCTCGTCATATGAATCTTTTCACAGTTGCCATTCACACTCACTTTATATGTAAGACACACATTTTAGCATTTCATTGGAGATAATTGCCTGCATTCTATTGGTGGCAGTCCACAGCATTGTTGATCTTATGGTATATACTCCCTTATAAGTTGAGGAAAACTGCAAACAACCAAGAGATGCTCGTCTTTCATTACATAAAGTGCCTGCAGGACAGGGTTATGTTGTATTGTTCTACCAATTACTCCTAACAAGCTGCATAGATGCAGATCTGTCAGTGCATTACACAAGGATAGATATAGGTCTGTACAGTTTCTGGCTGAACTCATAAGTGAATATACATGGTAACACTTTGGAGATGATGAATTGTTACTTAATCCAGGTTTGCACATTAGTCAACCTGAATTTTCCACAGAATGGAAAATGTTATTTTATTGTCTGCATTGGAATATTGCAATGTTAATACAGTTCTACTCAGTCCACCAAGAAGATTAAATTGTTTTCTCTGCCTGTTCGATGAGTGTCAGCCAGAACTGCTTAAGATTGGTACTGTCTGGATTAGTTTTGCAAGTTCTTTTCTGGGAGACAGTATATAGTCATCAATTTCCTCTTTTGCAGTGGTTATCAACAGTAATAAAATGAGATAATAAATCTCTAATCAGATTAGTGAGCATTTATTACACTCCCAAACATCTAATGTTGTTTTAATGTCAGTAAGATTGTTCACACGAAGCACTGATGCATGCATTATGCTATCAACCCTTTATGTCTTTAAGGCTAAATGCAGATAACTGTGTTGTCTACATTATCATCATAGTCACACTTTAACAATGACAATCAAATCTGGAAAATGATTATCACCTGCTAGTATTTGAGACACAGATATATACCACATTCACCTCAGTCATTATGGATTAATTCCATAGATAAATGACAGCTATATTGTAACCCCTTAATTGATTTCTTATTATGATAGTAATGGCATTGTGTAGGTTTTCACAAAAGAAACTATGCAGATCTGAATTGATTGAGCTCTTTAGTAATCCAATCATAATCAATTAAAGTCTTTAATCATTTGGGAAATTGCTTCTGATCATACACTGCATAATTCATCTTGACAAACTTAAGACATTTAAGCTAAACCTACCCTGCCTAAAGAAGATGTTAACTGTTTATGCTGCTTAAAATTAGCAACTAAATTGTCCTGCCTTGCTTAAGCTTGTTCTTCCACATGATCACATGTAATACACGGGAACCATTTGTGAAAATAAATGGAAATTTTTAAAATTTTTCAATAATGCGTTTGAATACACTGGAGATTTCAGTGGACAATGGGATGGACAGGAGATACCCCTCATCTCAGTTCCATTTAACTTTACATGCATTAATAGTATGTTTTCATTTTTTGTGACAAAAAATATTACTTTTTTACATAACAGTTGTATTTGTAACAAAAATTATACTTATTATAATTTATACGCATGTGTATGGAAACATGGTGGCCAAATGAATGTTGTGAAAGATAATTAGACCAGGTGCAAGTTTTGGAACAATATCAGATTTGTCAATTTCAGACTGCTAATCATTCTACCATTTTCAGGACAGAAATTTTTTTCTGTTTGAATTTTAAGGAATTTCTGAAGACCACTAAATATTTTCTCATTTTGCTAAGTGTCTTTTATGTTGACTGAATATTTAGTTGTTCTCTCCGATAAATATCTTGCACAAGTGTTGGCATTCCACTGTTTCCTACTCTATTGTATCATGGTGTAGATTGCAAATTGTAGACTTCAATGTCACGACTTTCTATTTTTATCTATAAACTCTTTAATGTCAGCATACTGCTTTTCACAGGTTGTCCACAATAGTGTAAACTTAACCAGTAGTGATTTTTTTAAATTACTACCTGCACATAGAAAATTCATCTACCATTTGGTACTATGAGGTGGAGGACTTCAATTTTCTTTTTGAGCTGGGATATTTTGTATTCTTTTACCTGAAGATAATTATTGCTTTTTAGATAATGCAGTAGGTATAATGCATATTGTTTTTTCAGCTATTGATAGATGAAATACCAACTTACCAAAATGATATATAAAGAAAAATTCTGTAATGTTGGCATCATAGATGTTGTCATATATTGTCTTATTAAGAGGTTTTACTTCATTTTAAATAGTGACGTAATAGTAATTTTGTAAATTGCAAGCAAAATTGGGATTGGATTCATAAGACCGGTAAATATCATCTAGGCAATAACAATTTATAAGTTTGCACTGGTTGACCAAGAGCTCTAAAGCACTTTCATTTTCCAATCACTGCCTTCTCACCTCCATCTAGTTATATTTAAGTCTCAGGTGTGCTGATACAATTATGTAAGAAAGTTTGCCACTACATGACAGTAGGTTGGTGGTCCTTACCACGGTTTTCCTGGAATCTTCCTCCACCTTTGACAGCCTCCACCATTTATAGCCTATCTTGTACTGAAAAATGGTGTTTAACCCACAATAATAACAGCAACAACACAAGTTTGTTTTATATTATGTTAATAATCAATGGGAAGTTTCAGTTTAGCCTCAGCTTATTATTATCTTGATACAGAAAATTGTGTTAATCTTTTGATGTTCAGCCAATGAATAATTAAAGATTGAAGAAATAAAAGTTTGGAATGTACAGTTAAGAGTCAATTATTTCTAAACCATAGGAGACAAGGAGTTTGTTTCTATATTGTAAATGAACAGTGAAATAAAATGTAATTATGTAAAGAACAAATTGTTTACAGAAGACACATAAATTGGTTTAGGTCAGTGGTTCCCATCCCCCAAGTCATGACCCAAATCAGGGTAACATGGATATTCTGTAGGGTTGTGGAGGTCACCAGGATTTTTTTGCAGCTTTTAAAACTAATCTAAATGTGGAAACAGGGTCATGAGGATAATCACAATTAAATATATACATTTAGTATGGATAATAACATTTTAACTGTTTACAGTATGGAGAATTGTATTTAACAGTATACATTGTGGACAATCACTTTTAACAGTATATATTTTGGATAATCACTTTTAACAGTTTATATTATGAATAATCACATTTAACAGTATATAGTATGGATAATCACATTTAATTGTATACAGTATTTATAATTACATTTAACAGTATGTATTATGGATAATCACATTTAATGGTATACAGTATGGATAATTACATTTAACAGTATATATTATTGCTAATCACATTTAATAGTATACAGTATGGATAATCACATTTAATGACATACAGTATAGATAATCACATTTAATGGAATACAGTATGGATAATTACATTTAATGGTATACAGTATGGATAATTACATTTAATGGCATTCAGTATGGATAATTACATTTAATGGTATACAGTATGGATAATTACATTTAATGGTATACAGTATGGATAATTACATGTTTCTGTGTATCTTTACTATGGATAATCATCAGTAGCTGTATATATATATATATATATATATATATATATATATATATATATATATATATATATATATATATATATATATATATATATATATATAGTGTGTGTGTGTGTGTGTGTGTCAAAATTCAAAGATTCAAACTTAACTGCAAGACAATGGAATCACTCCTTTGTTTGTGCCACCAGTATACATCAACCAACATCAACACCTTGACTTGAAAATAAATGAAACTGAAAAGAAGAAATAAAATTACTTCCAGAAGTGGTATGCTTTCCAGGTCATAGAGATACCATGATTACTTTATCAGAGGCCTTAACTACATGTACCTCTTCAATGAGACTGATTCATGCCTAAGTAATAATTGCAGTTCCTATGGAAATGAATGAAAGATAAGATCTTAGTATCAAAGACTTTGAAAAAGATGGACTTGTTTAATTTAACAATTTCAGGTTTATTTACCGGAAAAAAAATTCTGTTTGCCAGATAACTTCATTGACATGATGTTGATTCTATTGTCCTGTCCAAACTTTAGTGAAGTGTGAGCTGTAGTACTTGTGCTGTAATTAATGTATATTCATTGTGTTTAAATAGTAATTATGCTGTAATTACTGTATATTCATAGTGTTTTTTCATTAGTAATTATGCTTCAGGCACTAATTCTAGTAGACTGTATCATAAATGATTTGGATTAAATATGCATGGATAAAATGAGAAATGCTTTCTTGATCATTAAAATTTTTAGACAGCAACTTGTACTTGATTGTAGTATTGATTTGAGTAATTATTATGTCTTATTTTCTTACATTACTATCATTTATCATTGTTTGCTTTTTCTTCTCACTTAAAAGAAAACATTGGTACTCCATGAAAATTTGGCAACCATAGTATTGTAAAAGACAATTAATATTAAAAAAAGAAATTAAAATGGAACAAAATAAAACTCAGTAATGGTTTGTAATGTGTCATTATTCATAATCTTAGTACATTTTCAACAGCATACAACATTATTGCCATTATTGTTTACTTTCCTTTTGTATTCTAAATAGAAAACTAGTTAATGACACATTTAATTAGCATGTACATACAAAAGAACTTCCTGTCAAATTTGTACAAGTATTCTTTCCAATATAATTCAAAGTTTCCTTTTTTAAATTGTGCTTCTTTATTATTTAGCTTTGTCTGGGTCAGAATTGTAAGAGAGTCTGCTGCTAGTAGCTTTTACAGCACTAACTTATTATAATGATATCTGAGCCATAGAGTATACTACCTTAGAGTGAGACTGTCTTATAATGAAGTATAAGAAACAGTACTCCCTCATTATAATGTTGTCTTTTGGAAGTCATGGAGTACACTGCCTTATAGTGAGGCATACATGCCTTATTACAGGTAATATATTATAATGTTGTCATTGGGAGTCATGAAGTATGCTGCCTTATAGTGAAACATCCATGCCTTATTACTGGTAATGTACTATAATGCTGTCCATGGGAGGCATGGGGTACACTGCCTTGTAGTGAGACATACATGCCTTATTACAGGTAGTGTATTATAATGAAGGGTATTATGATGAGGAAGAATATATTGACTGATCATGAAATGTAATTACATTTATAAGCCATAAAGCAGTATATTAATTTCGAAATAAGTGACTTTAGTGGATGCAAAATACATATTATTACAAAAATGTCTGACAGGCAGTTCTTAGTGAAAATTGATGATTTGGAGAAAAGTAAAAAGCAAATTTTATAATAGAGAAACTTAATCTGGTTTAGTGCATGCATACATACTTTTTTCAGCTTTTTATATTGTCCCATTTTCCATGTGAGGTTTCTGAGGGATTTGTTTTGAGTCTGAGCTTTTTGTTTTCACATATATTTTATTGAATATTGTGGCTGGAATTTCCTAGCTATTTTATTTGCCTTTCTTATCTAAACTATCAGCTATCATTTTATCATACAATTATTAATTTCATAGGTTTGAAAAATTTCATTAATTATGGGGCCGTTTTATTTTTTGTCTACACAAGAATTGTATGCATTGATACATTGCTCATAAATTGTTGCTTGTTTAAGAGTTTCAAATGTATATACATGTACAAACTTTTAGTCACCACTTTTACAAAATAAAGTTTAATTTCTCTCTTAATCAGCCAGTATTCATAGATTCCAGTGGCTTACCTATAACAGGAAAAACATGGAAAAAAATTGGTACTTGAGAAAAACTTTTTATGCTGATCAATATTTACCTTAATTAACCCACTTTTATTTACTGCTTTGATGAAACAATGTATTTTCTTGAATTTTTAGTTCAGTAGGTTGATTGAGTCATTCCTTGTAGTGAGGACATGAATAAAGATTTTAATAGCTTTTGAAAAATATTTAGTTTTGAATATTTGAAAATTATTTTAAATATAATAACAAGAAGATCATTATATGCCTGTCGAAATGCACGGCAATATATCATACTTTGATGTACGTTTTTCAGCCTTCTGTCTATCCGTCCATCCATCTGTTCCAGATTTTGTTATTGTGCAATACATTAAATTCTCCTTGTCTACCATTACCAAACTTTGTAATTAGCTTACATTTAGGGCAAGGAGGAAATGTATTGACTTTGGGCTCTTAGGACAATGGTCAAGGTCACTGTTATTGAGAGAAGAAAACAGGAATTTCACACATTAACTATATTTGAGACCTGGACACAAATTTTTAAGTGGCAAGTAATTAGGATAAGGAGAAGCTCACTGATTCTATGGTTAAAACATCAAAAAGGTGAAAGTATTTTGGGCTGAAAAATGGCTATGCAAAAAATTTAAGTTCTTGACCATCTTCTGTTAACTGAGTTTGTGGATGGTTTACACTTTGGTTAGAAAGAGGTCTGATAAATTGTATGTTAAAAGGTCAAAGGTCAAGGTTACTATGACTAAAAGAAGAACAGTTTTGTTTTGCATAATAACTTTAGTTCTAGATGATGTACCTTGACCAAAATAAGTTTGTGGAGGACTTGTTCTTAAGGTAAGAAAGAGGCCAATGACATAAAACTCAGGTCATTGTGACTGAAAGAAACTTGTTTTATGCAGGAAAGAAACCATTTTTTGAAGAGTAAATTTCTTGATGAATGTTTTCAGATGCCTTGCACTTATGAAGAAAGAAACTTTAGATTTAAGAGTTGAAAGGTTGAACATTGAAGTCATGGGAAGATGTACAAGAAAATAATTGTGTCTGCACAGCAGATTAGATTAAGATTACATACTTGTTCTAATAATCAGGATTATTGAACCCATCAGTCAATAATCTCTTGATTCGACAATACCCTACTTATGCCTACATAGAGGAAAATTAATAATGGGATGGGCAGATAACGTATCATTCACAGCACTATTGTTATTCTACATTTTTTTAACCAATCAGTTTAATGCTTTTATAGATTTTAGCCAGACATTTTATATAAACTTTGTAATTTCTTTTTATAGTGATGGTTTCTCTTTAAAATGTGTATTTATTAATACAGTACACTCATGGTTCCAAATGGCATGATGTAAAGTGATATGCATTCTATCATGTCATTTGAACCAAGACAGTACAGCATATACCACTGAACAGATACACCAGGTATTCAGGATTCCAACTTCATGTTATCTAGGCAAGTTATATTTCATATAGTACACAAGCAGATATCGGGAGAGATGAAATTTCATACTAATTGTAACATGCTCAGGGAGGGAAACAGAACATTTAAATAACAGTAAAATAATACAATTTAATTGCCCATGAGCTATCTACTTCAGGAAAATTATGAAAGCACTAATTTCCATTTTCTTAATTTTATTAATTGTACATGTATTTTAATATTTTTTTTCTTTTCAGTGATGAAGACGTTGATGCACCTGATGTAACTTTACTAGAATTTCATTCCATAACCCCTATAGAGAATAGAACCTATCAACCTTCCTTGCTTGATGCACCTAAAGCAGCACGAGACAAAAAACATTACCTTGCTTACAGACAAAAAGAGTTGGAGTACTGGAAAGTGAGTCTGGCTAAATTTTAGTTGAAGAGATATAACAAAAGAATTTTGAAAAAATGTGTGTATACTTGTAAGTCAAAGCCAACTGCATCCTTAAAGATTGATTCCATTTTATTGTGGAGCTGAATTTTTGAATATAATTTACAGTGGTGACAAGTGCCTTGATCTCCATAACCTTCTAAGCAGTGATGGTGAAATATGTATGTGTATGAGAGAGTTGGATTATTAAGGTATCTTTAACAATTTTTCAGTAACATAACTACAATGTATGCATTGTGGGAGTTGATAGTGATGTCTAGCACTGGGGAATCATGCCACAGACTTGTAGCATCATATTTGACACAGTCTCATTATCCTGACACCAGGTCGACCAGACTTAACACTAACCTTTTATTGCTGAGTGCCTAGAGAGGCAGCTGTAAGTATCATTTTCATAAGTCTTTGGTATGACTCAGCCAGGGTTTGAACCTGTGACCTCCTGCATCAAATGCTGATGCTCTAACCTCTATGCCTCCAAATCAGTCAGTACTGACACTACGATCTCCATAACCTTCTAAGCAGTGTTTTTAAACAGTGCTGTTGACCTCTATACCATGATCTCTTTAATCTTCTATGCAGTGAAGGTGAACCATGATCTCAATAACCTTCTAAGTAGTGTGAGTGACATCATGATCTCCATAACCTTCTAAATAGTGTGGGTGACATCACGATCTCTATAACCGTTTAAGTAGTGTGGGTGACATCATGATCTCCATAACCTTCTAAGTAGTGTGGGTGACATCACGATCTCCATAACCTTCTAAGTAGTGTGGGTGACATCACAATCTCCATAACCTTCTAAATAGTGTGGGTGACATCACAATCTCCATAACCTGCTAAGTAGTGTGGGTGACATTACGATCTCCATAACCTTCTAAGCCATTCAGATGAAACAATTTATCTCCATAACCGTCTAAGCCATGTAGGTCACTTCATGATCTTCATAACTTTCAAAGTAATGTTGATAGCTAGCTTCCATTACCTCCATAACCATCAAAGTAGTACTGGTAATACCAGGGTCTTCATAACTGTTTAAGTAGTGCTGGTGACACCATGATATCCATAACCATCTAAGCCATAAAGGTGACACCCTAATCTCATTTTCCTTAAAAGCAGTGCAGGTGACACCATCATCTCCAGAGACGTTTAAGTCATGTTGGCGACACCATGATCTCCATAACCTTCTAAGCCATGCAGGTCAAAACATTTCCAATTTTCTAAGCCATGCTGGTGACACCATGTCCAACCTTCTAAGCTATGCAGGTCAAACCATGTCCAACCATCTAAGCCATGCAGATGTTGCCATGATCTCCATAACCTTCTACGCAGTGCAGGTGACACCAAGATCTCCCCAACCTTCTCTAAGCAATGCAGGTGGCATTATGATCTTCATAACTTTTAAGATATTGCTGGTGACTACAGGATTTCCATAATTTCCTAAACAGTGCTTGTTTATCCATGATCTCCATAACTAAGTACTGTTAGTGATACCACTGTGTCCATAATCTCCTAAGTAGTGCTGGGGACACCATGATCTCCATAACCTCTTAAGTAGTGCTGGGGACACCATGATCTCCATAACCTCCTAAGTAATGCTGGGGATACCATGATCTCCATAACCTCCTAAGTAGTGCTGGGGATACCATGATCTCCATAACCTCCTAAGTAGTGCTGGGGACACCATGATCTCCATAACCTCTTAAGTAGTGCTGGGGACACCATGATCTCCATAACCTCCTAAGTAGTGCTGGGGACACCATGATCTCCATACCTCTTAAGTAGTGCTGGGGACACCATGATCTCCATAACCTCCTAAGTAGTGCTGGGGACACCATGATCTCCATAACCTCCTAAGTAGTGCTGGGGACACCATGATCTCCATAACCTCTTAAGTAGTGCTGGGGACACCATGATCTCCATAACATCCTAAGTAGTGCTGGGGACACCATGAACTCCATAACCTCTTAAGTAGTGCTGGGGCCACCATGATCTCCATAACCTCCTAAGTAGTGCTGGGGACACCATGATCTCCATAACCTCCTAAGTAGTGCTGGGGACACCATGATCTCCATAACCTCCTAAGTAGTGCTGGGGACACCATGATCTCCATAACCTCCTAAGTAGTGCTGGGGACACCATGATCTCCATAACTTCTTAAGTAGTGCTGGGGACACCATGATCTCCATAACCTCCTAAGTAGTGCTGGGGACACCATGATCTCTATAACCTTCTAAGCCATGAAGGTGACACCATGATGTAATTTATATAATTTCCATAAGTGTCAACAGCAGGTTACAATTTAATCACAGAAATTTCGTTTTGTTCAAGGATTCTTTTGTACATGATACAGTCATCCTCCCAGTGACAGTAACACCTCAGCATAATTTTTTGCATTGGAAGCATAGAATATACTACCTTATAGTGAGACTGTCTCATAATGAGTACATTAATATTATATAATTTTACTATAATTTAATTAAATGGGATTTTTAATCATGCCAACCATATAACAAGAACTGTGTTTTAATGATGGGCCTTATAATGAGGGAATGTTGTACAGAGAAGGTACACTTTAACACTTTATAGTGAGGGAGTGATTTTTGAAATTAATCGATTGTATTTTGAACTAGTTTGAAAACTATTCTTAAACATTTTTTTTTATGCTATGGTAAAAGCAGATGTTTGAGTACTGTATAATGTGTAATTTTCATGTTCTGAAGAGCTTGGAAGATGACCTATCGTCCATCATCTTCCATTAGGTCAAGCTTTTTATTGCTATCCTCCTAAACTATGTCAGGGATTATTTTGAATCTGTACACAAACACATTCTTTCCAAGATCTTGCTAGTCCTAAATGAAAAGGTGCAGCTTGGATATACAGTATGGCTGTCCTAGTGGTAAATATAAAAATCTTGTGATTGCTACTCCTCCTGATCACATTATTATGTCGGAATTAGGATTTTAGCTAAAGACCGCCATATAATGTGTAGTTGGTCCTATATGAAAATCTTGCCCATCTGACCATGGCTGCCAGCTAAGATGATATATTTATTTTTATTGCTTGAATCTTTTGCAGTCCTTTAAAAACCAATAAATTTTTTTATTCTTTGAAGGCATGAATCCTAAAATCCTTCTCCGTTATAATCTATTACTTTTTGATCCTTTCACTGGTAAAAGAATCAGTATATGAAATTTATAAATCATCCATTTTACTGTTATTTCATAAATATTTACAACAGAATAAAATAAATATTTATCCAGTAATTGTTTTTTGTTAATAATTTCATCACATTTGGAACATTTCTTTCCATAGTCTATGATCAGAACAGTGAACATATGAATTGTAATCACTTTTTCTTATGCACTGAATTATGTTGTGATGAGGAAACAGTGGGAGACCTTTCAATTATCCATGAGTGGGATCTACAGTGGAGAAGAATGATTTGGTTGTCCACCTTTTAATTGTCCAAATATGATTTATATCTCTCTCTCTTTGCATTATCAAGATGTTATGCGACCCACTGATCACTTTTATTTTGTTGTCTTGCAAAGAATTGCTAATTGTGAAGATTTGGTGCTGATATTTGTTGTGAAATAATGTTATGCCTATTAAAATATACATGAATGTTGAAGTATTGTGTATACATGACTGTTATCTCTGAAACATACACAGTCATATATGACCTTACTGCATGATAATTATCATTACCATGTAATGTTTGCTACATTTTTCTTTGAGTAATGAAAAGATTTTAAAACTTGATTTCTATGAACTTGAGATAAGTTCATTTTGGTTGGGCAGCTAAATGTTTTTGACAGAGTTATACATTCCATCCATTTATAAGCTAAATATGCCATTTGTTTGTTTTATTTTTGTAGCATTTTACATTACATATGAAGAATGATTTGTGGCTTAGATATGTGGGTGCCAATAAACTAATGTACGATGTTGTTTCTAGAATAGAAACCTTCTATTTTTGCAGCTAATGTTATTTTATACTATTTTGCAAAGTTTTTAAAATTGCTACTGTTTTTTCACTAAAAAAAATATAAACATCTTGCTAATTAATTTGTATTTAAAACCCTCTCAAGATTTTTGTGGCAGTACAAAAGATGCATGCATATGTAGGTTAGCCATATTATTGCTAAATGTGATCTATTATTTCAGAATATCGAACCTGAAATCACCAGGCTGAACATAGCCAGTAGATGTAATGGAATACATATTGCCAAACCCTCACCTAACCATAGATTTGTTGCATTTGGAACTATTCATGGTAAGAACTACATATATACTTGCTTGCAAAAACAGTAGTGACTGCTAAATTAAATCAGGTAATTGTGTTCCATTGTTTTTCTTTTAATACTTCATGTGGGCTGAGTAAGCGTGTAATTTGAGCCAGTCAGCCCAAAATTTGGTCTGAATAATAAACCATGGTCTGAATCAGCCATGGTCAGCTAGCATTTGTTTTCATTTGGTCTTGATTCATAAGCAAGTACATACAGCAGAATAAATATCGTTAACAACAAAATATTACAGTTCGGACATGTAGATTTGTTGCCTAGAGTGCTTGTTACTATTATTCACCCAATTTTTCATATTTAAAAAAATGAATTTTTGTCACTGTTTAGGTTATTGGTACACAGATTAAAATTGCCATTTTTCCCAAATATTTTGTCCAGAAAATTAGCATTTCTATTGTATTCTGATAAATTTGTTCCATGGCTATTTTCAGCCCATGTATCCAAGACAGATAACATTATGTAATAGTCTCTTACAATGCATGCAGCTTAATTTCTGTGGTTAGAATAGTAAGAAGTTAGCTGATTGCGTTTTCTTAAATCACCATTATTTTACTCCATCAAATAAATAAAGTATTTTTGCATTTCTTCTTTTTGTTCCCCGAACCCAAGGCACAACAATTAAATTAAGAATTTAGGTACTTTTACCATATTTGGTGACATCATTTCAAGTGAACATTATTAAGTTCATATGTTATTGTTTTTTTTTTGGAGGGGGTTATATATCAGGGGTCATTTTAATATCCTGCTGATAGCAAATGATTTTAATAAATTGAGTCACAAAAATAAAATTAAAAACAAAGTATATCTAAAAGATATAAACATGACTTTAACAATAAAAACGGAAACATAACTACAGTTTAATATTATTTCAGGAGATATTTTTGTATTTGATGTGTGGATGGTCCCTTGGAGACCCGTTAAAGCCCTGGCAAATGAGGCAAGAGGAGACGATCCCATTGATGACCTTTCCTGGAGTCTGGACAGCAATCGCATTATCACTGTTTGTAAATCGGTAGGATATTTCAATTTAGGGGTTTGGGAGTTATTTTGTTTCCTCAAAAGGGATAGAGATGTATCATTGTTCAGGGTTAACACATTTGAAATAGTTTCAGAACTTCACAAAGTGTACACCTTGTCAGTGTTTGCAGCAGGACATTTGACTGTAATGCTTTCTTGTGCTGTTAGTATTTTACTTCAAGCACATCTTTTTTGTTTGAGTTTGTGATGTAAGCCAGTATAGTCAGTTATCATAGTACTACATTAAGCTCATTGTACTAAGTAAAGGTGAGTTGTACTACCCATGGTGTTGGTGTCAGGATCTGTACAGGTAAAAGCATACACATACGTACAAACATGCCGAATGTGAACCATTTCATCCTGTGTCCCAGGTAATAGTTTGGAGAGACTTTATGTAAAATGACACAGTTCTGACTTGTATATATTATTAAATAATTAGAAAAGAAAAATTCTTATACAATTTTTAATAATCTTAACAATTGTCCTAAGAAAGAAAATGATAAAACAACAAGACCTTGAGAAATTTTTTGTGATTACAAATGCGTTAAAATGATTGCACAGGCATTCTGTTGCTGAAAATGTAATTGATCTTAGTAATTGTGTCAATCACCAACATGTGTAGTTTTTTGAGTATTCAATAAGAGGAGTCAGTGATCTCCAGCTTCTTTGAAGAAAGTATAATGCAGATTTATTTTTTTTTGTTGTGATAATTAGTGACATGGTACTTTTTCCCCTATTCTTTTTTGTAATGACCATTGTGTTTTGATAGATATCAACTAGGAGTATCAAAATAAAATGTACATCAAACCTATTCACAATAAGTGATTGTTCGATTGCTTGGACTTTATGTTAAAATAACTTTACAGTTTGTTATAAAGTTAAAACCTCCAACTGTTTTGAAGCAGCTCTCCATATTGGATGTATTAGAGTTTTAAAGTAATATATTGTAACATCATGGTTAAATGTCAAGACTTAAGAATATTTTTTTTATCTTTTTTCGTTGTAATAATTACCAATTAACAAGTTACAAATATACTGAATTTTCTGAATTGATATAAATGTAAGGATTCTTTATTATTACAATTGACCTTTAACTTGTTATCTTCTCCATTACTGTATGTACCAGGGATCTGTTCAAATGTGGAGTATGTCTGGGGGATCTGCCTTAACAACTGATGCCAAAAAATTGGATCTTGCCCAGGATAAATACAGAGCTTCAGCAACTCAGTTCCTTCAACTTTTGGATCTTGACTCACAAAAGGGGGATTTCATCTTTCAGCAAGGTATGCTGTTTTATTGACTGTGAATTGTTAGTATGCATTGAAACCATATAATTCTTTCTGTATATTCATGTGTACAGTTACAGTATTTCTTCCATATTAAGTCCAGTGGACAGCCTTGTTAATGTGATTTAAAAAAATGCAGGTAGGGTATATTTACCTTATTACCAGAGAAAACTAAGTAAATATTTGCCACACATTTGTAAAAATGGGGAATGATTGGGATTATATTCATGCATGGGTTTATGTTTGTATAAACCTGGTATATATTTGATATATTAGTGCAGATGTAGTGATTTGGACCTCTGGCATCTTTTTTTACAGGTATTCTATTAAAACTTTGCTAATATAATTGGAGGGTTATTGCAAATGTGCACAATAGTATTAGAATTTGTCTTCACCCATTCTAATTGATAATTGCTAGAGTTTAATAAATACTGAGTTGGAAATAATTGGATAGAAGGTGCTCAAGATTCACTGCATTGTTTAATCTGCATTAACAAAGTGGCAAGGATAATGAAAATAATCAATATGTGTACTGGTGTTCGATAGGTAAATCTTACCCAAGGGTCAGAACTTGTGGACATATACAAGGCTTTGATTGATGTTTGTATTTGTAAAGTGATTCATACATGGAATACATTCCCCAATCACTTTAACATTAGTTAATATAAACCCGCAATCACCTTATTCTAGCCCTACTTAAAGACAAAACCTCATCCTTTCCATTTTTTAGACAAAGGTCAGTACTTTTATCCATTACTTCCATTTGCCTGGGTAGGTTTCACCAGTTTTTAAGCTTCGCTTCCATACACAGAATTATATGGAATAAGCCTCTTATTAAACCCCATTCTTTATGTTATGTTTGAAATTCAAGCCATACTTTCAAACAATTGGATTCGTTTGGAATAATATTGATTGATAAGCAGGGGCTAATACAAAATGTTTGAAACACAGGATATTTTTTGAGAAACATTGCTTTTTCAGACTTAACTATTTTATATGACACGATACAACATGCTATCATTGATGCATGTTGACCTTCACGTGTTCATGCACACTGTCTTTACTTTGTGTACTCTGTTTATAATGGGTATTATTTAGCAAATTATTTAATAACTTATCAGCACATTGATGTGTGTGTTAATTTGTGTTTATGTCATTTTATCATTGGAGAAATATATCTTCTAAATGCAGTAAATGCAAGAAATGCAAAGCAAGAGGAGACACAAGTTTTTCCAGGTGTGCACCAAACGTACTTATTCTTCCCTTTACAGCACCTTCAGTTTGTGATTTGAGGATTCTTGGTTGATCCTGCTGCAAACACATCAAAAGGCAAAGAGGAGACCATTATGGATTTACTAAGTATACATCCAAATAAAAGAGGCAATTGTGAACCTTAGACTGCTTACCATACTGAACTTCTGGTGTTGGATAATAATTTAATGGCAGTTAACATGTCTGCATCAGCATTTTAAAAGTGTGGATATTAATTTGTTTCTTGCTACATTGAAGTTAGTTTGAAACATTGTTACCCCACATGATCTGGCTATATTAATGATTTTCTGATTTGCAGTAAATTCTGCCAAGCAACACATGTGGAATTTGACATTTTGAATTGCTAAATCATCCTGGGATCAATCTTACAGGGTAGGTATTAAACCAAGTTTCTCTACCTCAAGTCTCCTGCTTTCTGATACAGCTGAACACCTCTCTGCATGAAGACAGCCTTGGTGGTTGCTAGACTCCTACAACTCATGTTGGATCAACCTATTTTTGCAAAACAGGTGGACCAAAGTCATTTCACAGGGATTGGATTTTTTTTTATCCAAGTTGCCACTTTCGATCTCTCCCCTTTTAAGGGATCTGCCATCAAATCAAGATAAAGAACATGTTTTTCAACAGGAGACACAGTCACTCATCAACAAGTGGGCAGAGTGGATTTATGAAAGCCAAAAATGCAGTGTCTGTTTCCAACAGGACATAGTTTTAATTTGAGAGAGTACATACAACTCCTTGGGTTACTCTTTGATGCAGCAGATATGATCCAGCTTTACCGCCTTTATATGCACTCATTACAAATGACTTTGCTTGCTCAATGGTGCCTCTTTCCTGGTCAACTCAACCAGAATCCGATTGCATAAAGGAAGTTTGATTAATTCTATGTCAGAGGTTCAACACTAACTGTAAATTGCAATATATCCAGATCCCAGCACATATGGTTGGGGAGCCCACTTGATGATATGCTTCAATGTGGGCAGTGGCAAATGGAACCAAGGGAATGGCTTTTTCACATCAACTTTCTAGAAATTTAAGCTATCATAATATCCTTCAGCTCTGGAAGAACTGACTACTGGAAGTAAGTCCCAATTGTCTTAGATAATGCTATTGAGGTGTCTTAAGTACATAAATGGGCTCACAAGATCACCTGACCTGTACAATCTATTTTTTGTGTTCTTGTTGTTACCAACTTCAGATTGACAGATTGATACATTCATGGAAGACCAAGTGTTCTGGCTGATGTTCTGTCTGGATGTATGTTATTCATATGTACTAGTCCCTTCATCCATCCATTTTTCATTGGATTTATGTACTGTGTGGGTGTTTGATCATTGACTTGTTTTTGACAA
This sequence comes from Potamilus streckersoni, assembly GCA_016746295.1. NCBI lineage: Eukaryota > Metazoa > Mollusca > Bivalvia > Unionida > Unionidae > Potamilus > Potamilus streckersoni. The sequence goes on along the minus strand of JAEAOA010002269.1, from coordinate 2,148,524 downwards.
GGTGGAACCACAAGCTGTCCACCCTTGTCTGTCTTGTCCCAGACCCCAAAACTTGGGACAAGGATGCACTGTCTATCAGTTGGGAGTTGGAAGGAGTTGTGGGCCTTTACTTATCCCCATGGCCCCAATGTTTTAGTACCAAATTTAAATCAGAATATACAGGGTCAGAACTGTAAGATAATTCTCATAGTCCCTCTCACATGGGACAAGTCGTGGGTCAATGATCTATAGATATGTTTGAGATAGACCTACTCAGGAAGGCAAAGGCAAAACCAAAACCTATGTCACAGATGTTTTCCCCTTGTCCAGACTGTCTTATCCTATATGTTTGGTTCTTGTCAGGACAGCTGTGTGAGAGAAAGACATAAGATATTTGATCATGTAAAGAATCTTGAGGGCAGTCAGGACTCTTGAGTCTTATGAGAAAAAGTGGCTTGTTTTCAGGGACTATTGTATAATCAATACCTGCATCCCTTTAAGTCCATCAACATTATCAGGTCTCCCTTGATACTGACACTGTCATGTCTTCCTTGATACTGACACTGTCAGGTCTTCCTTGATACTGACATTCAGATCTTACTTGATACTGACACTGTCATGTCTTCCTTCATACTGACACTGTCAGGTCTTCCTTGATACTGACACTGTCATGTCTTCCTTGATACTGACACTGTCAGGTCATCCTTGATACTGACATTCAGATCTTACTTGATGCTGACATTGTCATGTCTTCCTTCATACTGACACTGTCAGGTCTTCCTTGATACTGACACTGTCAGATCTTCCTTGTACTGACACTGTTATGTCTTCCTTGATACTGACACTTTCAGGTCTTCCTTGATACTGACACTGTCAGGTCTTCCTTGATACTGTCAGCCTTACATCACGCATTCCAGTTATTATCTTAAATCAAAATTGCTAAATCATGTCAGACATTTTGTATCAGTTGTCTAAAGTCTTTATGTCTCCATTAAGATTATTTATGACAATAAAAACAAATACTTAAGGATTATCACTTGTACAATGTTTAAGTATTGAGTTTTTATTAAAAAAATAGATATGATCACTTTACTGTGGGTTCAAACCATTCACAATCATATAAAACTATAGATTTGTGTATATTTTCATTTTTGTTTACAACTCTTTGTTGAATATACAACCCCAAATAATGCTCATTACATTGAAAAGTGTGGGAGAAAGTACCCACTCACCAATTAAAAATAAAATTATAGTAGCTGAATGAATAGAAAAGGTTAATAAACCTTGGTCCATTTGAAGATCATATAATTGCCATGTAAAGCATAGAAAGAAAGTGCATGTTGCTGAGTCAGGTTTTCAGTGTTGTGTAATTAAAAAAGCATATTGGCTTTCTATATACATAAACTGTCCAAAGAGATAGACAGTAAGTCATAAATTGGTCATTTTTGTAAGTCTGATTACTTTTAATTGTCTGACTTTATGACTTGCTTTCAAAGGATTGATAATAAAGTCATTTAAATGATACAGGCATTTTTAATAATACTGATCTTTTACTTTGAAAGGAATTCTCAACCTCAACTACTTAAAACTCATCTACAAGAACCTCAATTATGTACAATATTTACACACATATATAAATGTCACAGTCATGTCTTAGAACTGTACACACACACACACACACACACACACACACACACGCACGCACACACACACACACACACACACACACACACACACACACACACACACACACACACACACACACACACACAGCCAAAGATCCAAGTTTACTATAGACTTGCATTATCGTTGTAAAACTATAACTCAGGATTCACTGCCATCCATTTAAAAGAGGCATTTGCTGTGTGTATAAAAAAAGCGTATTTACAAATTTCAATTGAATGCCCTCAGTAATTGGTGGACACCTTGAATTAATCTAAATTTATGCATATCAGGTTTGGTATATAAATATATACATTCTGTTATGTGGATTGCAATTTAAAATAGAAAAGCTCATAAATTATTGAATGATGATAAAAGTGGAGGCCTGGAAAAATATTTCAGTATCCATTTGTACAACTCAAGCATGTTGTGAATTAGGCTCTGACATAAAAACATCAAACCATGCTTTTCTTGAAAGGGATGCATTCCCTTCCATCCATTGGATTAATCTTGTTACTCCTTGGTATTTATTTGTCAGCAAACATTCACGTTTCAAATGCATCTGTATTTCAGGTCCACTTGCAGAAAACAGTGTTTCAGAAAGCAGTGCAGTTCCTATACGAGCTGCATTATTCCCCAGGTTCACAATTCTTGGAACTCAGGTATTCTTACAAATTGGTTTTTTTTTTCATCCTTTCTTTCTGTTTTGTTTTCCTTACCATAGGATATGAAGAACAATAAATGAATTCTGAAATACCAAGAGTTGCCTCCCATCTATTAGCTGGCTATGCCTTGTTTACAACTCTTTAGCCAATAGTGTATAATGACTGCTATTTAATTCATTAAGTGAAGGGGCCACAAGTGGCTGAGTGGTCTAAAGCGCTGTCTGTTACAGATCACTGCCATCTTACCTCTGTCTTCATGGGTTCGAGTCTAGGATTCGGCGAATGTGGATATGGGAGAAAGCTTGCCAGTAGCTTCTCGTGGGTCGGTAGTTCTTTCCGGTGATTTCCAGGTTTCTTCCTCCACCATTAATACTGGCCGCCATGAATAGCCTATCTTGTGCTGAAAAATGGCGTTAAGCACAACAACAACAACAACATTAAGTGAATGTTAACTGTGTTATTGGTTCAGTTGGATGCTTGCATTTATATAGGTAATGACCTAAAGTTTTTTTTTTGTTATTTAATATGAAATTTATGAGTATATGAACTTCAGAATAATACAGCAGTAAATGAAGGTTCATGCATTCATCAATCTATTGGTAAAGGTCAGCTGATCTTTAAGAAGCTTCGACTGATTAGGAATATTATTTGGACTTTTAAGTCTTTTCTCAACTGTTGGTTGAAAATGTACATGGTGTCAGTGGTTGTTATATCACTGATCTGAATACAGCCTTACCCCACCTGTCATATTTGTGAGTCACTCATGTCAGTGGCACATGTTCTGAATAGAGCAGCACAGCATATTTTTCCCAATTCAGTAGCATCAACAGTGAACTCATAGCTTGACTTTCGCTCCATGTATGCCTTCCTCAAGTAACGCTAAAAAGCCTCACTTCTGTCATGTAGAATACAGACACTGGATACCAGATAGGTAAATCACAAAATCAAGCAAAGAAAAATATCTAAAAGAAACAAAACATATTTAAAAGAAAGAAATAAAATGTTATAGGTTTTTTTCATTGTATTTGTTTGGTTATGGTTTTTCTTTATCACTTGTTCTTTTTTTTAATTTTTACTTTTACAGTTTGCCTTTTAGCATTTGTACTTAATCATGTATCATTTAATTATTGTGTTATGCAAGTTTGTACACAAAGCATCTCTCAGTCAGGCTGTCATAAGTCTGTATTCATTCATAATTTCTTTAATGCTCACTTAACATACATTCTGTGCTCATTTTCCAGTTGTTGATAATATTATTTGCACTGTATTAATTTTACTGCTGCCTAAGAAAAGGCTGGAGCACTAGGGTATTGCCTGAGAAAAGTAATTCAGAAATTTGCTATTGCATATTTATCACATTAGGTTACACCGTCTGAGCTGCCTGGAATGATATCAAAATATTTACTTTTCTGATAACATTCAAATCCATTAGAGTGTTTCTCGAAACAGATCAGTTCTGAATCTGGTGGTTATAGACTTCAGCCCAATTGGCAAGGATGTCTATATTTTCTTAGCCTTTTATATGTGGAATTCCAAGGCCGGTAACGACAACAGCAAACCTTAGTTGGCATTGACATGCAAGGCAGCATGTATATATACTACCAAAATTTACATAAGTGTTAGTATTCTCACATAGGTGTGATGTGATGTAATTACAATTTTTAACGTAGCTTTAACATTTTTTCAGTCAGTGTGGCGGTTTATAGTGGCGTCTAGCACTGGGGCATCATGCCGCAGATATATAGCATGATGTCCCGCCCAGTCACATTATCCTGACACCAGGCCAACTAGTCCTAACACTAACTTCTTAATGCTGAGCGCCAAGCGAGGCCGCTGTTAGTACCATTTTTGTAAGTCTTTGGTATGACTTGACTGGGGATTGAACCCACGACCTCCCACATCCGAGGTGGATGCTCTAACCACTAGGCCACAGGAGTAGTTTTCACAAAGGTGTATTATTTTTGTATTTCAGAATAGCCTGATAGTTGGCATGAATAATGGAGATCTGTTGAAGTGCAACTTTAAACACGCTATCAGTAATAATAAAACACCGCAGAAAGATGGGGATAAGAAGAGCCCACAAGAAGATGCTGTCAGGATCAATAAACCAACACCAGCAGCTGTACGTTTTATTATAACAAGCGTAAGGTGTTTGTGTTATGCATAATTCAGTTGTCTATATATATATATATATATATATATATATATATATATATATATATATATATATATATATTGTAACTAAGGAACTACTTTAAGTGTCATGAATCAACCTTTGGAACCCAAAATATCACCATGCATTCAGCACCATGCATCATACCCACAACCCACTCAATAAATTATCTTTAGCTATATCACATATTCTGTATTTCTGCTGTCTCAATATAAATTGATTGGGATTAAAGCTACAGATTATTGAAAACTTTTATTAGTAGAGAATAATGATTTAGAGAAATGATACTTAGAGGGCATTTCTGCATTTTTAAATTTTTGGGATGTTGGTAGAGTTTTGGTCGGAGTGTGGCAATTGTTTTGGATCCTGCAGACATTTAAAATGGTATATATAGCACACATTCATGTAAAAACGAAGAAATATTTTATTTAGCCATTTTTCTTTATATCCATGTCAAAATAAAATGCTGTTTTCTCATTAATAAACAGGAAAATTATTTATAAATTTGGGCAAGCAACATATTTATAGACCATCTCGTTGTTTGGTATTTATGCCAGATGACTGAGCAAACCTGTGTTGGCTATTGTTTTCCCACAACACTAGTACACTGGTTGCATTGAAGACAAACACTAAGACTTGATAACTGTATTGTTCATAATTCAGTATTAATTAGATAACCATTATTAACTTAGAAATTTATGTCTGTAAAAAATAAGCAATGGGCAGTTTTGTGTTTTTTATTAAAGAATACTGCATATCTTGTGAAATTATTTAATCAAACACTTATTTATTTTGATACCATGGCTTGGTAGTATTTCATGAAATTGGTATAATGTTGCAAAATTTCTGGAGCCATGCCACATTTATGCTATATCAGAATTTATTATAACGATATGTGTTGTCATGGATTTTCACTTTATTACTGTCATCAGACCAAAGATTATCAACATTCAGTTTGCTTTTATTTTCGTTGAGCCTAAACTTGTTGGACTTGAGTTTAAAGGGAAGACAGACTTCATCTTTAAACTCAGGAGAGAATAAACACTAAAAAAGATTTATATGTGCATAGAGAACATTCTGCAACATGGGAGACAATATGATGTACACTTTTAGGCTAGACAGATCAGGTGATCCTTAACAGGTTCTACAAAATATAAATATTTATAAATTAAACATAAAATTATACCAAAATATGATGGCCAGCTTATGTGTACTTACAGATAATGCACAGTTTTCTATAATATAAATTATGCTCTGCAGACCTGGGTCTATGCAGTTTGCAAATGGATCCAAGTTATTTAAATTATCATGAAGTAGTTATCTGTAAGATTTTTTAAAATAAAATAGACATATGTAAGATTGAATCTAGCCAATATTGGGACAGTATTATTTAAGAAAAATACTTTACTAGAAAAATTGGTTTCCAGAATGGTGAACCATCAGACCAAACTGAGGTCAAGACCTCAAACCCAGATCCTGCATTACAAACTGAGGCTGGCACTTCAGGGCAAACAGGTAATTTAATTTCAGACCAAAATGGGACTGACCTTGATCTAGACCAACAAAGTTCAAGACTCAGTCCACAGCAAGGATCAAGACTCAGTCCACAGCAAGGGTCAAGGCTTAGTCCTCAGCAAGGGTCAAGACTCAGTCCACAGCAAGAGTCAAGACTCAGTCCACAGCAAGGGTCAAGACTCAGTCCACAGCAAGGGTCAAGGCTTTGTCCTCAGCAAAAGTCAAGAATGGCACCTCCAAAGAATGTTAGGTTTATGGACAAACCAGAGGTCAGAGTTCTAGGAAATGAAAATATTCAAATGATGAAGGTATTTGACTTGCTCATCAGGTTGGCTGCTGTTATGTAACAATTTGATTTGCTAACAGGACTGTCATTGATTTTGCTAATATGTTTGGAAATTATAACAGTTTGGCTTAAGATGGAATGTTTTCAGTTTATATTGCAACTATTCTAAGACATTTGCTGTCTAATATTTTGTGTGTGCTGAAATTGTTATATTGTGTTGCAGCATCATTGCTTTTTAATTTTTGCCTGTATGTTGTTTTACTGATTATGAGTGTCTTTAGTAAGAGTGCTTTCATTGTGCTTGTATTTGCCTAAGCAAGAAAAGTTATTCATGAATACTTTCCTCAAGCTGAAATTATTTAAAACCTATAAAGTGCCTCAGAAGGAGATCTTAGATCACCATAGATCAAAGATTTTTTTTATATTTTGGAAGTAACCTGGGTAGATTCATTGTCCCAGCTAGTTTGACATAATACTTTTTGAAAAAGGTCATTTCATTTTGGCATGAAAATAGGTATGTTCATTTATTTAGTTTACCAGAGAAGGGCTGCAATGTGGAATTTCCCATTCTAGAACTGACATTAATTGATCTACTGTCAACACCTAATAATCTTTAAGTTGTTCAATTAGACATGGCCAGTATTCTCAAAGCCACAAATAATTAGGTCCAGTATTTCACACATTTTCCTAGGAGCTGCAATTATTGTTCTTATCATTAATCCTCTTTATGTAAAGTGCAGTGGATAAAGTTATTTCATACTTAAACTTAAAGCTTAAACAAAGGAATGATTACATTATTTTTCAATTTTGCCTGAATCTTTGTACTTTGAAGGCATCAAATTTTGGCAGCACTTACTATTTGACCTATTGCCAGTTGTCAGTCAACCAGCCAATCAACCAATCAGTGAGCATAAATTAGACACACCTCCAGGCATTGCTTTTGTCTACCATTTTCTTCGGACAAGCTGTTTGTGTCAATAATAAATAGATTATGATAAATATTTATCAATTTTGCATTGATTTGTTTGATTTATTAATCAATAAAACTATCATCTGATATATTAAGCATGCATTTACATGTTTCCATCAGTAGACATAATTGATCAAAAATCGATCTGACAAACACAGTAGAACTTTAAATTATTACGTACAGCAGTATGCTTCTAAACAGTAATTATTTAGGATTTTATTATTAATTTTTAATTCATTTACTTTCAAAATAGCCTAAACATAAGCTAGATAAAATTTAATAATGATAAGATTATATACTAAATACATTAGCATCTTATGGAGCGAATTTCCTCTTACATGAACAGGTTTTCAAACAGCTTTAAAATTGTTTTTTATTATTTAGTGACATCAGACACTTAGGCTTGAACTACAAATATAAATATTGTCTATATCAGTATAATTTATGCAACTTTGTAATTTTACATTTTTAAGAATCATACAAATCATTTTTAATAAACATATCACATAAACTGAAAAATATTCTTTGTCAAATACTGCATGTCTTGTGAGAGGTTAACAAGAGCTAATGTAATTGGTAGGTGGAATGATCTGTCATCTTGTGTAAGGTCAATTGCATTGAGGTGGTCCTGTGTTTGTTTAACTGTGTGGAATAACATGCGAGTTTATTTAACATGTGGATGGGGATCTGAGTTGATTTCTCCCACTGTTAAGCCACTGTGTTAAGGCCATGATTGTAAAAAAGTAATTGGTGGTGTAACTACTTGCACTGTGTTGTTTGGAGGAGTAGATCATACACATGTACAATTACCAATTAGTAGCTTAGTGTTTGTTGGGTGACTCTGACTCCTTTATTATTGAAAGTTATTTATCCTGACATATGCTTGGTTTTTGCTCATGCAGGCCTAAGTACTGTTTTAAATATTGAATCAACCATTGATTGTTGTCTTCAGTCTTTTCTGTTATTCATTTGAGGTATTTTTTAAGGTTATCCATAAAGTTACCAAATATTTGACATGCAAAACCACAAATTTAGCTTCCTAGGAATATGTATTTTTTTCTCTCAAAACATTGAAAATGAGATCCACAAAAATAACTGTTACTATAGTAATTCCTTTTTATGTTATTTTGTAATTATTTGCCATTAAATTGACCCTAATACTTCATATGATGTCATGAAGATAGAAAATTTATTTTACACAATTTTTTAAAAGTCTTGATTACTTTGTCATGGCCGTTGGTACATGATTTAATTGATTTTTTATGAGGTCACAACAGCATCAAAATATGAACATTATGTTTGTAAATTGCTTTTAAAATATTTCTGCTACTTGAAAAGGATGTTGAGCAACTAGAACAACAATAACAACAATAATAATTAATGGTGTCTGCAAGATAAGAAAATGTATTCTGATAATATAAATAATGGTTTTAGTGTATCTTTCCCTTGCTGTGATCATTTTAAATCGCATTTGTAAACCATATTCTACCCATGTATTAATTCACAGACATGTTTTGGCAACATGTGTGATAGGAGCATTTTACCACCATATCTTTAATCCATCAATCTAGATGTTACAATGGAGAAGAAAACCTTATGCAATCTAATTGTTAATTTCCTTTATTAGTGGCCCTGGATAGAAATCAAATACATATATAAGGATGAAAAATGGACATATTTTCTCTAGTATTTAACTTTCTTTTGGGCTTAAGTTGACTCTCACAGTACCTACCTTTTTGGTCACTACACAGCACTTTGGTGCATATATATATATTTCTTGATTTTATTTAAACAGGCAGATGCTTTAAAAATCAACACTATTGGGATGAACATAGAGGCTGAACTGATGAAGGCACATCAGCACGCAATAGTTCATGTCACTTTCATTGACAAGCTTAATGTCATGGTCACTGTAGATCAGCAGGGTTTCATTTTCAAATGGCAGTATGAACAGTAAGTAGACATAATTAGTGATTAGGAAGTCAACTGTTTTTTGCAAAGCTTAAATCATAGGCAGGACAATCATTTATTGAGATTTTTAAATAAGTAGAATATGAACATTGTAATGAAAGTTCACTATACAAGAAAGTTGATGTTCAGAGTATTTCGTTTTTCTTGTACAGTATAGCTAAGTATATCAGTTGTATTGAACAGTTTCCCCATATTAGGTTGCCAATATTAAAAACATAATATATACATGTTTCAAACATGCATGGTATATCTTTGACTAACAATTCTAAGCATGGCAATTGCATATACTACTATTGCCAAAAATGCTCTGGTGGCCTTGTTTTTGGAGCATTTGCCTTGGATGCAGGAGGTCACGGGTTTGAAACCCAGCAGAGTCATCCTAAAGACTTATAAAATCATACTAGCAGCTGCCATGCTTGGTGTTCAGCATTAAAAAGTTGGTGTTCAGCATTAAAAAGTTGGTGTTGGGACTGGTTAGCCTAGTGTTAGGATAATGTGAGTGGATGAGACATGATGCTACATATCTGCAGGATGATGTCCCTGGTGCCAGAGATCACTGGAAACTGCCACACTGCAGATATTGTAGTGATATGACTGAAAATGTTTTAAAAATATGTTCAGAATCCAAAACACACACACACACACACACACACACACACACACACACACACACACACACACACACACACACACTATTGTTTTCAGAGGATAAAAATCATTTAGCTAACATTTAAACTAATCTCACATGAGACTTTCTGGTGCATACAACATTCTGTACATGTTTATAATATCTGGAAAAGAAAGAAAGAATGAACATACTAATAATGGTTATGCCACTTATTTGCTGTGTAGACATGTGTACATCACTGGAACATCTTTGTGGATTATATATGCATACACACAAGGACAAAAGAGAAACAGCCTGAATATTTGGTGAAAGATATCAAGATCAATAGTAGAACAACATACTTTGTAGATGGTAAGAGTGTCAGCCCTCTCTAGTTCGAGGCCTTGGTAGTTTTAAAAATATGTTTAAATGCATATGTAATACTAAATTTTGTTGTCAAATTGAAAAAACTTAAAAATTGATTAAGACCATGCTGCAACTGTTCTATAATGGTGTAAGTATTTTGTCCCAGAGTGTGCAATGTTGCATTATATGCATACAATTCAGTTTCAGTGTATTTACTATACCTATCTGGCAGGTAATTAAAGTTCCAATAAACCGACTGTCTAATGTTATCATAATCAAGAGTGACCTTGAATTGCTTTAATCTGGAAGTTTAAATGTAAATGATAACACTAGTTATGCTTATATGTATAGGCCATGTGCTTGGCAGCACTAGACATTGTATTACATATTTCACTAAATCTAGTGGAGACTATTAGAATTATATATATATATATATATATATATATATATATATATATATATATATATATATATATATATATATATATATATATATATATACACTGAATTAGAATTATATATATACACACTTATGATCAATACATGGATGCATTAAACTTGACACAGAAAAGAAAACAACCTGATCATTATTGCCTTAATTTTTTATGTTGATTGGCCAGCCAAGTTTGTTTGCAAACATTTGAAAATGTCAGATTTGTCCTTTAATTTTGAATTTGGAAGAAACAGTTTGAAATTTTTACTTCACACTTTGAATGAATAACTTGGAAGTTACAGTTCTTATCTTAATTTCAGCCTTTTTAGAAGTCGATCATCGGTCTTTAATATGTGATTAAATATATTCTCAGTTTTTGTTGGTGTATTGATTGACCTTTATCTTTTGTAGGAGGTATCTTTCTACATTTGGATGGTATACCCCAGCAAGAAAATACAAGCTAGATATGTCAAAAATAATGTTCAGGCAGACAGTTGATGATATTCCTAATGTAAGTTCTCAATACTTTTCCTTCTTTCATAGGGTGTTATATTACTGCATTGTCCATCTGTCTTTCCAACCTTTGCCCATCTATCCATTTATCAGTTAACCATTGTTTGTTTGAATTATATAGAGGCGATACTCACCATGATAAAGTTGGTGTACCTACCCCTTTTAAGGCTGTTTCAAGTACATTGAAAAAAATCGACCTTTTTCGAGGAATAGTGTCTGGTGAAGTGGACAGAATGGTAAAAATGAACTGCCTTACTTGATGCATTATGTAGTGTCCTATAACATGAGACTAGCCTTTGCTGGAAAGGTATCTGTGAGTGATGTCATTCATACCTAACAATAACTAAGCAATATGTAGTATACCATTGTCAGATCCCTAACTCCAACGTCAGTAATATAGCCAGGACAAATGCAAGTTAGTACAATTATCTTTATTTTCATGTCTTGTTTTGCTCTCACTTTTAAACTGTTTGAAGTATATTTTGGCTCAGCCATACTGAAAGGAAAAAGAAGTAGTAGTGGTATTAGTGATTGTTGCACTTTTTCATAAATTTGTCTCAGGTCTGAAAGACAGCCGTTTAACATATTTCATGTTCCTACATAGTACTTTTGATCTTATTATAGTCTTGAAACTTTTTAAACTGGACAAAAGAAACAGCTGCTTCATGTTTTGGTGAAAATATCAGGCAGCCACTAATTTCTAATGCTACTAGTTACTAGACTAGTTGGCATATATTTTGTATCAGCACAACTTCTACCATTACCCACTCCACATACTCAAGCCCCCAATCCAAAGAAAGCTACTGCCAGACTGGGTACATAAACTCCAAAAAGATGCATACAAGATTCTCATTCAGCATCCTGTTGTATTAGGATTAGGGTCGGGTGGGGTTGTAAAAGTGGAAGGTTTAAATATAAACAGTTGGATATTTGTGATGAATTTCACCTTTAGTTTAATAATATAAGCTTTAGTTTCATATGTATAGAGTTGTTCTCTGATCATAGTTTTTTATTCTTTGAAACATACTTTTTATCATATCAGGTTGTGTTTACTGACAAACCTGATCCAGGAGCAGAGAAAGCAAAAACAGCACAGGAAATAGCATCTCAGAGGAAAAGAGGTAAGGACAGTTGGAAACTTTTGATAAATGTCACTTTGTTGGAAGAATGTGAAAGGAGGTTATTTTTAACATTGTAAGACTTAGAACACAATTATATTTCTGTGGAAAGAATGTTTCCTTTCCCAAATGTAAAAGATAAGTAGCAACTTATGAAATGGTACTTTCTTTTTCTGTAAAGCCACAAAAATATATTCCAGTGTTGTCACTTGTCCTGAATGGATGCTGATATAGACACAAAGTTGTCCCTAAAAGGCTTCTTTTAATGTTGACCTGGTCCTAAATGACAGTGGTGATGATCTGCTATCCAATATTATAGCATAATGTTAAAAATTGATTATTGTTATTCCAGCTGAATGGATGCTCTTACTGATAAAGGGTGTTCACAAAGACACTTTTTAAAATATCTTGTTGGTCCTAAATGGCAATGGTGTGGAACTAATGTTCAATGCAGCTACCATCTCCAAATTCTTGTTATCAGTAGTCATTTTGAAGTGTTATATTGTCTTAAGGTTTCACCAAAAGACTTAGCATAATATCTAGTTGGTAGTATGTGAAAATATTTCCATTCAAAAATCCAGCATTTCCACTAAGATGATGATGTTGAAAATCTTGTTAGAGTTATTGCTCTTGATTGGATGGTTTTGTATCAACATAGTGTTTTCACTAAGATACTTTTTCTATACATGGTTACTCCTAGTAAATGAAAATGATGGTGAAAGATCTTCAAGCTATTCCTGAATGGATAATGATATTTACCTTTCTATTTCATACAGTGTATATTGTTTCTATATTGAATATAAAAAACTCCAATATGGCAGCCCAGATCACTGAAATTTTTTTTAAGGCTACATCTTCATAAAGGATTATGATATTGGCATAAGGCTTTTACTTAAATACTATAATTGCAATATATAGCTGGTTTTCAGTTAAAATGGTGATAAAAAAACTGATAGTCATCTCTCAACATTGATTTTAAGATCAAAGATCTTAGCACAGTTTTGTGTACTGGCTTGTGAGCATGATACTAAAACCTGGTATGAATGAATTTGTTATCAAATTCATTTGTGAATATATCTGAGAAATACACTGAATGATGCCATTTCAATAGCTTGCATACATAACCAAGTCTCTAGACAGTGATGTAGGATTTTGTTGTTGAAAATTGATAGGGAGGCAATGTTGCATTTTAGTTATTTACAGTGTTGTGTATTGCATGTACTGGTACCTTGAGAACATGATCAATCAAATATGTAAGAAAATATTTTGTTGTCAAAATTGGTTATGTTTGAGTTTCTCATAAATCAGTGATAGTTTAATCTCATCATCTGAGAAGAATAATGGCAGTAGAAACAGATTCATCTTGGATTCAGGAAAATTAATTTTGACCAGTAAAAAATGAATGCATTCAAGGGGATTATTGTTTAAGTGAGATCTATATAATTCTGTCATTCATCTTTTTCCCAGTCAATGAGACAAGAAAAAGAGAAATATACACTCATCCATTGATCAGTACTTATGTCTGTCTGGGCATCACATTTTATTGTCAGATTTGAACCAGATTTGTCAAAAGGTTTCATCTCAGCAACAGCTTGGATGAGTTTATTTATTAGCTTTTTCTGCATACCTTTTAAAATCACAACCATTGATTATCAGAGCATTGCTAAAACACAAATATCTGTACAAACATCCTCATTTTTCATTTGATTAACTGATTGAAACCAATATATGCTGTGAAGCTTCATCACATCATGAGTGTAGAGATTAGAGTTATATTTCCAAGAAATATTGCCCAAGATCAACTTATCACATTCATCTGACTTTGGGTTAAGAACACTCTAGAATTTACACTTTTCATTTGATTTCAGTCAAACACACAGTTAAACTTGAGAGCAAACTTGAGTTCAAGCATGATCTCAATTTTGACTATTTCTTACAGAGTTATGGCCCATGCTCATCTTAGAATAAGGCATTCCAGTGATGTATGAATACTGCAAGGTTCATAGTTTTTGTTTATTTCAAAAACATTGGCTGTGAAGCTTTACATCAACATGGTCTCAAAGGAGTTCAGTGATGCATGGATTTTTACTATTTCTTAGAATTATGGCTCAAGATCATCTTAGAATCAGCATCCATATAGCTTGTGAACATGAGAATTTATACTTTTTGTTTGAGTTCTGTTAGATTTGCAATGAAGCTTTAGTGCAACAGTATCTTGGATGAGTTTGAAGATTGCCTACTATGGGTCTGCAATGACAGAATTATGGCCCCTGAAATACTTAACATGAACTTTAAAGTATTCATATTTACATAATGATTTCAACCCACTTGGCCATGCATGTATATGTTATTAAGTTCTCATATGTCTTTTAACTACTTTAAAGTTAATAACCTTGAAAAGTTAGCCATCAAACTGGCTTATGGAGACTAGCATTCACAGTATTTTAGTTTGATCACAACCTCATTTGCTATTCAAATTGACATCAGCAGGGTCTCAATGGGAATTTGATGACCTGATTATTACTGTTTTACAGAGTTATAGGCCTTGATCAACTTATAATAGTCACAGATCCTAATGTATTTTTAACAATATCATCAACATCTTTTTTTTTATTTCAACTGCATTTCCAGGATGAGATGAATTTGATGATCTGATTTGGACCATATTTTACAAGTTGTGGCCCTTGATTGACTTAAACTATTTTGATGGTGTGTGAAAATTATCATTCATATGAGTGTGCTTTCACTCATATTAATGTTGATGCTTTTTATCTAGCAAGGTATTAGATATCAATTTCAAGAAAGACTATATGTTTTGCTGAGTAATTGCCCATGAAGGACTCAATACTACACTGAGTTTTTATTCCTCATACCTAACAGTGGGAGATGGTTAGGAACAATGACCATGTTAGTGGCAGTTTGTTTTATCAGAAATGTGATTAGCATGACATAAAGTGAATTTGCATAGTAATGAAGTAATCAATAAGCCTCATAAGACAAAAAAGGGACATAGCTGATAAGTTTATTTACACCACATTTTCAGTATTGTGTATTATAAAACTTTTTATTCAGAAGAAATTTTTTAAAAATTTTGATTAATTGTTTCAGTGCAGAGAACTATAAAAAACATGCAGCTGAGTGACCCCTGGCATGTGACGGAGCTGGGGGGTCTAACTGTGAGTATAAATTAATAAAAGAATTTTACATGAGTGCTCATTTTGATTTAAATTTATAATAATTTATATCTTTTGCAATCCTTGGAAAATAAAAGAAATCCATTTAACAAGTTTTTAAATTTATTTTAAAAGCTAGAGAATATGTAAGATTCTGCTTGCTAATCTTGAAAAAATTGTGTTCATCAAAAAATGCATTTAAGTGCATCTTGGAAATGCATTTTGCTTGCAATTTCATTTTAACTTAAATCTTATCATTTATTGTCTCAGTTTTTACCATAATTGTGTTGCAAGTAAAATCTCAGAATTTATTGGTCATTATCTCATCATTTAATAGTTACATGTTTTATTATCTACAGTCATCTGTAGTCATCTACAGTGTACATTTTGAATGTATTTACAAACTTTTCTAAAATAATCTGAGAACATGACCAGGAATTTGAATTTTTGTGCTTGGTACAGTCATCAGAAGTAAGATATTGCATGTACAGACTATTTCATTTTTCATTTTACTTATAAGATTGTAGTTTTTATTTCTTTTTACTTCTAGATTTTGTTAAATTATTTGCATTATTTTTCATGACTAAGGTTACAGTAGAATGTCATTGTTAATTCTACAGTTAACTAAACTAACTGTTGATCATCAGAACTTGAAATTTTGCTGTTTATGTGTTAAAATTAATTTAAAGTATGTAAAATGAAATAAGTTATATATTTGCTTCATATTTTTGTATTCATTTGCTGTCAGTATCTTCTGTGTTTTTTATGCATGGTAATGAGAGAATGTAGAGGAGACAGACATGATTATAAATGGTTGTAAAGCAGAATATATTTACCAAACTGAATAATTATGCATTTTGAGAGAAAATTGCCCTACAAAAATGCAGCCAAAATATATATAAAATGGATATAGTATGAAAAAAAGTGTTCAGTAGATCCCAGTCTTACCTGCATCTATGTTTTCATGTATCCTCGTGTAGAAACTTTTGTGCAAAATTTTTATATTTTTTCATATTGCTTTTTTTTGAAACCCCACAAAATAATACATTTGTTTAACCATGCTAATGCAGGGGAGGCAATAACATGTTCTCAAATCCACACTAAGGTTGCCGTTAGTAACACAGCATTAAACTATCATGTATAAGAGAGCAGAAGAGACTGTAACATGTGTTTAACTCCACAATGAAGGTACAACCAGTGACTGAGAAAGCTTGCCAGTAGCTTTACTTGGGTCGGTGATTCTTTCTGAGGTTTTCCCGGGTTCTTCCTCCACCATTTATTCTGGCTACCATGTATAGCCTATCTTGTGCTGAAAAATGGCATCAAACCCTACACGTTTTCATTTGTCATTGCAAAACAGTTAAAAAATTATCTTGTTTCACAAAACTTGTATCTGTCACATATTAATGATAAATATTACAAATATAATTTTATTTCTGATCCTTTAATTGCTTGTTTGACACTTGTCACCTATGCCAAAGTGATGGTTAAATGGAATGTTGTGAAATATATTTAGTCCAGATCGAACTTTCAGGAAAAAAATTGGATTAGAAAAAACACAAACACATATCATGTTTTTAGTTATTCAGTAACATATGTGAATACGTGAAATATATGTATTCCTTGGTATGACTGAATCATCCTAGGATTTTCATGAATTCACTGAACTTTATGTAATTTCTCATTTGTTTTCTGTTTACTGGCCCATCTGATAGATATCTTGCCAAGGTGTTGGCATCCCACTCAAAGTTTCCATGCCTCTTATAATAGTACAATCACTAGTAAATTGTATTTTGTCAATAGGCAGTCTAATGTCAGCACAATGTCATTCAAAGGATCAGTTATTGTGAAGTTAAATCATCCAACATTACAACTTTTACAACAGCTAACACATGCATAGCAAATTTATCTACTTTAAGATCCTGGCATGTTGTTGAGGTGCTGTGAATTTCTTTTGAGCTTAAATGTTTTATTTTATTTTCTTTTCTTTCATTATAATTATTAATTTTTAAACGATACTATCATGAATTTAATATGGTGCTATTTTGTTATAAATAAGAACAAGATATTTTTCCAGCTATTGACATAAAATTATTAAAGAAAAATATTTGTCAGGTTCAGCCCGAGAACATTGAATTGTTGATCACTAACTGAATTGTAGCAGACCACTTTACATATTGCAGTATATTTTTATATACCACTGAACACCATTTTTCATGGTACCTACCACTAATGAACTGTACTCACTTTTGTGTTAATTTTTGTCACAGAATCAATTAAATGTTCAGTATCAGAAAGAAAGAGCAAATATATGTATTTGGTAAAAAGTCAGTGAAAATGGTACATTGTTATGAAGTAAATACACTTTTTGTAAATCAGAAATATCTGAAGTTTCATATGCGAATCTCTTTAATATCAATCATTTAGCATGTGTTTCCAGGTATGTATACAAAAGTCATGCAAAAAAATGTAGAAGTCATTCATATCACACCAATTCTTATAATCGATTTTACATGGAATTTTGGTATCATTTTTACAAAATAATGCCCATGTGAATTCAATACCTGTGTATATGTTTGTATGTGTCCATGTGTTCATATGCCTAATAGAAGGAGAGTTTATTAACTGGAGTGTGATTATATTTGTCATTCATTCTTGTGTCTACTACCAGTTGTTTCATATTCAAGTTATTTGCTAGTATCAAAGGCTAAAGTCTATACCTATTAATGCATTTTTTAAATAGCTTTTTTGCAAGTACTCTGGCATGGCCATGAAGAACAATTGATTAGCAGAAGAAAGAATTAGTTTGATTATGTTTTTTATCATCTAAAATTTTTTTCATGGAATTTAAAGCAAAACTCGTGTGATGTTTTATGACAGGTGCTGTTTTCAGTGTCACAGTGAGCTGTATGGATTTACTTACAACATTGTTTATTATTTATTGTTTACTCTTTGTGGTTTAGTATTAATTGATTGTGGTGCATTGTTTATCTTATTTATGTTTATTGTTTATTGTTGACATTTTATTTTACACATCATTTATAGTTGACCATTTTTTCTATGCATGATTAAATTATGACTATTTATTGTACACATTATTTATCATCATGAAACTTGATATGCTTTTCTATCTTGAAGGACATTAAGTACAATAAATATTGATTCCAGTAGATCACTACTTTATTATTATATACATTTTATTACAAGATTCATGTCAGCCAAGGCATCACACTCTTCTCTGATTATCTTCTGAATCATTGTAGATATCTTCTTGAAACTTTGTGTAATTTTGTACCATGACAAGAGTTTTTGTGCAATGTAAGATTTAGCATAAATTGTCAGGTTAAAGTGATCCGCCATTTTGAAACTGTATGCTCTTGTATCATACAGGACAATGTTTCTTGTAAAATAACAAAATCTCTCAATCAGCATTTTGAGAATTATTCTAATTTTATTTTAGCCCAAGTTAGTTTTATTTTATAATTTACTTGGCAAAGAGCCCAAGGCAGATTCATATTGCAGTCATTGAACTTCATCTGTAAATTCACTTCAGAAATAGCCTAAGTCAGTTTGATATATGTGTTATCTTAGACTGACATAGCAACATGTACCAGGAGACAATTTGAAATTTTGTTTCAACTCTCCAGGAAAGCCGTCTTGATTTTGGCTAGCAAGAAATTAGCACTTATTTCCTGATTTGAATTTATTTATTCTTTGATAAGAAAAAACTTCTTCAGTTTTTAATTTTAAAACTTATGATTATAGGTAAAGAACAGTAGAAACAAACTTTAAAATCAACTGTTGATCTAATTCTGATTCAGTAATTTCAGGTCACTCAAATATGCATAGATGTATAACTTTAGTGCTATGAAATCTTGAAACTATAAAATGTGAGTGAAATTCCAAGTATTGTGTCCTAACAAAACTAAATACTGTATCATTAAAGAAGTTTTGGCACTAAAAGTTATAAAGAGATTCATGAATTTATCCAACATTTCAGTTGGAAATGAGGATTTTCTTTTCACTTGTACTAATGAATTAATTTTAAGAACAGTTATATATTTTTATAATAACCCTATAAATACTGTAGGTGATTTCAGATGTTATCATGAGTCATACTTGTCAACATATCTGAAAATATATTAACATAAATAGCCTGAACTTGGATAGTTTCTTACATGGGCATTAATTAATTCTTACCTTTCTTTCTCAATTAACTCTTTGTTTCATCTACCCTTTCATTACCCAATATGCCAATGTAATAAGTTACTGACAGTACAGAGCACTTTTTCCAGATTATACAAGTGAATCACATTACTGTGATATTTGGGATATTGATTATTTAAGTCTTTTTGGGGCTCCGAGTGAGTGGCCGAGTGGTCTAAAGCACTGTCCATTATAGATCACTGCCATCTCACTTCTGTCTGCATGTGTTTGAATCTAGGATTCGGTGAATGTGGATATGTGAGAAAGCTTGCCAGTAGCTTCTCATGGGTTGGTGGTTCTTTCCGGTGATTTCCCAGTTTCTTCCTCCACCATTAATACTGGCCGCCATGAATAGCCTATCATGTGCTGAAAAATGGCGTTAAGCCCAACAACAACATAAGTCTTTCAGTGTGGAATGGAATCTCAAAAGATGAAAAAAAAATTGTTTTTTTGAAAATTCATTATTTCAAAGATTTGAGAATGGCTGTAACTTCAGCAGTAAAAATGGAGTTTTTTTTATTTGATAGCTAACACAAGATGCAACCACTGTAATTCCATTTCAGGAATGTTATGGAATTATTGAAGCTCATATTAGAGGGACAAGTCTGTATATCTTTCATGCAGATTGCATATATCATGATTCATATAACCAACTTCAAGAAAGTTAAAGCAGAGTATTTGTCTAACCAGCTAAGCATAGATGAAGCATAGGGATCACTTTCTTAACAGTGTTGGTCTAAATGATAAGAATTTGCATTTAGCTGTATCTCTGACACTACTGTATATTCTTTCTTAGACCTTAATGGGTGTATTCATTTTTAGGGATGCTACTCACCACAGACCAAAGTAGATCACAGTAACCTACATTTCACGCAACAGTGATTATGTCAAAATTTTGCTTTTTGTTCAGTGTTTCTGACACTATTGTATGCAGTCATGAAACTTGATACATATTTATTTTTTTAAGTTAAACTCACCAGATGCAAAAGTAGTTCACAGTGACCTTTCTTGCCTTTTAAGATGCAAAAGTAGTTGACAGTGACCTTTCTTGCATTTGAAGCTTTGTTCAGGGTGTTTGAATTAGGAGACAATGGAGCATACAAGACATTTCATTCTGCATAAATTGTATATGTAGTTGTACACTATCAAGACTGCAACCATAAATATCCATATATTATGATCTATTAAAAACAATTTTATTAACATGAATAAAATCAAGCCATTCTTACACCATACATCATTAAGAAGGAAATAGATGTATCACATCTGACATTATAGGATGGTTTAACACATAAACACAAGCCACTCATGGTAGATATAAAAGACAAAAGACTAAAACTCTAGTTTGAATTTTCCAGAACCATTGATGGAGACTGAGAGTTTTTGTTCTATAGGGATATATCATATTAATATTATATTGAGACTATTGTTTCATAGAACATTAGGATATTACCATTATAAATATTGAGTGGTTCTGGACAATAAGGTTATAGCATAAACAGTATAAATATTGAGCATGCGGGACAATAGTGAACTTTCAATAGCTACCTTGGTTACTTCTGTTAAGAGGATACATTTTAGTTACTTTAATTTTATTCTTGATCTCTTTCACTTGACTAATTTTCTACCTTTTATTTTGCCACAGACTCAATATTTTGCCCCAAAGGGTCCGGTATCTGAATCTGGAGCGCTGTTTCATATAATTACTTGCCACACAGATACCAGTCAGCTTGCCACATACATCACCCAGTTGTATACACCAGTCAAGGTATGTTCTCTTATGCTACAGTCTTGATTATTTGAACATGAGATCAATTAAATCAATATCTTTTATATAATTGTGGTCATCAGATAATCTGACTTTTTAATGACTTTTTATATGTCTACCTTTATGTGCAACATATGTAAAAAAATTCTGTCCAAACTTACATCTTATTTTCTTTTCTGTGTTGTATACATGTACTAATGGTAGCTCAGTTACTCCACAGTCTATCATTACCAGATGTTGTAAATGGCTTGCATTTGGAACAGGGAAGAAATGTATTGATTGTAGGCTCAAGGTCAAAAGTCAAGGTCATTGTGACTGGCAGAAGGGACACTGTTGCAGAATAGCATGATTTGAATACTATATATGTTGACCAAACTTTGTACATTGCTTGCATTTGAAATGAGAAAAGCAATTAATGATTTTTGGGTTCAAATGTCAAATTCACATTGAATCTAGTAGGAGAAATGTTTCTGCATGACATTAGAAACTTTTTATCACCAACTTTAATGAGACTTCATGGCTTCTTTGCATTTGAGACAAAAAAAGCCACCTATTCATATTGGGTCAAAAAGTCATTGTCAAGGTCACAAAGACTAAAAGAAGCAACAGTGATTTCCATAAAATTATGTATCACATGGGCTGTCTGAATTTTACTGATGGCTTGTATTTGAGACAAGGAAAAATCTTGTTGACTTGTGGGTTCAAAGGTCTAGGTCAGAGGTGTGCCAAGAAAGAAAAGAGTTTCCATAAATTAACTCAAGCTATACATTATGAAAAATGACCAAGCTTTATAGCTGTCATATGTTTGAGAAAATAAAAGTTATTGACTTGCAGGTCAATGGTCAATGGTCCAAAGGTCAAGGTCACAGAAACTGAAAGAAGAAAAATAGTTTCTGCAAAATGGCTTGGATTCATTGTTTTTTGTTTAGCTTTTCCCAATGTTTTGGATGGCTTTCTTACATATAAGAGAAAGAAAATGCATATTGACTTAAGATTCCAAATTTTTTGATCATCTTACATAAAGAATATAATACTGTTTACTATATGACAGGTGTGGTGTGTACCATATATGGTACTCTTTGATTTAATAAAACTACTATACAGAGTAAGATACATTCATGAGTATTTTAGTTACATTTATTACATCAGAAACCTCCATTGTCATCTACTCAGCCTATGATACCCCTTGTGATTGCCCTAACATGCTAGGATTATATGGATTTCATGTTACGAGGACAATTCTAGTGACAGACAAAGGGCTGGATGGTCAAGATTTTATTTTTGACACCACTTTTAGGTTCCATCTTTCAATCCTTTTGTCTGTACGTACTACTTAAATATTGAACTATTTTTCTAAATTTGGTATGCAGATTGATTGTGATCAGACCTTGGACTCAGCGTTCCAAACCATTGTTTGGTGGCCTATTGTCAGTGGTTGTCAGAGCAACTCCATTTTGTTTCTGCACAAAAACTACCTTAATTACTGTTAGATTTCAATTAACCTTTTTGTGTCATTGTTTAGCAGATTTATAGCTTCTGATTATCAGACCCATTGTGTTCTGTTTCCACACAATAAATTCCATAATTGCTTTTTGAACTTGGCATGCAGCATCATCTTTGAGCAGAGTTATGGCCCCTGAATATTAGCCTTGCATGCATTTCATGATACACAGTGTTTTCCTCATTTCTTGTTGAATTTCAATCTGATTTGTTATACAACTTAACAATGAGGACACCATTGTTTAATCTTAATTTTTCAACTTTTGATCAGCATCATCATTTAGCTGTAGTTTCGTTGGCCTGTGATTATTGTTTTCATGCACTCTTGTTTTCATGATAATTCCCTTCATTATTGGAATTTAAGACATTTTGTTAGCGATATTGATTAAACATTTAGTGAAATATGATTATTAACTTCTAGTGTCATCATTTGGTGGAAGTTATGGCCACTGAGCGTTTTTATCCACATTTTGTATGCAGAGTCTTCATCAGCTTTTCAAATTAATATTAATTTTTACTATGTCACCATTATCACTTAGCACTTTCCTCTACAAAACTAAATTCTTCCACTTATGCATAGCTCATACAAACTAGTAAAATCCTTGAATTTGAATGATTCTCTTGAAATCTCTTTAAAGTTTGAAAAATATTATTTTGACCTTGGACAAATCCCTGAATGTTAATGTCACTTTTAAAATTCAGAATTGTTGTTATTTTTATATTTATCAACTTAATGAATAAATTAATCAAATTAGATAAAATTGTGTGGCTCAGATGCAATAGGTAGTTGTTGTTGTTGTTGTTGTTGTGGGGCTTAATGCCATTTTTCAGCACACAATAGGCTATACATGACGGCCAGTATTAATGGTGGAGGAAGAAACCGAGAAATCCCCGGAAAGAACCATGACCCATGAAAAGCTACTGGCAAGCTTTCTCACATATCCACATTTGCCGAATCCTAGACTTGAACCCATGCAGACAGAGGTGAGATGGCAGTGATCTGTAATGGACAGCGCTTTTGACCACTTGGCCACTCGGGGCCCCCATGCCATAGGAGTAATGTCCCTTTGCAGGTGAGACATTCTGATGACACACAAGTAGTGGTGTTCTACACCTTTGTAGTGGTATACTAGTTGGCTAAGTATTTTATCATCTACTTTAGTACATTTTTATGCAGTGATTAACAATGTAATATATGGAGGAAATTCAATTTTCGTAACATAAAAAGTTTGCATATCCATAATATAAACCTCTTGAAAGCTACTTGCAAGCTTGGAAGATCAGCTGTGGCTCTATGAACCACTGTCTAGTGAAAAGTGGAGGGACATCAGTTCTTGGAATTTAAATATTTATTTTCAGGTGAAATGTACACGACTTGTACAAGTACTCTGTTCTCCAGCTGCTACTGAGTTGATATTCCTGCTTCTGTTTCGGAAATATCCTCCAAAAGGTACAATTTTCATATTAAAAATTTATATGAAACAAAAAATAATGTAAACCAAGAATAAAATGTGACCTTTAAAATAATGTGAATCCCTTATGAGTGGAAATGATGAGAAGGTCAAGAGATTCATCTGCTCCATGTACACTCTTGTATGTTCTAGTAATAAAATTTTAAAAAAAAACTAGTAATGAAATGTCACACATGTCTAAATTTGATATTGGTAGTTTGCGAAAAAGATGTTTTTAAACAAATCTCCTCTATATCTGAAGAAATATGAGAATTTTTTTTATAATGTTTAAAACCCTGACATAAGTTTGGTCGATATCCTTTTTAAAAAAAGCAAACCTTTTTAAATTAAAAAGATTAAAAAGGGATGCTGTTTAATATGAGGAACAGCTTCATATATACAGTATATATCAGAAAATGTTTTGTTGTTTCAATTTTTGCCATTTTTGGCAGCCACTAATGGATCACAGAAATTATACCTTGGAAAGATTTGAAAATATCCCTTATTAGTTAATATAAATGGCAAAATTGCAAGAAAAATTACAACATTAATTTTTAAAGGGATGATTCACAAAAATGTATCAATGCAAAGATTTCCAAACATGCACTACATTGTCATTGGATGGTATGCAATACACATTACAATCAAGTGGTATGTACTTGGATAAATTATTCAGGTTTTTGACTAAAATATGTACAATGAGTACAGATGACAAATTAGGATGGGAGGAGTTCCTATACATCTGAATTATTGAAATAACTAGAGGTATTTAAGAACTGGTAAGCACATAATCAGTGTTTTGCTTTATTTGATTCTGTTTCATTGCTAATCTTTCCAGTAGTTTTACAGCAAAATTCTCATGAAATTTAGTTGATGGACTCGAGCTTTAGGTGTATTATTTCAGATGCACATATGACAGTTTTAATTCTTGACCTGAAAACAATGGTATTGCGAGATTTTCGCCGAGACCTGCCACTTTCTGATGAGGAGTTTGACTTGATGCAGACGAAAACAATTGTATCATGTGATGTAAGATGAACATAGTTATTACATTCTATTGACTTAAATAGTACTGAGGAAGGTGTATTTTTGTACATGAACATTTTCTGTGAAATGTATATATATATATATATATATATATATATATATATATATATATATATATAATATATATATATACATACATACATACATACATACATACATACATATATATATATATATATATATATATATATATATATATATATATATATATATACATATATATATATATATATATATATATATATATATATATATATATATATATATACACACACACACATGCACATACACACACAATGAAATTCATTTGCAAGAGACAGTCAGGAAAGTCATTTTTGTCGACTTTCTTTGGAGGAAGCTCATCTTAACGATCAGTTTGGTATCTCAGTTTGCTCATCCTTATTTCAGTCTGTTTATCTACACCCTATATTAAAGGTTAGTGTTAAAGACATTTTTTTTAAGATTCAGATTATGTTCAGTATTACAAGCACTTAATTTGTAGGTAAGTAAAAGTTAGCCTTAACTGAATGGAGAAATCTTTTTTTATCATAAATGTTTTCTTTTACAAGGAAGAATCTTTCCAAGTTCTTTCCAAGTAAATGTACATCATTCATCTTTTTTACAACGAACGTCAAAGATTTATTGATTAATACAAATCTTGAGTGAATAAGTTTATGAGAAGGTTCCTAGGTATTCAGTGTTGATTTGTAATTGTTATGATATAAAGTTGGAATGGATATTTAAACCAAAAAACCCCAGACTTCAGTTCATCTTATTACTTATCCTTTATATACCAGGTATGATATTTGTAAGGAGTTTAAAACCACATTTTAGGCAAGGTATTTTGACCCTCTCTTCTAAAGGTACCAAGAAGTTGTTGCAGCTTTGATTCCAGCCTGTCCGTTTGTTTCCCCATCTTTCTGTACAGAAAATGGTTTCAGTACAGTAACTTAAATTTGCTGTTTGCTTTTGTTCATCATTTCCTCAAACATTTTTGCAGCTTTACCTTGTAGCCAATAGAACCTTATTTATTTGGGAATTAAACAGTGAAATTAGCACTATGTAATTTTCCAGGATATCAATTTCTTTATTCAGGTCACCCGAGTCTTTGGTCCCACTGGAGCAGATTATCTGTTTATCATGTTCAATGGAATCTTGAGGGTAATTTCTCTTGTAACTGGACAACTTGTGGTGAAGACAGGAAATAGAAAGAAACCAGCAGGTAATAGCAAAATTATCGGCACAAGCAATATCCACAGCAGCAACAAATTTAATATTGCATACAACAATAGCATCAACAAGAAACTGTAAAATACTAATAACAGCAACAATAGCAATGTTGACATAAATATTATTATTGTTACAGCCTTCCCATTTGTAACATAATTCCAGATATAATGGAGTACTTGATTTTGACCTACAAACTTTAACCATCATACTTTAATATGTGTATCAAAATGTATAGCAAAATGGGTTAAATAAAAAAACAGGAAACTTATTATTATAGCTTATTTTCCATATTGAAACAATCATTTTTAAGCCACTAACAACACCTATGCACATTCATTAAATATTTTTTAATTTCTGTAGTATCATGTTTAAATAACTACAGCAGTGTTACATAGTGCAGTCAGCAGTTATGGTTCCTTGCAAGTGGAGGTATTGGATAAGAGTTACTGTCCTTTGTCTATATCAGAAATGGATAATTTTCATCATTCAGTAGGGCAGTATTTGTGAGGTAGAATGCTAATGTTTCTCACATAATGTAATTGGGTAAGTATTCTCTGAGAAACATAATTTACTTAAAATTTGATGTTTAACAAAAGACCATAAAACTGATGGTTCCGTTTCTAGGGCAGATTTTACTGACTGTAATCATAATGAACCCGTATCTGTTTTGCTGTGTAACAGGACAACTGGAAATCTTCTGCATGGCCATGAAAACTTATTTGGATTGTACATCTGTTTTGCTTTAATTTTGATAAATTCATTTATGCTAAATATTCTAACACTTGCTCAGAGCTGTTTCATATGATATCCTGTAAAGATAGGTTTTAAAAATTATATGCAAGAGTAATGTGATTCCTCAGAGAACTTATGCAAATATAATGTATAATTCAAAATTACATGTTTTGCTGTCAAATACCTAATAATAGTGCTTGGATTTTAAAAAGTGGCATGATTTACCATTGCCTTTCTAACATAATCATCCACATTGGTTCTATTGATAGGATTTTCTTCATGGTTTTGTTAGAGTTACTGAATAAATTTAAATAATTTCAGGGTTTGATGGCTGTGTGATTGATGAAGGAGACATAGACTTATCTGTATATGCTCGAGTTACTACTGTCTGCACAAAGGGAAAAATATTTGCTGTAGCTTATGCCAGAGTGAGTATATCAAATAAATTTACATCTCCTGGCTTCGATTTTTATTAAACTTCCTAAAGTTTCTGACAGACTGAGATTTTGTTATTTCTTGATTTATGACTAGGGCTTTTTAGCTGCACATTAAGAAGGTATCTGAGACAAAAATTTAGTTGTAACATGTTCAATACACCAGAAAAGAAGTCTTCTTTAATCTCTATGGAAAATGTCAGGATTTACTAAGATCTCGGAGTGTATTACTCAAATTCATCTTCAAGAGTCTAATTATTCCTGGCAGTTTTTATACAAGTTCAGCATGTTTCCTTGAGGGACTCTTGTTGATAGACCTGTTGCCGTTTGTCATGGAGCATAATGCAATGTATGAAACAGTATTATTAGCATATTAAGTCTTACAGGTTTTCATGAAATGCCAGAAAGCGTACAAAATATAATAATAATAATAATAATAATAATAATAATAATAATAATAATAATAATAATAATAGTAATAATAATAATGACTTTGTATAGCACCTAATCTTTAAAGGCTCTAAGCATTTTACAATATTAGACAACACCTACAACATTAAATAAACCAAAAATATATGTAATGATGAGATTACAAAATAACAAACACCATGAAATTGGAAAACAGAAAACCATAATGAAAATATTTAAGGCAGGAAACATTATTAGATCTTTAAGTCTATTCTTGCAGTCAAAATAGATGAGTTTTAAGAGCACTCTCAAAAGAGATTACAGTATCTATGTGTCTAAGTTCAGTGGGCAATTCATTCTATGTTGCTTGGCCTTGGAATGCAAAAGAACATTGTCCATATGACTTCATTTTCATAGTGGGAATAATGAGTAAATGATTGTCAGAAGAGGAGCATAAGCATCTTGCAGGTGTGTACACATGTGTGAGGTCAGGTAGGTATGTTGGACTGGAGCCCATCAGTGAAACAGCACAGAGAACAAATTTTGTGTTTGATTCTGGATTGAATGGATAGCCAGTGTAGGGTACAGAGCAGGGGAAAGTTTATTCTGATTGTAGTACTTTGAGGATGATCTGAGCAGCTGTATTTTGAACTTTTGAAGTTTCTAGAGTAGATATTTAGATGAACCAGACAAACTGACTTACAATTCTGTATCACAACTGTATGGTGATGATGGGTGAATCAAAATGCGTTGTCAAGCTTATCTATAATTATTTGCACTTTGTCATGGAAGAAATCGGCAAACAGGTCTGGAAGGTCGACTGGAGAGAAGGTAGTTGGAAGTGGTGTACTATTGTTACTTGACATTAGCTTCTTAGTAATCTGTAATCTTGAAAAGGTCTTTGCAGCTGAAGCTTTTTGTGATCTTAGTACCATAGTGGGCCACTTCCGCTGCATGGGCAGTGTTTGTGATGTTCTTCTTAGCGGCTTCATAGATATGTTTATGAGTAGTGAGACTGGTGGAAAGCCAAAGCCTCTTGGCTTTATGGCGGTCTCTTTTAGAAGTGCAAAGATGGTCCCTAACACTGCAATACAATGGAGAACACTTTTGAATTGATACTCTGTACTTGGTTGCTGGGGCATGTTTGTCTAGCAATGAATTCAAGCAGTTATTGAGTTGATCTGCTGTAGGAGGTAAGCAAGTTGTTAGGTTTGCTTGGATGTCACGCATTAGTTGGGTTCTAATTATGATATGTAGGTTTCTCTTAGTAGCAAATAAAGGTGGAGGGTTATTCACTGATACATCAAAATGGCATATAATGTAGAGTAATCTGATGCACGTTTGTGGGATACCAGGCAGAACAGTAGAATATTATTATCAGGATTATGAAGAATCCAGTCTAAAATGTGACCATGTTTATGGACGGGTTGATTAACTGACTGTGTTAGGGGGTAAAGGAAACTTATTTTACTCTTTGCAGAGAATATCCCGGTTTTATGTGGTGTCATTGACTGATGAGAATACTGATGAAACAAGAATGATGATGTGGAAATTGTACAAGTCTTGGTAAGTTTACCATTTCTTTATCACATCTTTGACAAACTGTTGGATGACATTGTTAATGGATCTCATTCAGCTATTGAGAAGAATGCATTTAAGAGGTACAATGAAACATACATGATGGTGAATCAAGGTTAATGTATTGGTATTTATATACGCAATCAAATCTGTCCTAATGGTCACCTTTACTCAGAGGTCAACTGTTCACAGCAGCCATTCTAAATTCCCCTGGCAAATTTCCTGTATATATGACCTCTATGTAATAGTCACGTTTCTTTAGAAGTCAGTGGTCAGCAGATTGGGCAAAGTTGATTGATTTCAATATTTTTTATTTTATAAACATTTCAAATTTCACAACTTTATTGACAACCGTAAGATGCAATGTTTCTCAGTCCACTGGACCTCATGGGATTTTTATGATTGAGATATTAAATTTATTAACTTAAAACATTGTTATACAAAAGAAAACTACAATTGACTGGTTTCCATGTATTCATGTGCACAAATAGTATTTGTAAAAAAATAAAAACATTTTAACTTTTGGAGTGATTTTACCAATATGTCTGAGTTTTGAGAGATCATTATTTTCTTCTTTTGCAAAACAAGAAAATATAAACTATGGTTAAATAAAGTAAAACTAAATATCATATTTTCAACCAGAAAGTAAAGAACCTAAAGAATTTGCATCATTTTTTTTAAAAAAAATGGTCCTATTACTTTATACATTTTTTTTTAATTTTTCATGTCAAAAAAGGCAGAAAGTTTTTTGTTTATCTGAGATTTCTGCATCTAGATCACAAACAACTGGATAATTGTTTCCACAGTGTTATTTTGATGATGTTTAATGAAGTTTCAATTTCATTGTTTTTTTTAATACTTACATCCTAATTAAGCAGTAGGTAAATTCATGGGAAAATGTTGAATAATGTTTTCCATCTACACCTTGCAATCAGTAAGAACAAAGTGAAAAGAGAAATGTGTTTTTACTTAGTTATGTTTTCAAAGCCTAATAATTTCAAATTATCACATTACTGTATTTTTAGTTCCATTTACCGTGTTGTACCAGCAGAACTTCGAGTGGATCCAGTGTCCTGGGAGCTTGATGATGTGCAGCACCCGGCAGTTGCTATGAGAAGGCTTCTACTGGGGTCTCTAGACAAAGAGCTCAGACAAAGGAAACACCTTACAGATGATCCGGAATTTATGAACTCTATTGCAGCATCAGACAAGGTTGAGAATTACCGCAGCTTAGAGAAAGAGGTAACTTCGTTAACTTTTCTACACTAACCTCTTATAAGTTGTGACTGCTAGATTCAATCAAAATATGATATCCAAATTTTATCTGTTAGTCATCACTGGTGAGTGTATAATGTTTGTATTAGATGTATTCTTAAAGTGCAATGCCTAGAAGATACTGTATACATTGTAACTTGTTAAACATGTTTACATTATTTTGTTTGTTTTCAAATACATGTTCCCATGCTTTTTTAAAGATAAATTTCCAGGTTGTTTCCAGAATTTTCCAGGATGAAATTAATGTTTTCAAGGTTCATATATGACCATTACTAAATGGAATTATTAAAAATTTTAGATTATAAAACATGTATTTTCTAAATCTAAAGATATTTCTATTACATGACATGCCAGAACATCAAAATTAGAAATGGTGAACATGAACAACACCACAAAATGTATCTCACAAAACAAGTTTGTCTATATTCCTATAAATTGGAATGTAAAGTCATTTCAGTGTGCAGAAAAAAATTTCTAACTTGACTTTGCTTACCTGCTTATGTTGCTATGTGTAAACAACATAATGAATATAAATTAATTTTGTATACCTGCTTATGTTGCTATGTGTAAACAACATAATGAATATAAATTAATTTTGTTTCCTTTCAAATCTTTAATTTTAAAGAATTTTATAGCAGTTTATGTGCATGTTATATGACAGTCTTTTTTAGGACTTCATTTGCACAGATAACTTCAGGTATAAGCTTTTTTCATTGCAAGATAAGATTCTAATAATTTGTGTTTTTATTGTTTTTTCTGTTTTTGATTTGTGTACTCGTGCAACTACCAATGGAAATCAACAGATCAAATTTCATCAGTGCTATAGTTTTATTTTGTCTTTAAGCAAATTAAAGACATAATGATCATAATACTCTTAATTTCTGAGAAAATAAATAATTTTCATATCAATTTCATGCAGGTATGTATCAATTTAACATTTAAGTTAGCTAGGCCATCTGGTAAGTGGCTCCCCTTTGCCGCCACCATGTTGGCCACTTGTGATACAAACTTGGTTTACATGTCTTCCATGTAATTACATGTCTTCCATGTAAGAAAAGATATTGATATTGAGCTGTCTGTGGAGAAAAAACTTTTCTAGATGAATTTTATCCACTGAACATTTGGAATGATTCAGAAAATATGTTTATGCCAAGCATGATATTGATCCATACTGAAATATCCAAATATTCTGGTTAGAACTTGTTAAATTTAACACATGATCAGTTTAGTTACAATTCAATCCATAATTGTTTTGGGCATCAAGTGGTGGCAGAAAATTCTCAGGTTTTTCCTGACTATATCAATATTTGTAAAATTCAACTACTTTTCTCAGTTGGGAAAAAAATTGTAATTTATCTGAACTTTTTCCAGATTCCTGCATATAGCAAACGTATAGTGAATTTATAATTAGATATGAGTCTCATTTTTGCAATCTTTATGATATTTCTCTGTCAGATTCATTTTCAAATCACATTAACATTAGGGAACTAACAGCTGGTGTAAGAGGGATGTTTAAGATTACCATCCTGGAACTGAAGCATTTGTTTGAAATCTCATTGGTGTTTTTTTTTTAGCCCTCACTTAACATTTTGAGCCTGGCCTACATGCAACTTGTAGGCAAATCACCAATTAGGTGAGACCCAGGATGGCCTATGGCTGCTATCATGATGTATGGCTAATGTATCTTAAACAATTTTGAATCAAAGGGTATACCGCTAAATGATCATTGGCAAAGACAAGTGTACTTGGATCAAACTGGGATGTAAACAGGAACATCAGAAAAATTGCATGGGACCTGCAAAGCTCATGTTTTGGAGAGTAGAAGAAGATGTATGTTTTTGCCATCTTGGAAGTGTGCAGTTGTATTCAGGTCTTATGATATGATATGCATGGAATATGGAGGTAATATCATGGAAATGTTTAAGAAGACAAGGATTTGGTATGACAATGTCCTTTGCAAACTGCAAGCAATATGTGAGGGTACACTTCTACCACACAGTGCATTCAGCACATTATTTAAGATGAAAGTTGTAGAGCTTTTTTTTCTGGTGTATTTAGTAACAGCAGTTTTACTTGTTTGTAACTGGATACACACGTTTGGTAAATACAATGTTGAAAGTCTTCAAAGCATGAAATTGATGACTCTACTGAGTGGATCTTTATTTGGCCATCATCTGGTCATCCAGACATCCAGGAAGACTGCATTTATATCTACATGTATATAACCTGATTAGATTTTCAGGTCATTACATATGGTCATCTAGGAAGACAGTATGTAAATCATAAATAAATGAAAAGTTTGTCACAAACTGCATTTGTATCCACCTGTAGATGACCTGATTAGATTTTCAGGCCATTACATTAATTTCGCATATATTTACAAATTTCTGTACTTGTATGGACATTGTTTTACAAAAATACCTTGTTAGCACAATTGGCCAAAATCCATTTGTGTCAGACCAATGAAATTTCATAGGTGTATATGCAGATCACCTGATTGGCTGTTCAAGCTATTATGGTGATTTTTAAATTATTTTTTTACAATTCTGGATGTAGACACTTGTTACACATTGGAAGCATGCATGTTTACAAGCCCAGAAATTAAACTTTATTTTTATGAGAAAAGTCCTGATAGTATTAGAAAGAGCAGACTTTGTAGAAAGTCACATTCCAAAGCACTGATATTTTGTCTGCTAAATTTGCCATCATATAGACATGGCCATCTTTATTTGATAGTTTGATTATCAGATAGTGATTCACCCAAACTAGAAATTCTCTTTTTAATTTTGTAGGTGAAGATCAGTGGTCTCATGGAAAAGGAAGTGGCAGAAGATTTGTTTGGACTGGCTGGGAATGACAAACATAAGACAAAAGAGAATGCGTAGTTGGGTGAAGAAAATCGAAACTGACAGCCCAGTTAAGACTGTTGTTTCTGGGTCAGCAAACTGGCACCACCAAATAAGACATCAAAAATTTATGGGTGGAAGCAAAAAATGAAAAAGCAGCATGATGAAATCTGAGTATTGGCAAAGCAAAAATGAACACCATTTTGTACCACATATCCAATGCTTTCTATGACACTGACAACTCTAAGGAGTTTAAGATTATCCTCAACAGATTTGGAAAATATGAAGCTGGTGAAAAATGAAATAAGGGTCACTTTGTACAAATCACATATTTCAATTTATTGGGTTTCAAAAAATGAATTATACAGCCCATGGAAATGTCAATGCCTGTGGAGAGATCATGAAAAGTATCTTCAGCTTCTGAGTAAGTTGTTTTAGGATGGAGGAAACAACAAAGCAACAGCAGCAACAGCTTTCTGACAATGATTAATAGCAAAGCATGATACCTCATCCCAGGGTACCATAACCATGAGACACTAACAGGAAACATACACTGGGAAGAGGCAACATATGGTGAAGGTATACTAGGAATAGGACATCAAGCCAAACAGTTTGTCTGAAGTACCCCAGAAAGTAAATACATTGGATCTGGAGATAACACAAGACAGATTTTCAGATCGCACTTCAACTATTAGCAAATCAGAAATGACTTTTATTATGATCACAAGATCATCTCATAAGATTTTCTCTCCATTATAGCAATTTCTAACAGATTTTTTAAATATGATTTTGAATGATTAAACAAAAACCATTTAATATAGTCAGTGAAATTTATTATAAATAGTTTTAATAGACTTATATTAAAATGAAGATTATCGGGTCCTTTTAACAAGTTATTTTAAACATTTTTATTTTTGGGACTTATGGAAATTTTAGGACAAAAACCTTGTTAGTTATACAGTTACAAAAGCATTTAATGAACACAAATGAATGTTTAATTCCATATTTATTTGCATGTGTAGATGACTTAGTTTGATATTTAGGCCTTTAGAGAAGTTTGTAAAATTACTGTACTGGTTTAAATTTTTCAGATTTGTGTTTGTATATTTATGGCATCAGGAATTCATATTAAAAAATCAAGAAATTAGTCCATACTTTGAACTTCTTGAGGGCTGTTCCATTTAAACATGACATGTTACCCAGGGAAAGCTGTTCCATTTAAACTTGACATGTTACCCAGGGAAGGCTATTCCATATAAACATGACATGTTACCCATGGAAGGCAATTCCATATAAACATGACATGTTACCCAGGAAAGGCTATTCCATATAAACATGACATGTTACCCAGGGAAGGCTGTAGCATTTGAACATGACATGTTACCCAGGAAAGTCTCTTCCATTTAAACATGACATGTTACCCAGGGAAGGCTATTCCATATAAACATGACATGTTACCCAGGGAAGGAATGTTTTAGAAAACAAGTACTAGAGTACTCTGATCATATTCAAGAAAAACAGTTTTTGGACAGAGCTAGAGTGGCATAGTTCTCTTGATTTTTCATGTATTGATATATTTATCCAGTTATTCGTTGTGTTGAAGACTATTTGTTTATGTAATTTTGGGTCAGGCATTGTGATAGGGTATCAGTTGGACAAAAACCATTTCTAGTTCTAAAACTGAAATAGTGGATGATAGCAGTTTGTTTGCCTAATGAAAGAACCTCCTAGTAATTGCCATCTTGCATCAACTGAAAACTGGGTGTAAATTAATTTGTTAACTTAACATTCAGAGCTTTTACAACTTACTCTATTAAAGCAGTAACTGTAATTCCCTAAAATTAACAAGTCAATAGAAATAAGAATTAAAAGCAAATTTATAACGCAGTTGTAATTTGTTTTTTTTACAATTATGTCATATTCACCTTTTGTACACTTAAAAATTGTCTCCATATTAAGCAGTTTCAGTATGACATGAACAAGGTTATGAAAACTTAAATGCTGAACTAATATCTCATTTGCAACATAGGAATTGATTTGCAACATAGGAATTGATTTGCAACATAGGAATTGATTTGCAACATAGGAATGGTCGATGGTTTTTTTCTGGTGATATCTCAGTTTCTTCCTCCACCATTAATACTGACCACCATGTATAGCCTATTGTGTGCAGAAAAATGGCGCAAAGCCCCAAAACAATAACATAAAAATGAATGTTAAACTGTACAGAGTATGCAAATGTAGAAGATGAAGTTGTTATTCTAGTAAAAGGATCTTGAATCCCCATATCTCTTGTACTTGGAAATAATTCTTACACAGTAATCATTAAAATTTGTTTTATCTTGCATTTGACATAGGTTCACATTGCAGATGGTGAAGGCAGTGTTGTCAACAATTTTAATGTGATGTTTCAAAGTTTTTTGCAATTCTGTAAATTATGATGGAAAATCCAGTCTGTGTTGTTTGCATTTGGTACTGTATAAGAACCACATGCATACAGTAGGTGTGTAAGAGGAACATCCATATTTTAAAGAGACTTTATACCAGATGCAATTAACTAATATTTGCTTTTACAAAAAGTAATATAGTCCTTGTGACCAAAAAGTCTTAGAAGAATTGAACCTCATCATTAAATTACACCAGATTAAAGAACCTTAAGTAAAGTATTTTACATAATGATTTTTAATTTTTTTCCTGTTTTTGTCATTTTCAGTAGGGCTCATACCTCTTGGTCACTTGAGGTAACCAGTTTTTTCCACCCACCCAAGAGGCTTATGGGTGGATATGAAAGTTCTGTTCATCTATCTATGGACAGTGGTTTCCATGTGATAACTTAAAAATTTTGCTTATCAATATTTTTAGCTGAAACCTTGTAAGTAGATAGCACTTGCATGGAAAGGTTAACCTGTTGATTTGGGGTCAGAAGGTTAAAGGTCAAGGTTAGTGATGCATAAACTAGGATTTGAGTATATCAAGCAAATGGATTGTATTGCACTACATGATCATATATACCCTTACTTTAGTGTTGATTTAATAGTAATGGATTATGATAAATGTAATGTTGACTGAGTAGAATGGATTATGATGTAAATGTTGAATAGTAATTTAATATGATGGATGTAAATGTTGACTGAGTAGAATGAATTATATGCAAATTTTGAATAGTAATTTAATATGAATTTAAATGTTAACTGAGTACTAATGGATTATGATGAAATCAAGATGTTGACTAAGTAGTAGTTTATTATGATGAATGCAAATGTTGATTGAGTAGTAATGGATTATGATGTAAATGTTGAATAATAATTTAATGAGATGAATGTAAATGTTGACTGAGTAGTAATGGATTATGATGTCAAAAGTTGACTGAGTAGAAAGGATTATGATTGCAAAAGTTGTCTGAGTAGTAGTGGATTATAATGAATGCAAAGGTTGACTGAGTAGTAGTGGATTATAATGAATGCAAAGGTTGACTGAGGAGTAGTGGATTATAATGAATGCAAAGGTTGACTGAGTAGTAGTGGATTATAATGAATGCAAAGGGTGACTGAGGAGTAATGAAATATTATGTAAATTTTTACTATTAATTTATTATAATGAATGTAAATGTTTACTTAATACTAATGTAATTTGATGAATGTAAATGTTTACTGAGTACTAATGTAATTTAATGAATGTAAATGTTGACTGTGTACTACTATAATTTGATGAATATAAAGAAAGACTTGAGTACTAATGTAATTTAATGAATGTAAAGGTTGACTGAGTACTAGTGTAATTTGATGAATGTAAATGTTGACTGTGTACTAATCTAATTTGATGAATATAAATAATGACTGAGTACTAATGCAATTTGATGAAAGTGAAGGTTGACTGAGTACTAATGTAATTTGATGAATGTAAAGGTTGACTGATTATAAATGGATTATGATTAATGTAAGTGCTGAATGAGTACTAACAAATTATAATGAATTTAAATGCTGACCCTGTAAAGGATTATAAGGTATCAAAATGTCATTTCAACAGTAATGGATTATGATAAAAATAATTGTTGTCTAAGCTGTAATGAATTATGAGGACTCTAAATGTTTAATTTTGACAGAAAGACTAGACATGTAAAATGAGCAGCATGCATTAATTAGGCAGTAATAGTCCCAAATAAAATTCAGCGAAGAACTGTAGAGTGTCATTCAGTGCTTGTGTTGTTCATCAGAGATTTAATACTTGAATTTAGCTTTGGTTGTTTCTTTTTGCTTTCATAAAGCATTTATTTATGTCAACCTACATTGATTACTTCATTCAGAATTTGTACATCAATCTGATATTTTTCCACTGATAAGCTCAGGCTAGTAGATAGCCTCACTCCAGATATATTAGAACATTTTAACACCGTTTTGATAAAGATGATTATCAGATGATAAGAATGCCTTAGCTTTTAAGGAAGTTATTTGTAAAACCTCCTGAACATATCTTGGTAAAAATACAGTGTAATAATTTTTATTCAGGGAATATTACAATGTTGTAACAATTGTGTATGACATTTTACCAGATTTTTACCCATAATCTACACATTATAGTTATATTTTCAAGTGCATCAATGTCTTCCATACTTGCCATGAAATAAAAATGTTTATTTTCTTAGTGATTGTTCTTTTTCCATTTAAAACTTTGGTTAGGCATGTGCAGAGAATTCAGATATATATGTTGTGGCAGGAATTTTAAACTTTTCCTGTGTGTAACCATACATTTTCATGGACTTTATAGATACAAATAAATTTGTTGTTTGTAAAATATATATATACTGTTTCAGTCATCTGTAGGTCTCATCAGGTAGTCCCAGTAACAGTTTTGCTGATTTTCCATATAATGTTTTATTTTTTTTTACCTTAACAAAATGCATATAAACATCATTTCATATCAGCTCTCATGATGTTTCCAGGTTTGCATTTATGGTATATCCATTCAAAGTTCATTTGTTTGGCAAAAGTATTCCAGTTGCTTTGTTTATAGAAATGTCTGTCATTTTTGATTTCCTTTCCACTTCCTGACTGCTTATGTTGGACCAAATTCTTTTATACCAGAATCAGCAAGATGTTTTATAAGTTCATAAAGAGCAATATTACTTGGGTTGCACTGCAGCTTTGTTCTAATCAAGTTCAGGCGCAAAATTCTGCATTAAAACTACATGCCTAATACTCCAAGTACCCATGAAACTTATATCAAACAGCATATTTTTGGGTATTGTCTTTTTAGTCCATCTGGATTTGTAAGTAATTCAGCTGCTGATGATCCTTTGTAATTTTGTAAACAGTGTACTTAATGTATCACTTGTCTCTCTTAGTTGACCATAAAGTGTCCATGTGATTATTACAAAGCTGTGGTACATATTAGGCTCAAACATAGTAAATACGTTTGCATGAATGACCTGTACACATGCTTTGACTGGCAAGTCATTGCCATGCACTTCAATACTGCTGTTTTATCTCTTGAATGCAACCATTGGTACACATGGCTATGAGAAGCTTATTGTAGAGGAAGCAAAAATTGGATGTATCTCTGAGGCACTCAGCTTTCAGTGATGTAAAGAATTTGTCAATGTGTTACTTCATGGAAAGCACTGGATTTGACATAATGAGTAGCAATCTCTGAAGCAGTAAACCTAAGACTGATATTGTAGTCTCATCTAGGCATATGCAAGCATAACAACTTTAAAACTGTCTTAGAATAACCAACAAACATCTTTAATGAAAAGCCAATCTTTGAAATGTACACACTAATCTTCACTAAAGTAATAACTTGGCCTTTAATGCCTCTATTTAACAAGCTGAGAGTAATATAGTCTACAAGCAGTTGAGCTGTAACAAGTTTAGTCTTCACCACTGTTGATATTCTGACAAAAGTACAGCATGTAAACTAGATTTAATCACCTTTAAATTATGTCTAGTTGCCAAACCTTTATTAATTGTATGACAGATTTTAAACAATATGTAAACATGGCATAGTGACCTTTCAGGTTTGCTTCATTAAGGTGACAGTTTGATATATAAACAAATCAAAAGTGATCTAGAATATATTTTGGAATATTCTATGACCAACCTACAGGTACTCAGAGCATATTCTGATTGATCCCCATAAACTGCCAGATATGTCAGGCAAATATAGGGATTTAAAGAAGCTTGCTGGCATATAAAGGTTGTCTCTCACAGACAGGTTAAACACTCATTACACACTGGCATTTTTAGAACTTTTACTGTGGTCGCCCTTTTTCTCCAAATATACCATAATTAAAACTTTTTGTCATCTCCAATAAAGAAAGAAAACATTTTAACACTTGCTTGCACATAAGTTAAAGTTAGAAAAGTATAAATGAGAGAAACTAAAAAGTGATCATGACTTAACAGAAATTCAATAAAAGTTTAAAAAGTCTTGTTTTTATTTAAAGTGCTTTTGTAATTATTGACTAAAATAAATCACTTTGAGATGTAATGGATAGTATTTCGAAAATTATAAGGTGATTACTAGATATTAGTTGAAGAAAATGTGCTAAATAAATCAAAGTTTTAAGACATCAGAGGAAGATGAAATGACCCTAATTGGGCTTGTTGAGGTTGAATGCCAGTATCAAGGGTGACTGTCACCCAAGTTGTCTTGTAGCATGGAACCTATAGAGCAATGGAATGAGAATAAAGAATAGATATTGTTTGTTTTGCTAAAGAGGAGTGAGTACTGCCTGAGTAAATTGTGTTCACATTTTGTGGAATGTGGCAATTTGCAAAATATTTATCTTTCCTAATAAAGTTACTGGAAAACAGTCATCTGTCTATCTTTTCAGGACAGAGAACAAAATGTCAGTTTGCAGTACACAAGGCAACCAAATCTGTACAGTTCCAAAAAGGTAAACTAAGGCAAGATCAACACATAAATTTATGGTATAGACACCAACAGAAACCCTGTTTTGTTTTATTTTTTGATGTATTTTTGTAATATTTTCTTGAAATTCATATTTATTTTCACATTAATAGGGGTTTGAAGTAGGGAATAACCGATTAGCAGTTTTCTACCGATTTCCGATTTGGGATTTTGGGCATGAAATTTCTCCGATTCCGGATACGATTCGATTAATCAGAAATGCCTACTACCAGGAGTTATTGCACATCTGACCAAAACCTCGCTTCTGCATCCCTGTCATCTGAATTTACGTACCAGCGCGAATTGGATTCGTATCTAGATGAGAAAAATCAGCCGAGGTCTTCACCACCAACGGACCCAGTTATATACTGGAAATACCGAGAAAAAACGTTCCAGCTTCTGGCAGCTCTCGCTAAAAGTTTTTGTTCAATACCGCCCTCTAGCGTCGATAGTGAAAGAAGTTTTAGCACCGCATGTGCTACTCGCATCGCAAACGATCGAGCTAGTCCGCTAAAAGACGGAGATGCTACTGTTTCTTGCAAAGAACTTGCAAGTTGTACATTTTGATTATTAAATTTATTCATTATCTATTAAACTGCGTGCGTCAGGCCCATGCACACTAAAATATTTTAATAAATTTAAATCTTTCGGTCTGACTCAAGTATTATCGTTTCACCCCGTTGTGTTGACCATATTGGACTTTTCTGACTTCTTATTTAACTTTATTAACGCACTATCGAATGACACGCAGTGTTAGACACGGTGCTATAGAAATTCACCTTATTATTTTTATTATCCGAATTGGTCGTTCCTGCCTTGTCCGACTCAATCGGAAGTTCATATTATCCGGTGGAATCCGATATCCGGATCAAAAGTTGGTTATGCCCTAGTTTGAAGGTAGTAAATGTGTCATTATTGTTCATCTTTGCTCTCACTAGAAACTGACGGTACTCACTGGAGACTAATGGGATTGTTCAAACTCCACTGCTGGATTCTCTGTGCGAATCCAGGTCATAACTGAAATATTTTTGACAACCGTAATGTTAGCATGTCAGAAATGTATCTGACTACGAGATGCTATTGTCTCTATAGAATAATGAATATGTCACATTTGGTATATGCCATTTGATTGAGGAATGGGGGAAAAAGTACATGAAGTTTAATGGGGCCTTAGGGGTCATACAGCAGTAAAAATTCCTACGTTTATTAACGTTGATAACACAAATTAACTGTATAAACACTTATTATTGTCTTTCAGTCTATTTGTTTCATGGCTCAGTTCATCCTGAAAAGCATATATCAATAGTAATTTACCATGGTTAAGATAACAAATAATAAATAGAACTTGCTACACACACGCGGAGATCCTATTAATGGCTGTTGTATAAACTAATATAATGTATGTTGATATGTTGCTTGTGATATGTTCAAAGAATTAAATGCTCCCCTTGATGCTGTGCCGTACAATGTAAAACTTGTCAACTATTAGTTCTGAAAATTATTTTTGGTGGGTATTTCTTGTTTACCTAATAGTTTACTGTTTCTTAAATCACATTAAAAATATGAGCACACTTTAAAATAATCATTATTTGCATTTTATATATGGAGTAAAATCAAATTTCAAAGAAATGTTTCTGCTGTTCATATATGTATTTAGGCAGTTGCCTCTGACCCAAATATATTCCAAATGAATATTGCTCAATAGCGTTGTGCTG
Organism: Potamilus streckersoni; assembly: GCA_016746295.1. Classification (NCBI taxonomy): domain Eukaryota; kingdom Metazoa; phylum Mollusca; class Bivalvia; order Unionida; family Unionidae; genus Potamilus; species Potamilus streckersoni. Next base: position 2,105,994 of record JAEAOA010002269.1, on the reverse strand, counting down.
CTAATGTTGAGAATAGGAGAGAAAAGCATATATCCCTGGATTTTTACGCGAGGAATACATAAGAATATTATTATTGCTTCGTTCGTTCTACGGGAAAAAAATCGACATGATTCGGAAGTTACAGACTTTGTTGTGACTTTGGAGTTCAGGCAAACAGACTATTTTGCTGCAGTTTGACCAAGAGGAGATAACAGGGTATTCCGCGCTTATGCGAAGACATTACTGGTTGTATAGGAACTGTGTTAGTGTTGGCTTATGCATTAGTCCGGCACTGTTTAATCTTAACAGCAAATGTATTGTTAGCTGCAGCTCTGGCTGGGTGTTTAATCTGAGTGACATGGGATACTTTTGGGAGTTAGGGTACACAAATGATGTTACATCTGTCTTCTCTGACATGGTTTTGGTTCTTCTCTTGCAATCATGAGCTGTTATTTTTTCAAATTGCCTATATATTATTGTAACATCTGCAAAGGGTGCTCGTGCTCGACTACGCCTGAATTAGAGGTAGCTGACTGGTTGTCAAAGAGGCCCAGATGAAGGATTATCCTTTTATTCTGGCACAAACTGTAGAGAGTTACAATTGACAGTGTAGCTCAGTATCACACTGACACCATGGTTCAACGACAGCTCATATGTGAGGCAATCTGAAAGAGCAGACTGGTAATATGGCATTTGATGATTTTGCATTGCAAGTCAAGCAGCACACAGATGCTGTTTCTAAACACCACAACTTCATGGTTGGGTGTCCGCAAAGACATTGCTAGCTCTGATACGTAATCTAGTAATGCTAAAGTTATGGAATGCGTAGATGTTCCTCTATATTTGTCAGGTAACCAATGATATTTAAAAGAAACAAATAAATAAAATATTAGGGCGTCATCAATGCACAACAGTTGATTGCCATCGATCTTGATACCAGCCCATCCAAGAAATTATGAGTACAATACTGGAAGTGCCGGACATAATGCCATTGTTGCATCGAGGATTGGCGATATGACAGTATGCTTATGTTGTAGCACAGGAGTCTGCAGTTTTATCAATAAAACACGACAAAATTTCTGACAACATGAAATCACCTTAACAGTATAATACTTTTAAGGTAACTTCATGTTGTCGGAAATTTCGTCGTGCTTTGTTGATAAAAATGCAGACTCCTGTGGTTGTAGTTACTGCTTTTAATGGGGCATGGGTAACTAATGAGGATGACGGTACTACGGGCTCCGTTTACATCAAGCACCTGGTTGATAGGGTACAATGGACCTAGCTTTTTTCGTACTGAGGTGTTGATAGTGCTATTATAGTTCAGTTGACCGCTTACTAATATGTTGCCTTAGTGTGTTTACCTCCTAGAGAAAACAGGACCGAAGGTGACATTGACTTGTGTTGGTGCCTGACCTTGAGATGATAGATGAAGCAGAAACTAAGCAAATAAAATATACGGTAGTTAGATCTCTCAAAGAATCTGCAGTACTTGACAATCTCTTCGTACAAGAGGTACTGCGTCTTGACTTCCTCTTCTAGTTAGTTTCCGGTTGCAAGCAAAACATATAAAAGCAGCAGATTCTGAGTGCGGAAATGCTAGCAGAAGACGGGGGGTGTTCTTTGGAATTGTATCGGTCATTCCTGTTGTTATTGCTAAGAAACTCTGGCTGTGTCATCAGCTGGCTATTCATAAACCTCGTGCTGATTGTCACGCATACAAAAAAAAGTTTAAAGTTCCACTCCAATGCCAGCACCGCTGATTTATGTGGGGTATTTTTTCTTCAAAATAAACTTGTATCATTGAATGCCCTACATGCGACGATTGTCGATGTAAGCACAAAGTCGGCTCGCAAAATATTTTCCCCGAATATGCTTATATACTATCGTTCAGACGGAATCAGTACACATTTAATAAAATCCGGTTCAGTACCCACGAATGTAGTCCCAGTCTATTTTTAGATCACTTTTTCCTAAGTTTGGTGGTGATACTATAGTTAGATTTTGGCATTCTTGGTAAGGATTTAAAGGCAACTGTTTATTCTTTAAAATGTGAGCTTATGGTGTGGTTGTCTGTGTGTATTTCGGCAACAGTGCACATTGAGTAATAAGGTCATAGTGATGATCCGGAAGTGAAATCTGTGTTCCGTTGTCTGGTGTTTTGTTTACAATTCAGCCTCTCAAAAAAATGCAAGTCAACCCTTGACAAGAACTAAACCGTAAAGTCATCTTTGAAGGTATTTTAGATTAACATATGATTTGTATTGATTGTCACACAGTGGAAAGTTCAGTACTGAGAAACAAATGTAGAGACAATATAGTGAAATTAATTGTGTTCTAAGGCCTATCAGTAAAAACTTGAAACTGATATAATATTTTTATTATTAATGACATACACATGAAATTTTAATATGTTATGTATATTTACTTTAAAATATAAAAATGAAATTAAAAATAAAAAATAATTTTAATTTTAAAAATTTAAATGAAATTTAAAAAACAATTAAAAATAAAATTTTTCCACCAAGTATATACATTCATAATATTTATTTGGAATGATATTAAATAATATCAGCATATATATACTCCTACACCATATACAAGCTCAAATGATGGATATTTGTCAAATTTGATCAGAGAAAATATCTTTTTTAGTCAAAATGAGACCTTCGTTTAAAATACATGAAGACAAAATTATATTTTGCTTTGTACCTTTAGGTCATTGAAACTATTTATTTGGGGTCCAAACAGTTAATTTATGTGTTTATGATGGGGTGACTTCCTGAGTAACACATATCTGCTTGTATAGCTATCAGTATTTGTTTATAAACATAGTTATAGGGTATTAAGTGAGAGGACAGAGATGAAGACTTTATACTAGAACCTGTTCAAGTTCTCTACAAAATCATATTAAGCTGTCAGAGAATGAAATACAGGTCAGAGGGGTAAAATATCCTTTAACCAGGTATATTTACTATTGCATGTAAGAAAACAGCAAAATGATGTAAGTTGAACACAGAATGCATTCCATTTTATTGTTCAGTTTCTTTAAGATGTTGATTGATGTAGTGCAGCATTGTGGCCCAGATGATATTATGGGAATTCTCATGATCCATTTTGCTTTATGCATTATTAATGACTAATAATATTTGTTATCTGACACTTTAAAGATTACATAAGTAATATTCAAACAGATTATTTGAATTTAACTTTCTACAACTGATCCTAACATGGTTACATAGCTGACATGAACAAATATACATATATTTTGTAATGTTTGGAATCAAAAGTTGACATTGTTAGGCTGACATAGTACCTATAGTAAATCTGTAAGGCTCAGTTTTGACTGTGTGCACTTAAAATATCCCAAGATGTTATTTTCATCATGAATATGCCTCTGTATGGTAACACATTTCAATTTAGTACTTTGACAGAGGGCGGTATTGCAGCATCAGCTGATATCTGATTCCATTGAATCATAGAATCATTGAACTTAATAACTTGGTAGCCAAGACTCTTAAAAATAGACTAAAATTGTTCAAGCAGATTATTTGAATCATGTTTGCACATGTGATTTTAACAGGTACATTGCATATGTCCCATACATGCAAATAACCATCCTTGTTTACAAGTTCTCAGGATGAAAATTTCACATTTAGTTGATGATATAGGATCTATTGGTACCTATAGTTGATCTGTGTGGCCACATTTTGCTATAGTCACTTGCAATATCAAAAATTGTTTTTCCTTCATGAATAGGATTGCATATAGTAATAAATTTTAATTTGGTACATTGTCATTTGACTTTCCAATATACAGGTATGTATCAATGTTTGCAACAATGATAAAACCTCACAGTTCCAACATTACCTTAAACTTTATGATACATACTCTACCTGGTTAGTTATTTAACCTGTAAATGGCTAAATATGCTTGTAGTAACTTTATCTATTTTTAGGATGCATTTGTCACTTTAATACATGCCCATTGCTTCACATCTTTTATTGTCACTCTATCAAGTTTACCTTTTTTAACCATATTTGCAACCTGAATGTTATTTTGAAATCACCATATCTAACACATTTTGACTTCATTTGCCTACATCTTTCTGTTTCTTTTAGAATTATGTGAAACATGTTATATCTTTTCAGGTCTAGCCTGGTATCTGGAACAAAGTATTAGAGTTGGATCAATTTGGAAACTCTCCAGTAGTCCAATGGTGATAGCAAGGTCTCATAAGGACATGTGCAGTGTGCTGCTATAAGTGACCAAGATGAGTTCATATCAGTACACTGATATACAGCATCTCAAATATATGGCTTAGATCTTCATAAGAGAGATTCACATCATTTTTCAGTAAGGTGGAACTTCCCTGAAACTGTATTTTCATATTGCATTGTTGATTTTTGTAGTTATCAGCATTAAAATGGAATGCATATTTGCTATAAAACATGGTAGTGGTTCCATCAAAACTTTAAATTTGAGTTGGCTATTAGTTATACAAACAACTGCCCTAGTACCTGAAACAAAAGATGTGGAACATAGCACCTGTCATTGTTTATTTAGTAGGTACAACTATATGCATCTGGATAGGCATATTGCAATTTGTTGTCAAAATCACTGTGAGCTATCATGCTTCAGTACCCCTGGGATTAATATTATCAGTTGTGCAGACCTAAACTACCATTTGTTTTAAACACCATTCATTAATCAACTTTGCTGCCTTAAATTTGTCAAACTGAATGTCATAACTTGTATGAAAATTTAATTTTTGTAAAATAAATAGTTTTTAAAATTTATATATTTAATTAAATTTCCATTAAAATTTAATATATCAATATTTTTTAATTTCAAGAATATTTTCAAACAGGCCTTATCAATTATTACAATTAGGTTCTTACTGCATTGAAAAATTCCTATAATTAAGGAAGATATAGCAAATTTAGTTTTTGTTTCTTAAGAACAATTGGACCTCAAATTGCACCTTATAGAACACCAGCACTACACAATTTCTGACAGCTGTCACATGTCTTTCATGCAAAGAAATTTAAAAAGACTTTATGTATGAAGTTGAAATAGTTGTGGAATGCAAAATAAAATGCAAATATAAAAGTTTGACAAAAACATTGACCCTTTCAGGAATCAGTACACAATAAAATCCGGTTCAGTACCCACGAATGTAGTCCCAGTCTATTTTTAGATCATTTTTTCCTGTCTAAGTTTGATGGTGATACTAGAGTTAGATTTTGGCATTCTTGGTAAGGATTTAAAGGCAACTGTTTATTCTTTAAAATGTGAGCTTATGGTGTGGTTGTCTGTGTGTATTTCGGCAACAGTGCACATTGAGTAATAAGGTCATAGTGATGATCCGGAAGTGAAATCTGTGTTCCGTTGCCTGGTGTTTTGTTTACAATTCAGCCTCTCAAAAAAATGCAGGTCAACCCTTGACAAGAACTAAACCGTAAAGTCATATTTGAAGGTATTTTAGATTAACATATGATTTGTATTGATTGTCACACAGTGGAAAGTTCAGTACTGAGAAACAAATGTAGAGATACTAGAATGCATCAGTGTGAAAATAACATGTCACTAAAGTGGCTGTATAAATGTCCTGGAAGCAATGGGGATGGGGCGTGTCACTAAACTGCTTCAAAACAATCAAGAAACGGTATATACGTTTTAATTATAATTTAATTTTATAATAACCACATTAATATTGCAAGATGTCACTGACTGATCCTACTTTGAAATGTTAAATAATAATGTTTCAGAACAGTTTGAAGTATTTCGTGTTTGAAAACATTAGTTGTGAAATCAATAGCGCTAATTTCAAACGCGTTGGTCATTCACATGTTCTTATCATTGGCTACTGATCCCTCAGTCATACTGTACAGACACCTTATGTTACATCTATTGCACCTTAATCACACCCTCTGATAGTTCCGTCACAATGCCCTCATATTTTCTTATGCTCCTTTCACACTGTACAGTCTAGTACTAATATTAGTACCCTTAGTCCTACCTTGTGGACAACCACTACAAAACAAGTTGAAGCTACGACATAGTAGCTATGTACAGTCCTGAGCCAATCAAATCACAACGAACATATCTGGTAGATTTTGGTCAATGACCGTGAAAATATCACTATGTTGTAGTTGTACTTCAGGAATCAATTAGAAATTACTTTTTATAAGTTTAGAAAACAACAGAAAATTTATAATATGCCTTTCAATTAATAGTTGTAATCATATTAGTTCACAAAAGTAACAGTAGTAATTAAAGCAGTAATATAAGTTGTAGTGACAGCAACAGTAATAGTAACATAACGCGAACTTAGCTGTAGTAGAAGTGCTAGTAGTAGGAACAATATTAATATTAATAGTAGTAGTAGAGAAACAGTTAATAGCAATAGTATAAGTATTACAATAAGCAGTAACAGTAGTAGCAGTATTAATGGTAATAAAAAGAGCGTTAGAAGTGGAAGTACTGGTATCAATATAGATAGAGCAAACAGATTAGTGAGAATCTAAGATGAGATAATTTATCAGATGCCAAACATGGAATATATCTATGCAAGCAATGTTACAGCAATGTTGCCATTTACGTGTACAATTATAGCCTATTTATATACCTTATCCAGACCGAGACTAATCCTCTATTGCAAGGTACATCTCTCTCTGTTCACACTATAAGTTTTGCTCTTTAGGTTGGCATTGAATCCCTCCCCTGCTACAATAATAATCTGCCAGTCAACGTTACATCAAAATTTGGGACTTACCTATTCACCAAGTACCTCGAAAAATCGCCACAGTGATCGATAATGCTTATAACAACACAACTCTGCCTTAGGAGATGAGAAACGGCGTCTAGCATCGATTGGAGTTCGACAGGTAAGTCGAGAATCTCACCTTTTAAGGAATTTATATGCAGTGTATTAGTCTCGGTCACCATATGATATTAAAGCTAAGTACATTTTTGGTATGGGATATGTTTAAGACTTATGTCATTCATATTACCTGTGTATCTGTGAATATATATATCTGGTGCAATTTATGCATTGACCTTTAATGACTTGGTAGTAAGAAAGCATTGACATCACTGTATATAAAATTCTGGGTTTCAGAGAAAGTTTTGTCGTTATACCCGTATTTCACATTAAGACAACCTATCAAGTTTTGCAAAGCAGCTATTATCAGGAGGCTGCCTGATGGCTCAACGGTGTTTACTTTCAAATCCTGACCGGATAAACCCAAAATGGCCGTTGTCGTGTGTATATGAGCAAGATACGTAACTTTAATTGCACATTATCAATCTACCAAGTGTTCATGTGCTGCTAAGCGCCAACGAATTCAATTTAATTCAACCAACCATAAGCAATGCCACTGGGCAGAATTTCTTACAAAGAGAAAAAATATTTTCCTAAACGTTAACTAAGATTTGTTTGTTGACGTCTTGAATCTTACTTGTAAAATGTAAATTTTTAAATGAAATTATCGAACTTGACAAAATAGTAACTTAATGATTTACATAAGATTAAACACGATTAAATTCCTTACAACGTTTAGTTAGTAAAAGTGAATTAATTTAAGTGCATAACTGTTCTATTATGTTTGCAATAACATTAGTAATATTATATTCAAAAGAAAAGTGACAAAAGGAGCAACGTGTCTCCATCATATCTCGTGAGACTAGAATCTACAATCTAGAATAAAGTTAATTGTTCTTGCTTGGCACTGACATTGACAAGAAAAAAAGAAGAAAGATGATTGTCATTGACATTAACAAGAAAAAAGAAGAAAGATGGCAAGAACTTGCTACATCCGTTCTAGTTGTGATTATCGGTCTTCGAAGAAATAAATTAATTTTGTAATCAGTATAAGCAAAGTTTGTTGAATGAATAGTTCCCCAAATATTTGTGTCTTGCTCTTGTCCACATAAGTATACATTTGCATGTAATGTATAAACAAATGCATGATATGTGTACATAAATATATATCAATTATCAATGAGAAATTAAACTTTTAAACTTAATTTATTTGATTCCTGTAACCTTATATTTGGTTACTCTAAGTAATGGAGAGTGATTAAACTGATTATATTTAGCATGATGTTCCTGGAGGATGCGTTGATGACAACGAATATTTCAGAGTCAGAGGAGGTTTGGGGTGGGTATTGGGTCCTGTGCAACAACAACAACAACAACAACAACAATAATAATAATAATAATAATAATAATAATAATAATAATAATAATAATAATAATAATAATAGCTCTTGCAAGCATTTGTGACGACTTTCGTCTGTAGTTAAACCTCAAGTTAATGCACATAGTGTCTTATACTATCCGCTAGATGTATAGTTTTTAAAGAAGTGGCAGTGAGAATGAAAGTTATAAAGGAGAAAAGAGAGGGATATCAGAGGAAATCAACAGATAAGTAATAATCTGCATAAGTACCTAAACAGATATTTTGCTTGATATAGAACACATTTTAGGAAACATCTCGCAATGAGAATTATGTACAACAGCAGGTCGAGATAAGAAGTGAAAAAAAGTCGTCAAGTTTAATAACTACTAACAACACATGTTCATCAGATCCCTTCGTCAAGTCTCAGAAGCGAGCAAGCAAACATATCAAACATTGTAGAAGATACGACAAGGCCGGAGCATGAATTGTTAAAATCTGTTAATTATAGTTTGTGATATTATATACAGGGATTACTTAAAAGAAATGTCTAAATCCGGCACTGTTTCTAGCATTACAAAGGTTTTATAATTACAGATGAATTGATGATCTAAAACTTAAATCATAAAAGGATAGAGCAAAGAATTGTTTATTTCCGAATACTTTTGTTTTGTTTCGTCTGCTTTTTTCGTTTCCTGATATTTTTCCTTTTTTAACTAGAGGTGTCTCTATTTGTCTGCGTTCAAAGAAATGAGTAGGAAAGTAAAAATACGTTTGATTTTATTAGAAAATGCGTGAAAAACTTGTCGTTGCTGTATTGTCCAATGTGATCTAATATAGGCATATATTCTGTCATTGTTCTTTATCCTCGGAGGCAAATATTGGGAGGTACCTGGTAGATGTACTTCCTTGTGTAGAACTGTACACGAGATTAACATGCACACACCTTATGACAGTTATATGATAGTACTACGTGCAGTATTTGATTCTTAGTACATAAACACATTTTCTCTATAGCTTTAATAAGAAAAAAAATAACGAATGAAAATAAGAATAAAATAAAGTATACCCTTCAGGACAAATTAAAATGTTTAGGATATCGACTGTAATTACATAATACCAATTCAAACGAACATATTTTTCCTTTACCTATAGACTGACCCTTAATCCTGTGGAGATCATCATCAACCAAAATATTATTCAGTTCAATATGTTGATTTGGGTCAGGGTTTTGGGTATTTAAAATTGAGTCACATATGGTATTATGTTTTAAAAAAACAAGGCTTATTAAATCATGCTAGACAGTTATTTTCCATTAGGTCATAGTTGCTTTTATAAAATGCTAATTTGTGACCTGAAATCAAACAGAGAACTAAATATTCTTTCGACTGTCAGAATTGTTCCAGTTGTACTTTAACATCCAACACTTTAAAATTTATTGTGTTGTGCCCATCTTGGGCTGAAATTTACTTTCTTCAAATTATTGAATTCAAGTGATTTTTTTCTCTGGAAATACAAAAGTCGAAATTCTTGGATAAAGACATTCATTAGAATTTATCATGAAATCAAACTTAGAATAATATTTATGTGATTCATTAAGAGACTGTTGACACTTCAGTACGACACAGACCATAGCAGACATGTCATCGCTTTCAATTTTAAATCTCTTCGAGACTTGAAATAAATATTAATCATGACTTTTTATTACTACGGCTTGTGTCTTTAATTCTTGAATTATATTTGGATTGAATTTAAAAAAGTAAGGTCTTTTTTTCTCATTTTTCATTTTGTGTTCTTGAGAATTAAATTATTTGTTACATATTACAAAGCTCATTTCTGTTACTTATTTAAGAGCATAGACTTTTAACAGAAAATTGTGCACTCGTCCTTGGGATACGAATTTTGCTAAAATATTTCAGAAAACTTTGTTTTTGAAATTGAAATGCCCCTAGTTTGCGAACTTTTAAATCCCAAGCATTATTTCACAGTTTAGAAATCTTTTGTGAAATCAACAAGCTTTTTTTTGCAATGTCATCCAAAGTGCAGATCTTTATTTCAAATCCTACCCAGGAGCAGTTAGACTGTTTGAAGAAAGATGAATTGTTTCGGCTTGCCAGAAAATATGATCTTTTGAGGCAAAAGCTTCTTTAACAAAGCAAGAAATAAAAAACATTTTGGTTCAATAGCTGGTGGAAAAAATGTTGTGGATAAAAGTTATTTGGTTTGGTCAGTATACCTGTATCAGAGAGAGAGAGAGAGAGAGAGAGAGAGAGAGAGAGAGAGAGAGAGAGAGAGAGAGAGAGAGAGAGAGAGAGAGAGAGAGAGAGAGAGAGATGGTTGCAATTTGAGAGAAAAAAGTGTATAGATTTATTGAGGATTTAAATAACACATTTGTGTAGTTTCGTTGAGTTTTTTAAGCGATAAAAATTGAAGGTACTCCCATAGGTCATAAGTATTTTTCGAATGTTATTCAAACAATACAGTGTCGAAGCACTTCCAAGAAATGCAAATTAAACTTTTCATTTCTCACTGTTTGGGTTTTGATTATGATAAATTATTAAAAAATCTTTAGACCCATATGTTATAAAGTGACTGTTAGAGAACAACTGAACACAACATATATTGACTCTGACAGAGGCAACAGACAAGGTATCCGGATATTTTGCTAATGGTCGCTAAATCGCTATTGAAACGCAATAAACGTTCTACTGGTTAAAAACTATGTTCATAATCTTCAATGAGAGATTCTAACATGAAATCTGAGATTTCCCAAAATTATCAAAGATTGTATAATCGCAATGGAAACACAATACACTTTCAAATGGATAAAACTACATATACTGATTTTAATGTCAGTGTGTGTGCATGTGTGTGTTTGTGTCTTGGGCAGGTATATTGTAGAGTATTCAACGTACAATGAAATGCATTGACTTATCATGTCAATCATGGAAAGCAAGATACTATCTGTTGCATGAAAGGTCCAAAATATTTATGAGTGGATTTAAGCATATCGAACAAGTGACAGTAGAGGTACACTTCAAACATATGAAACAAACCCTAGTCTCGTATCAGCTCCATCAGTTCAGCTTATCATGAAGACGGTCAAGCCAGGTATATTGACAGAACAATCAGATTTCCATGTTGAAGTCATTCAAGAAAGATATTTAGCGTGGAAGGAATATGTTTGTCGAAAATCTTGCTTCGTTTTGAATGACCTAAGTAGATTATTTTCATTCTTTTTGTCATGCAGATGTGTAATATTTATTTTCTTTGGTCCGCTTTTCCGTCTGTCCTACAGCAAAATTATACAATAACCATTCCACCTAAAGAAACAAATATAATAGGCTACATATTTTATGGAGCAATAGATGACCTGACTGAGCTTTAAAAATTCTAAATAAATACTGCATTTGTTTACTTTTTCTTTGCATAGACTTACATTTTGGGTTAAAAACTGGTCAGAAAAGAATAGACGAAATTTCATGTGCTAATGTATGTGTGTAGTATGTGTGTGTTTAGATCATCTCGTTGGATTTTCGTCTGCTTCAACAGTTTTCTCATGGTGGTGTGTTTGTATCTTTTTCGTGACGGTGGTGTAGATTAGCAGTATAGTTAAACTTACAGGTGCGAAAGGTTGCTATCGTTTGCTTCCTAATGTTCATTGGATGGTAGGCTTTTATTCAAGGATTTAAAGTATTGGTACAAATAGTAGTGACAGTAATTCTATTGGTAGTTGTTATCGAGGCTATCTTTTGACAACAACAACAACAACAACAACAATAATAATAATAATAATAATAATAATAATAATAATAATAATAATAATAATAATAATAATTATTATTATTATTATTATTATTATTATTATTATTATTATTATTATTATTATTATTATTATTATTATTATTTGTTGTTGTACAAATTAGTAAAACACGCAAATCAGTATCTGACGCCATGAATATCATAATAGTTTTAGTCTACATTACAACATATGCTGTAAAATTACAACACGTTGACAAGCTATATGCTTATTAAGATATTTCAACAATAAATATTTTATGTCTGGTTATTACAGTCAGCACAACTGGCATAGAATATTGAGGGAGGCTGCACCATGAATCAGTGATTGCATAAATTAAATATGTAAAAGAAAAATAAAGCATATTGTGTTTTCAATTATGTCCTCAAGTTTAAAAAATATATATGTACGTTTTCCAGGCAATGACGGCAATTTATTTGCATTAGTATCAGAATATACACTGTCATGATATTGTGGTATGGCATTATAACCAACATGCTAGTACCTACTAGCATGTTGGGTCTGAATATTGCATTTTTTATACTTCCCAAAGCCAATTTTAAAGAAACTGCAATTGTTCTTGTTGCTGTTGTTGTTACTGTAGGTTTTAAAGCCATTTTCAGCAAAAGATAGGCTGTACATGGCAGCCAGTATAATTGGTAGTGGACTAACCCTGGAAAATCTCGGGATTAACCACCGACCCACGAGGAGCTACAGGCATGCTTTCTCACCTATCCACGTTAACAGAGTCGGAGAGTAAAGGTGAGCGTTTTAGCTTTAGACCACTCGGCCACTCGGGTCCCCAGACTGTAATTGTTGTCTCGTTCATATATGATTTCTTTGCCATACTAACCATTATATAATTATTAAAAAAAATGAACTTAATATACTGCACAATACACCTTTAATCAACTTATAATATACAGTCCTGAGACAAATTTTGGCATGCTTTGGCCCAGTAAGTATCACACGAATTACATGGCTACATTTTTATTCTAAAGAAAGACCTAACTCATTTTCCTACCGAATGTACGCAGAGTTATGATCCTTTGGATGTCGGCATATAGTAATTTTGGCTCTTGTGTGCATTTGTTCAAATATTCTTTAAAGACTGGTTTGAAGGAATTTGGTTGATTGAACCAGATTTGCTCAAACATTTTATGTCGATGTTCCGTTTCTCGTAGACTTTAAATCTTTCCTCGCGTTTGATGTTGACGGTACTGGTGGGAATCTTCCCTGGCTCAGGCTCTGATACCCAAATTAAGGTAAATTTACTTTGATTTATGGCGTTACATCTTTGCCTCTAATAACTTAATCGTTAAGAACCTGATTCATATTCGTATTTTTGCATCCGGGAGCAAATAAATGACAGGCTTTTATATTTCAATGTTGTCAAGACGTTGGAAATTTGTAAAACAATATCAGGATGATTTTGCCTATCTCAGATAGGTTAAACGTATATGATGCTTTGCAACTGGATTGATCTTATATTTCCACGCCTTTTACACATACAGATAAAATGTAAATCGTTTTAAATTGTAATATATTTTAAGTATAGCCGATCTCTCAATTGAATCTTTTGGTTTCTAAAACCTGCATCCACCTTTCCTAACCAGTATTTAATTTCGTTTAATTTCGTAGTGTATTTATCATTTATTTAATAAACTAATAGTTGAAAAGTATATATATATATATATATATATATATATATATATATATATATATATATATATATATATATATATGGTGCGAAGAAAAGTGCGAAATTTCCCATTATTATTCTGAATAGTTTTGTATTGTTCCGCTCCTTTCACTGTGTGCGTGTGTATGTGTGTGTGTGTGTCTCAGGTGTCTGTTATTATCCAGTGAGGAATAACTTGCTTTAGGTCGAGACATAAGAAAACATTACTCTTTTCTTTGAGCTATATTTGAAATTATATATATTTAATTTTTCTATGCTATAATTTGATTCAAAACCCCTTTCCTATACTACAGGCCGAACTTTTCATACACTACATTTTAATAAAGAAACTAGACATCATAGAAGAGCCAGAATTTAATGCCCGAAGAAAAAGATGAAGGACAATTTCAAGGTACGCAACACAAAAATAGTGAGTAGAATATGAATAATATCTTTTGCAAACAAATTTTGTCATAGTGCCTTCACACCACGAGTTGATGAGAGCTATAAATAATAATGTTCATAACGTTTATAAGTAATGAAAATAATATGCCAATTTATTTCATAAAAATGAATTCATATCTTAAACCAATAAAATACTAAGTTTAATAGTGTCAACAAACAATTATACTTTTCAACATTTTTTCCTTGCATATCTGCCTTCACTTATTCTTACACATTACCAGTCACATGACCGCATTCCAGAATCAGTACACTGCATGGTATACGGTATAAGCACTTTATGTATCACTGAGCTAATTATGTTTCTTATATATTTTATTCATTTGTCCACAAATTTCATGAAATATCAGTGAAAGATTAGAGTAAAATTATTAATTACTTTCTTATGTACTACGACAGACTGCAATAACAGCTCAAATAGTGCTGCGAAATCTTGACTTTACAGATCTACAGTGCGCGTCAGTTTCCAATAATTCTTGATGACTTACTTAAAATTATTTCCAAGTTCATTAAAAGTAATGGCAAGAACAAATATTTACAAGAAATAACACTTGCTTTTCAGGTAGATTAACCATCTATAAAACGAAAAAGAGTATCCCATGAAGAACGTGCCAAATTTCTGATCGGGGAGCGAATGCAACCCGATTCTTTGGAGATAAAAAAATGAATAAATAGGTGAGTCGTACTTTTATTATGAAAATTAAGAGTGGATTGAAATACAGGAAAGGTTTTTACAGGAAGCGCGCCACGCTCACTGTACAATTATTTAAACATGTATTCTTAGATGTTTGCAGTCCATATTACAAATACAGCTAAGATAATACAGACGTTTAAAATAAATATTTCTCCGTATCTTCCAAAATCGGACCAAGAAGGTGGATGCCAAAGAATAATAACATTAAACTAGTGGCAACAAATAGCGTCGAAGTAAAGTATTTCTATATTTATATTTAGAAAAACAGCCCATCCCATTTCAGTGATACAAATTCGTTTAGTTAGAATATAGATACATGTTTTGTCTTCGTTTATATAAATCAAGCGTGGTATTTTTTGTGTTCACGAACGTTTAAGAAATAATAATTACAAAAAGTTATAATATCACTAACTATGCTCTTTGCAAACATTCAGTTATTTGCATTCCATTTAAGCTAGCTATTGATAAATCTAAAATGTTGTTAAATCATTTTTTCCGCCATAATTTCAGTTATAGCTTCTGCATATAAATTAAAGTAAGATTTGACATTTTTTTATAAACTGCCACCTTACCACGAATCATAGCAATGTACATACAGTCCTATCACTAGGAACAAAAATAATACATCTTTTAAGTTAGATACAAAAGCTCTAATCTGTATTTACATTGAGAATAGACACACACGTGACTAAATTAATGATCGAAAATGTTAAGTTTTGCCGTCTATTAGTAGCCTTTGGTTTACATTCGATTTGTATGGTTTCTGATACCTTTTTTCCATCTGCATTTTAAGATAAATAAACATTGTTGGTAGCGCCATCTTTTAATATATATTTCTGCTGACACTCTATTGGATATACAGAAAAATCGTTTATTAATTCACATGGTGCGATTGAAATAAAGCTTCATTTACAAATTTGAAAGAATAAGACAAAATATGAGACCTAGTGAAAGAGGCAAGTATATCCGACTTTTTATCATATACAGTACCTTTGACCTGTATGGACAATGAGAGGTTTTACATATTTGTATTTTCACAATATCCATTGGAAGTGATTGTTTTATTTACACGTTTATCATGACTACAGTAAAATTTTAAATTACTAAATCGCTACACATATCCAATTTTTTATCATGCACATTACCCTTGACTTTATTATGCACATTACTCTTGACTTCATCACACACATTACCCTTGACTTTATTAAACACATTACCTTTGACTTCATCATACACATAACTCTTGACTTTATTATACACATTACCCTTGACTTTATTATACACATTACCCTTGACTTTATTATACACATTACCCTTGACTTTATCATACACATTACCCTTGACTTTATTATATACATTACCCTTGACTTTATTATACACATTACCCTTGACTTTACTATACACATTACTATTGACTTCCTCATACACATTACCCATTAGTTTATTATACACATTAACCTTGACTTTATTACACTCATTACCCTTGACTTTATTATACACATTACTCTTGCCTTTATCATACACATTACTCTTGCCTTTAGTTTGCACATTACTCTTGACTTTTTAAAAAGATCACTCTTGACTTCATTACAAACATTACTCTTGACTTTATTATACACATTACCCTTGACTTTATTATACACATTACCCTTGCCTTTAATACACACGTTACCCTTGACTTAATTACACATATTACACTTGAATTTATTATGCACATTACTCATGACCTCATCATACACATTACGCTTGACTGTATTATACACATTACCCTTGACTTTATTATACACATTAATCTTGACTTTATTATGCACATTACTCATGACCTCATCATACACATTACCCTTGACTGTATTATACACATTACCCTTGACTTTATTATACACATTACCCTTGACTGTATTATACACATTACCCTTGACTTTATTATACATATTACCCTTGACTTCATTATACACATTACTCTTGACTTCATCATGCACATTACCCATGATTTTATTATACACATTACCCTTGACTTTATTATACACATTAATCTTGACTTTATTATGCACATTACTCATGACCTCATCATACACATTACCCTTGACTGTATTATACACATTACCCTTGACTTTATTATACACATTACCCTTGACTGTATTATACACATTACCCTTGACTTTATTATACATATCACCCTTGACTTCATTATACACATTACTCTTGACTTCATCATACACATTACTCTTGACTTCATCATACACATTACCCATTACTTTATTATACACATTACTCTTGACTTTATTATACACATTACTCTTGTCTTCATAAAAAACATTACCCTTTACTTTGTTAATGATATTACTCTTGACTTCGTCATACACATTACCCATTATTTTATTATACACATTACTCTTGACTTTATTACACACGTTACCCTTTCCTTTATTATACACATTACCCTTGATTTTATCATAGACATTACCCTTGACTTTATTATACACATTACTCTTGACTTTATTATACACATTACCTTTGCCTTTATTATACACATTACCCTTGACTTTATCATACACATTACCCTTGACTTTATCATACACATTACCCTTGACTTTATTATACACATTACTCTTGACTTCAACATAAACATTACTCTTGCCTTTAGTATGCACATTACTCTTGACGTTTTTTAAAGAGCACTCTTGACTTCATTACAAAACAATAATCTTGACTTTATTATACACATTACCCTCGACTTTATTATACACATTACTCTTGCCTTCATCATACACATTACCCTTGCGTTTATTATACACATGACCCTTGACTTTATCATATACATTACCCTTGACTTTATTATGCACATTACTCTTGCCTTTAGTATGCTCATTACTCTTGACTTTTTATAAAGATCACTCTTGACTTTATTACACACATTACTCGTGACCTTATTACACACATTACCCTTGACTTTATTTTACACATTACTCCTGGCTTCATCATACACATTACCCTTCACTTAGTTATACACATTACTCTTGCCTTTACTATAGACATTACTCTTGACTTTTTATAAAGATAACTCTTGACTTTATTACACAGATTATTCTTGACTTTTTTATACACATTACTCATGACCTCATCATCCATATTATCCTTGACTGTATTATACACATTATCCTTGACTATATTATACACATTATCCTTGACTTCATCATGCACATTACCCATGACTTTATTATACACTTTACCCTTGACTTTATTATACACATTAGCCTTGACTTCATAATGCACATTAACCTTGACTTTATTTTACACATTACTCTTGACATTATTATACACATTACCCTTGACTTCATCATACACAAAAAACCTAACAATATTGAAACAGGTATTATTAATCTCGACAAAAACTCTGGACCTGTCACGCATTGGGTAGCATATGGAATTGATCCACGCGACCACATATTGGTGGATCAGTTAATGTTTGTGATGGTAGCGTTGAATACCAGATTGGAGCAGTATTATTACTGACATAATGAAGAAATTCATTTGCTGGTGCTAATCCATATGAATCAAAATAGATAATCACACGTGGATCAATTGCATATGCTACCCAATGTACTTAATGCTATATCCCTAGCACGGCAAGGAAAGGCATCTCATAAAGTCGTGCATGAATATACCATGCTGTCACATTTAAACAGACATCAGTAAAATAAAATGGTATATATTTACGGATGATCAGCTCGTGGTAAAGCTCAGCAGCAATGTGATTTATCTAAATATGTAACCCTCGATCAACTCAGAAATGAGATTGATTATTTATTTAATATTACAAGTGTGGATCAAAATGAAGTGGTTGTTTTACAGGATAAACAAGGACGATTAAAGACGATTAACATACAACCACCAGACGTACTTATACGAATTCCTACTGCAGTTGCTGATAATATCGTTACTTTTCCTGATCAGGGTAAAATACAAGATTCCGGTAATTCAGTTAACGATTATGTCAAGACGACAGGCGGTGTCTTTAGTGGAGACGTTATTATGAACAAAACTAAAATTACAGATCTTGGATATCCAGTTATAGAGAGTGATGCTACAACAAAAAATATGATGACGATCAAGTATCAAAGTACGTATTAAACAATGGCGGTATATTGCGTGCATTTCACAATATGTACCATAACGGTATTAGTAATTTAAAAACACCAGAATCTGATTTTGATGCTGCTACAAAAAATACGTCGATGATAAACAGATTCCAATCATTAATGTAATAGCCAAAATCGAAGCTGAATTTACCGGTCACTTGAATACGTTTTTGAGTTTTCGCAGATACATAAACAGAGTTAATTTTTTGGAAATCCACCAAATGTTGACATAAAAGTTACTGATATTAACACAAAACTCAATGATATTATCGAAGGAATTCCGGATATTATTCAAAAAACAAACCTGATTAAAATTCCTCACAATCAGATAAGAAATATTGTGTATACAGTTGCATCTGGGTTTGGATCGTGGACACCAGAAAATAAAACCATCAAACATTCTGCGGAGATTACTGGTATATATAGAATGTCCGTACTTAGCGTTGCAGATTTTAAAATATTCATTACATCTCCATCAACTGGTGAGTTTTCTAAAACTATTTATGTGTTATTAGATAAAGATTCTGAAGGAACGTATACTCTGGAATCATCGAGTAGAAATTTACCTCAAGCTTACTGGTGGTGTTTGGATTTTGTAGCTCAATTACTTAACGTTATAACATAATGGGCCAAATGACTACGTCATCTATCGACGTTCAACGTCACAGATATAATCAAGCATGTGAATGTCTGTCCAAACTAAAATATATCATCGACCATTACACAGTAAAAGTAAACAAAATATTGTAGACGTATGGTTGTCATTGATATAGTTGTGTACTCAGTTTCTGCTATTGTTGCTGGATCCGGATTAATATTATCGACATTAACAATGACAGCTCCAGTAGTTATAACAATTATTGTTTCAACTTCAACGATTATAGCAGGTATTCTTAGTATTATTGCTAAAAAGATAACTACATGTGCGAATGATAAGATGAGTATATGATAAAGTTGCATACAGCAACAACAACCTACTCTAAACTATCTGGATATATTTCCACGTATCTCAGCGATGGTAAAATATCTGATGAGGAGTTTGCAATGATAATTAAAACCTACGATGAATCATTCATAATAATTATCGATCCTGGTGACAATAACCAGAGTAAAATAAATATAGAATTAAACAATAATAATAACAATAATGTCAGCGCCTGAACATCGTTTGGATATTGAGTCGAGAGAGTTGTTACAGCAGATCGTCACTAATACAACTCCTTCAAAAACTACTATGATATCGATAAGTTCAACCAATCCTGAATTTTGCGTTAACTTTCCAACTGCACTTCCAGTAAAAGAGATAGCATTAGCTCAGTTACGTGTTTATTATTGCTGGCCTAATATTAGATCAAAACCATTTGGTGGACAACAACCAAATAATGCACTAGTATTCGCAAATAAAAATAAGTCTGATGGAACTCCCGATTGGCAAGTAGTTAGTATTCCAACTGGTATTTATCAGATAGAGCAAATTAATGAGGAATTCCAGCGCAGAATTAAGTCTTTAACCGGAAAAGATTCCAAGATAGCAAATTACTGTTTATGAACAAACATTATCGTCGGTGATTGAAATACATTCTCCTGATTATACTGTAGATATTTATCAAAGTTCGATTAGATCAGTATTAGAATGGCCTGAAGTTGCACCGGTTTATCAGCTTCCACCAGAATCACAGCGATCCGACTTCATCATAGATGTTAAGAAATTTATACAACTTCCAGAATATAGAAAAAATTCCATTTATGGAGAGCGCTACGATACCCAGAACTTATACGAGTCATACTTATTTTATGGGTTTCGTTCAAGGTAAGAAGGATATAGTAAAAACATTAACACTTGATGTCGAGCAAATTAACTCATTATCAAGACCGATTAAATCTGAACATGAACGCGTGTTAAATGATCTTAAAAATGTACTTTCCAGCATCAATACATTTTATAATGACGATTTAAAAAAAATCAGATAATTTAAACAATACAACATATAAATCAAGTTGCAGCAGACTTAGAATATGTAAATAAGGCTATTGTTGACAGAGAAAAAGTAATAAACGTGTCAGTAGATAGAATTTCTATTTTTTGTATAGTTAATGAAGATGACCCAATTCAACATGTAAATAATAAGCGATTATTTAAGACAGTATTTCTGGAATATTATGGAATTACATAACAACAATTATCAACATTCATAATTCCCGGCTTTGAATCTGAGAAGTTAGATAAATCAGTTAGTGATCTTATTGATGAACACTTTAAAACAATATGTAATTCCTGGAAAAAAAATTCCACCCACAGCATTTCTCAAATACAATAATGACCCATATGGAACAGGTCGTCACATCTAGTCTAATATTGTTAATATAACATCCACCATCGCACTAAATTTAATATGCGATATAATTGATAATAGCTACCATTTTGACCTCTCTAAGCCTAATCAGGCTCAGCAGGGATATATATTATATTCATCCAGTATTCAAACACCCACAGGGTGGCTTATTGTATCTGAGCCAATAAATCAAGTCTACCTGCGTGTACATAATCCATTATTGTCGAGAATGAATTTCAAACTTACAAATCAGGATGGAAATATTATTGACTTAATAAAGGAAACTCTATATATTAATTTATATATACAATCCTAGATCAAGATATCCCGTGGGTCTCGATAAAATCTTTGGTTAGTTTCCCTTGACCGTCAAGAGCAGCAGGCAGGGTGGAAGGACAACAATTGAGTCGCTTTACGAGTAAACAAAATCGCCTTACAAAGTCAGGACAAAATAACTTTAATAATAGTATAACAAAAATAAGCTAACCTGACCAAGTCAGGCGTATGGAAATATAATTAGTTAGAGACTTTGGTTTAGTGCTATTGACTTTTTTCAGCCTCTGTAGGAACCTTTAATTTTCGTTAAGGATTCGAGCAAAAATTTGTAGGGTTCACCCTGCCTTCTGCTACTTTATCATTAATCCAAATGCTCACACAGTCACTAATGTCCTCTGTTTGTGTGCGGGTTGAACCAAAGGTCTAACACCTTGTGACCATAGAAACTACTCTGACAACTGTGGCAGGGCCTTATAATTTAACCATTAGCAAGGTCGAACACTTTGCACCAACTTATATTAGCAGGTCACTCAGAGTAATAAAACTAATGTTGCTTAATGACTTTATAATATAAACTTGAGAGTGATTCATGTATATCGTACAGTATTTCGAAATAGTGAGTTCGATTCACTCTGTACCGCAATTGCGAAGTGCTTTCGATAGAAAAACCAGAATTCTTCCAGCGCACAGACGACGCAGTCTACATCGTCTGTGTATAAATGCCTCAACATAAGACGATATCGTCACATTACGGAACGTTTTGTCAGTAAACAATTTACATAGGGACTTGCACATCTTCAGCTGTAGAGGTATGTAAGGTATTTGTTAATTTCTTATGTATATCATTTCTTATCTTTATTGTAAATTAGAGCGATTGTACATAATACCATGCTTATTTTT
Source organism: Potamilus streckersoni (assembly GCA_016746295.1). Classification (NCBI taxonomy): domain Eukaryota; kingdom Metazoa; phylum Mollusca; class Bivalvia; order Unionida; family Unionidae; genus Potamilus; species Potamilus streckersoni. Next base: position 2,083,548 of record JAEAOA010002269.1, on the reverse strand, counting down.
TGTGTGTTTTCAATGCATTGGGTAGTATAACGCAAATATTCTCTTTTTTGTTGTTGACTTTGCAAAATATTTATATTAGCAATATAAAGTGGTATTTTATTAATAAACGTTTGGTATCATAGGAATCTTATTGGACATAGGTTCACTTCTGAACCTGTTGTTTTGTAGTGTTGTATCGATAATGTAATTTGTATAACGTACCGTACATAACGTCATAAAGTGTTATCGTATATGCCAGTGTTATGCATAGTATACGGTGTTAGGTTATTTTCAGTTGAACAGGGTGATTCATGCTGATCATAGTCGACGTGATACCAGCTGTAGAGCTAACCATATAAGTTGCCCTTAGCAGCTGTAAATCTGATCCATAGCGGCCGTGGAGCCGAGTGAATGGTGTTGCTGGTCGAGTAGCTTGTGATCGGCGTTGCTGACCGAATTGGTTGACTCAGATTGCTTGATTAACCGAGGACTTAAATTTTGGTCAGTAACTACCTATAATGATGCTTGCTTGATTCGCCATTGTGACTAGTAGCCAAGTGTGATATTGACTGTAGTGTTTTGTGTTACTCTATTCATGTAAACTTTTAGCCGTGGGCTAATCGTGGAGTTTTGTAAGTGGAAAGATATTTTGTATTATATCTGTTCAATCATTTCAACATTTTACTATTTGAGGAAAGTAGGTCAGTTTTCACTATTTGAGTAAATACATCATTTTTACTATTAAGAAAAAAAAACACGTCATTCTTATCATCGCATGAAATTTCTGTGAATCATATCCTTTGTCCTTATACTGTGTAAGGTCGTTTATTTGTATTTATGTTAGTTGCATTTTAGGTTCGTGCTTGTTATTTTAACTTGTTCAATATCTGGATCTTATTCCCGCACGTATTAATCAATATTCTTTTCTAATTCAAGTCATATCTCAATAAGCATTGCAATTGTGTCACCATAATAAGTGTCCTGTTGTAAATCTGAAATCCAACCTTATCTTGCTTCAGGTACGTTAGTAACAGGCATGTGACAGACTAAGTGTTCACAATGTTTACACTGTGTAGAAAAAAAACGACGTGTATTGCTTTCTGTTTCATAAACAGAAATTTCACTGGAAGTAAATGAAACATATTAAAGACAATTAAGGTGGCTACAGTGGTAAGTGGCTATAGTTGACGAGTTCTTTCTTTTTTCTTCATGTAACTTCTACGTTCTTTTTATGAATAGAGTGCGCGAAGCTAAAATCGTAGGGCTCTTTTTTCTGGTTGTAAGTAATAATAAATTTTCTCTTTCCGTATGTTATTTCTTTGTCACGTTTCAACTCGTATTTCTTTTAATGGAAATAAACGTTTTCGCTTCATTGTAAAGCATTTGATCTTTGTACGTAACTATCATGCAAATTATACTTGTCACATTATCTTTGACTTTATCATACTTACTATCCTTGACTTTATCATACACAATACCCATGACATCATCATATATATTACCCTTGATTTTATCGTACAAATTAGCATTGACATCATACACATTACCCTTGACTTTCTTATGCACATTACCCTTGACTTCATTTTACACATTACCCTTGACTTTATGATACACGTTACACTTGACATCATACACATTACACTTGATTTCATAATTCACATTACTTTGACTTTATTATACACATTACCCATGACTTTATTATACACATTACCCTTGACTATATTATACACATTACCCTTGACTTCGTCATACACATTAACCTTGAATTTATCATACACATTACTCTTGACATCATAGACCTTACCCTTGACTTCATCATACAGATTACCTTTGACATCATACACATTACCCTTGATTTTATTATACACATTACCCTTGAGATCATACACATTATCCTTGACTTTATTATACCCATTACCTTGACTTCATTATACACATTACCTTTGAGTTCATTTTACACATTATCCTTGACTTTATTATACCCATTACCTTGACTTCATTATACACATTACCCTTGACTATATTATACACATTACCCTTGACTTCATTATAGATATTACCCTTGACTTTATTAAACACATTACATTTGACATCATACACATTACCCTTGACTTCATCATACACATTACCTTGACTTTATTATACACATTACCCTTGACCTTATGATACACATTACCCTTGACTTTTTTATACACATTACCCTTGACTTTATTATACACATTACCATTGACTTCGTCATACACATTACCCTTGTCTTGATTATAGACATTACACTTGAATTTATTATATACATTACCCTTGACTTCATCATAAACATTACCCTTGACTTCATAATACAGATTACCCTTGACATCATACACATTACTCTTGTATTTATTATACACATTACCCTTGACTTCATCATACAAATTACCCTTGACTTCATGATATACATTGACCTTGACTTCATCATACACATTACCCTTGACTTCATCATACACATTGAACTTGACTTCATCATAGAAATTACCCTTGACTTCATCATACACATTGATCCTGACTTCATCATACACATTACCCTTGACTTCGTCATACACATTACCCTTGACTTCATCATACACATTACCCTTTACTTTATCATACACATTACCGTTGACCTCTATTGAAACTGAGCGGTCTTGCACACCTATATTGTTACAGCTTTTGGGAGCGATTTTTAGTTATATTGTTAGAAGGTCTACAATGACTGCAGTCAAGTTGTTTAAGTATTGCAGGGTAAAACAGCATGAAACCTTGGATTCGTGTTAAAGAACTGCGCTCCCCCCTGCTAGGAAACAACCTTATAAACACTGTGTGTATGCACATTATATATATATATATATATATATATATATATATATATATATATATATATATATATATATATATATATATATATATATATATATATATATATATATATATGTGTGTGTGTGTGTGTGTGTACGTGTGTATATGTGTATATCTGTATGATGAAGTCAAGGGTAATGTGTATAATAAAGTCAAAGGTAATTGTATAATAAAGTCAAGGGTAGAGTGTATGATGTCAAAGCTAATTTGTAATCATAAACACTAAAATGCTAAGGTTACATATATATATATATATATATATATATATATATATATATATATATATATATATATATATATATATATATATATATAGATATATATATATATATATATATATATATATATATATGTGTGTGTGTGTGTGTGTGTGTGTGACCTTAGCATTTTGGTGTTTATGATTCCTCTGAAAGTTAAGCTTTCGGATATTTTAAAATATTTTAGTTTTGAAAGGTTGTTAACATATTTTTGAAAAGAATACAATGTTTACAACATTCCGTACAACCGATGCTTAATAATGATGCAAAAAAGGTAGCCAGATATCTAATAATAATGCGAATTATATGTCTCGCAGATACACCCAGTGAATTGCCTTATCCTTTCCAAGGTATCTTGATTTGTTGCTGAAATAAGGATATAATATATAACGTATAAGTATCGCAAATGAAATTTTAATACATGCAAATGTAAAGACTTGCAATATAATGTGAATCATAACGTGCAGCTGAGAACATCTAAATTTACATAAATGATATTTAAATTATTTTATTTCGATATAACAGTTGGGTGTATCGCCGTTTCCTCGCATTTTGTCAAGGTATGTTCAAACGTTTCATTAAAAATATCTTGTTATACCCATCTAATCACCATCAGCGATGTAACCATAATCGATACGTTACATTTCTACTTAATATAATATGTATAGTGTTATATATAATCTTGCAGTGAAGTTGTCAATGTGATCTGGATTTGTACCGTACCTTTAAAACATATTCACTCCTATCGCTACGTTGTCTGCAGTGGGGCAGTTTATAGTAATGACTAACACTGGGTCATTATACCACAGACATGTTAACAGCATGTCCCACCCAGTCACACGAAGTTGTTAGTTAATGCGCATGTCCAGGCAATATTAAGGTTGCATTATTAACATGGTAATTATACAGCTACATCTAACAGTACGAAGCAAGATTAAAACGGTCTTAAAGATGTTTTACATAAATCAGCATATATATATATATATATATATATATATATATATATATATATATATATATATATATATATATATATATATATATATATTCAATTTCGAACATTCGTATAAAAATAAGCATGTTATATTACATTAGAATATATTATCTATTGTTATTTTAGCTGTTTTCAACGGTATTTTAACACTTTTCTTTAGCTATATGATGTATCAGCTACTGGATTTAGTACGTTTTCCAATACACATATTGGCTAGCTTTCGTTGGTTTGGCTATTTAACGCGTACCACACTTTAACAAGTGATCTGGCGCATCTTACTATTCTAGCAATGACAAATAAATGCATATGTATCCAGGTCATAAATGGGACCAGAAATATCGTTTTCCTTTTATGTATGTAATTCTCACGACATTTTAATTCGACTGCAGTAAATTACATATCTTATGCGGATAGTGATTATATTGCGTTGAAGATACCACGATTCCGTAAATTGCCGAGTTTTTCCGAGCTTTGATGAGACGATAGCTTACGTAGTCCCGTTTCTAGCCAGTCCTCGAATAGAAACAAAAACATGGCCAGCGAGGAGATCAGTTCAGGGTTGCACATTAAAAAATTTCCTAGAGATGCTCAGAACTATAAGAATTGAACAAAGCAATGTAATTTGAAAATAAATACTTACATATTGTGTACTGTGCAAAAATGTGATAAGGATTAAGAGATAAGAAAAAGAAGGAACGAAAGAAATAATTGAAAAAGAGAAAGAAAGGGTGATGGTGATAATATTAGCGATGGTGGTGGTGGTGGTGGTATTGAACTTTAAAGTTGTAAAATTGCCTGGATTAATACAAAGTCTGTTGTTGCAATCATAGCGAAAATTATAATCACACCATCCATGTCTTGCAATAAATAATAGCGGTATTGATATAGAACACTTTTGTTACAATCATATTTTAATCGTTGATATTTGAGATATATTGTTATTATTCTAATAGTATTCACCCTTTCTAATACCACCACTCCCGTTACAGAGCAACATCAATTCCTAACAAATCGAGGTTTGTAGATCAATATATCTAACCATTAGAATATGTCAATTTTTTTTAAAAACAGTATATTATTAGTCTCGTGAAGAGATGAAGTTATATAACTGGATAAGTGGTACAAGTGGTACACGCGTGATTATATACAATTGTTATATTTCAGGCTTGTTGCTGGGGCCCTAGTCTATTTTTAGGCTGGTTTTTACGGGATTGTTAGGACCATGGTACTAATGCTCATAGTACTCCAATAAACACCCCCTATTAGAATAACTAGTTTATTTATTTTGAAAACACAAATAGCTCTTCTAAAAAAAAGATAAACAATACAATCATAGCTGGATTTCTTTTTCTTCTCAGGAATACGTGCACAAATCATATCAATTTGCTAGAGCAAAGTGTTGTTTACTATATTTGCTATACCAGATATTCGTTTGCATTATTCCCTCATCTGTGGTCTATCCATTAATAAAGATAACGAAGTTCCTCCTCTGCGTTAATATGAAACTATAATACATATTTATATCACAGACCCATTTCAATTTTCACTGCTGATACTGAATACGATACAAGTTTTCAATCTGATATTCCATATAGATAGCACATCTCAATTTCATAGTTTGTAACTTTTACAATTTAAAAGATTCAGCTATAGGTCACTTATATAATATCTTGTATGATTAATTGGAATTCAGTTTACATTTTTCGTAAAATTTGTAATTTGTAGAAATGCAGTCATATTTGCTGAACATTACGGCTTTTACCGTTGTGGATAATGGGATATTGACCTAAGTAGCTACAATCAGTTTATAGACATTTCACCGTATCTACCGCTGTCTCTACTGCCGAAAAATTAGAGTAAGTTGGTGTTGAAAACAGTTATGTTGGACAGAATGTTTGACAATGGCTTCTCAGATAATGCTTGAATGCACAGTGACATCAAACTTGGAAGAGAGAGAGAGAGAGAGAGAGAGAGAGAGAGAGAGAGAGAGAGAGAGAGAGAGAGAGAGAGAGAGAGAGAGAGAGAGAGAGAGAGAGAGAGAGAGAGAGAGAAATTTGAGGCTACAGCCATGAATTCACAGTCTAAAAATACAAAGTACAAACGACTCCGAGATTGATCTCACGCTGGATTAAAACTTTCCCTAGTTCTTTTCAAAACTTAAAAACTTTGCAAATCTGCTTACTTTAATGAAACCGGACGGCTTGTACAATGCACCAGAAAATTTATATAGTTCCCAGCCACGGCAATTACGACACAGTGAAAATACATTGCATAATTTCCGATCTTGCCTAAAATTGACCTCAGCTTCAGTTTCAACATTATGATCTGCGGAATATTTCAGTAAGTTTAAGGAACTTTTAATTTGTCTATTAATATTACTAATGACTAGAAACTGTTTGCAAAATCGGATGATACAACGGACTGTAACAAGATAATCGGGTTGGATTTCGGATTTATAACAGAACACTTCTGATGGTGATAAAAATACAATGTTTTTTTTTTTATAAAAGACTCGCATAAGACAATAGTTATGAATAATACGTGCGTGTATAAGATCCAAATATTGGACACAACACAATCCGCACGAACCTAGTAATGTAATAAATGTGAATACAAGTAAATGACCTTACACAGCACAAGGACAAATGTTAATGTTTCTCTGTATTTTCATGCAAAGAAAAGAAAACTGTTTTACTCAAATAGTAAAAAATGATGTACTTTAATAGAAACCTCAACCTTACTTTCACATAGTAAAATGATATATTCACTCAAATAGTGAACAATGAGGTACTTTACTCAAACAGTAAAACGATGAAACGATGGGACATATATCATGCAAAATATCTTTACAATCCAAAAACACTGGGTATAACAAACCCCACAATTAGCCCACATCTAAAATATCACATGTGTGGATTTACACAAACACTCCCGTTACTGACGTACTTTGCTATCAGTCACCCTGTTCAGTCAAGCAGTCAGCATTACCGGTAGTCTCTGACCATAATTCAATTCCTTGGTCAATCTAGCAATCAGAGCCCACCAATCAATCAGCAATGCCCAATCTCTTGCTACTCAACCCGCAACACACCTTTCATTCAACTATAGGGCTGGTATGGTCAGCTTTACAGCTGGTACCTCGTCGACTTGGATCAGCTGAAATTAAATCTAACACGGTTTACTAAAAATGACACGGACATATACGATAACAAGTAATGACGTTATATACGGTATTCTATACAAATTACATTATCGGCACAAATATTACATAGGAATAAACAGCTGCAGAAGCCAACCTACCCGTGTCCGATAAGAATCCTATGGAAGCGAACGTTTCTTAATAAATGCAAGCTTATTACTAACATAGATCTTCTATTAAGTCGCATACAAGAATATAAAATATTTACATTATACTACGCAAGCCAGAGATGCATAGAAAATATACTAAAATAAACGTGGGAGTACAATAGTTATAACTTATAGCAGCAGGGAGGGTGAATCCTACAAAAGTTTGCTCGAATCATAAACGAAAAAAAAGAGTTCCTACACAGAATGAAAAAAAAATCAACCCCGTATGGTTAATAAACCACATAGGGTTGACTATGTCATCATGCTATTTTTTTCCCAAATACGACTTAGATGATGTCATTCACCCTCCCTGCTGCTTCTTTGTCAGGGGGGTATCTAAATGATGGTCAAGGGGAGACTATCCAAAGATTTTATTCAGACCAGAATATATTTTGTTCTGACTTAGTAAAATTAACCAAAGATTTTATCTAGACCAATCTATGAGCGTATGTATAAATTAATATATAGAGTTTCATTTCTTAAGTCGATTATATTTCCATCCTGATTTGTGAGTTTGAAATTCATTCTTGACAATAATGGATTATGTACAGGTAAATAGATTTGATTTATTGGCTCAGATACAATAAGCCAGCCGGGGGGGATTGGATACTGGACGAATATAAAATATATCCCTGCTGAGCCTGGTTAGACTTAGAGAGGTCAACATTATAACTGTTATCAATTATATCACAAACTAGATTCAGTGCGATGGTAGGTGTTATACTAACAATATTAGGTGAGATATGTCGTCCTGTTCCATATTGATCATTATTATATTTGAGAACTGCTGGAGGCGGGATTAATTTTTTCCATGAATCACATATTCTTTTAAAGTGTTCATCAATAAGATCACTGATTTTTTTAGCTCAGATGAGTCGAATCCGGGAATGATGAATGTTGCCAATTGAGGTGCTTCTATTTTATAATGTTTCATAAATAATCTTGGTGCTGTATAATTATTTAAAAAATTCATAATAGTTTTATTGATAAGATCAAGGTCTGCTGCAACGGCATTTAAATGATGTATTGTTTCGATTATTTGTCGTTTCACATCCTCAGAATAATGATGAGATATAGAAGAAAATAAATTTTTTAAATTATTATAAATATTAAAAAATTCAGTTTTTACATCATCTGAGTATATCTTAAAGAAATTTTCATTAACTGGGTAATCTTTGCCCGTAAAATATGCATGATATTCCATATCAGGTATTGTAATATATTTTATTCTGAGACCATAATTATAATTTCGTTCGGTCTTTTGATATTCTGCTTGTTTTAAAAATATTCGGTTATCCGTTTTAAACTCTTCGATTTTGGGTTCTGGTGGAACTTGATAATCTGGCGCGACTTCAGGCCAACCTAATTCTGATCTAATCGAACTCTGATAAATATCTACAGCATAATCAGGAGAATTTATTTCAATTAATGACGATAATGTTGGTTCGTAAACAGTAATAGCTATCTTGGACTCTTTTCCGGTTATGGATTTAATTCTGCGCTGGAATTCTTCATTAGTTTGCTCTATTTGATAACTAACTACCAGTTGGAATACTAACCACTTGCCAATCGGGAGTTCCATCAGATTTGTTTTTATTTGCGAATACTAATGAATTATTTGGTTGTAGTCCACCAAATGGTTTTGATCTGATATTAGGCCAGCTATGATAAACCCGAAGCTGCGCTAAAGCTATCTCTTTTACTGGGATAGCTGTTGGAAAATTAACGCTGAATTCAGGATTGGTTGAACTTATGGATATCATCGTGGTTTTCAGCGGAGTAGTATTAATAACGATCTGCTGTAACAACTCTCTTGACTCAGGCGCTGACATTATTATTATTATTATTGTTTAATTCACCATTTATTTTGTTATCAAAATCACTAACGATTTTGAATGCTTCATCGTAGGTTTTAATTATCGTTGCAAACTCCTCGTCAGATATTTTACCATCATTGAGATAAGTAGAAATATATCCAGATAGTTTAGAATATGCTGTTGTTGCTGTGTGTAATTTTATCATATACTCACGCAATTTATCACTCGTGCATGTAGTTATTTTTTTAGCAATAATACTAAAAATACCTGCTATAGTCGTTGAAGTTGAAACAATAATTGTTATAATTGTTGGAGCTGTAATTGTTAGTGTCGATAATATTAATCCGGATCCAGCAACAATAGCAGAAACTGAATACACAACTATATCAATAACAACTATACGTCTACGATATTTTTTTACTTTCAATGTGTATTCGTCGATGGTATTTTTTAGTTTGGCCAGGCATTCACATGCTTGATTATATCTGTGACGTTGAACGTCGATAGATGACGTAGTTATCTGATCCATTATACTATACGTTAAGTTAATTGAGCTACAAATTCCAAACACCACCAGTAAGCTTGAGGTAAATTTCTACTCGATGATGCCAGCGTAAATATTCCTTCAGAATCTTTATCTAACAACACAGATATAGTTTTAAATGAATTCCCAGTCGATGGATTTGTAGTGGATATTCTAAAATCGGTAACGCTAATTACGGACATCTTATATATACCAGTAATTTCTGCGGTATGTTTAATGGTATTATTTTCTGGAGTCCACATTCCAACCCCAGATGTAACTGTATACACAATATTTCTTATCTGTTTGTGAGGAATTTTAATCAGACTAGTTTTTTGAACAATATCAGGAATTCTGCTAATAATATCATTCAATTTTGTGTTAATATTAGCGAGTGTAATATCAACATTAGATGGATTTCCAAAAAATTCATTTTTGAGTGTGTTTATGTTTCTGCGAAAACTCAAAAATATGTTCACGTGAGACATAAATTCATTTTTGAGCGCTGAGATTTCCTTATTTATTGGAACATCTTTATCATCGACGTATTTTTTATTAACCGCATCAAACTCAGATTCTGGTGTTCTGAGATTATTAATACTATTATTATTCATGTCGAGAAATGCACGCATTATAGCACCGTTTTTATTATTAAGTGATTTTATCACTAATTGTATCTAATCAATGTGGTAGTCATCGGCGATTTCATTAATGAGGGACCGATACACATTAATATCCATGATACCGCCTGTAAATAATCGTTTGCACATATCGGCTGTTTCATTAATGATTTCTGATGAATTATTATCAGCTCACTGTCCTCCAATGAGAATTTATAGTCGATCGACATCAGCAAGAACATTTTTGGGGCAAGTAATAATATCACTTCCTTGTGTGGTAAGGCCATAGTCAATATTCTTCTTCCTCAACTTTTGTTTGGGCTGGTTGTTGCTGTGTTTGTGGCTTTGGATATAGAATTGGTATTCGTGATTTTGGTGATCCTGAATAATCACGTTGTGATTACTCAAATGGTTTCGGTGTTTTTTGTTGTTTTTGTTGTTGTTTTTGTTGTTTTAGCGATTGTTGGTCTTGTCGTTGTTTTCTGGCGGTAACTGTGTAAAGGAAATATAACTAGCTCTTGCATGAATATATTGTATATGATTAGGATCACTATTTCTAGTCTGATCAACGTCAGGGTGTATGCGAAATATCCATCTGAACCAATTATCACGGCTTATAGCTTTATCAGCATATCTGATTTTAAAAAAAAAACCTGTTTTCTTTCACTAAACCTTTTCGCAGCAATCAGAGCTAAATCTCCTGAACCTTTAGCATTTTTAATATCAACAATAGCATCTTCGATAAATTTCTCACTTATGTTAACTCTTTCTTCTTGTTCTGGTAGATGTTCCTTTCCATCACCTATTTCAGCACGGGCTTGGTCTGCATCCTCAGGTATTTCTGAGACTTGCATCACAGCAGATATTTCGGTTGGAAGTTCTTCAGGATTCGCATGCACCACAAGGTAGGGAATCCTATAAATTGGAGTTATTACTATGAAATAAATCTCATAGGATAAAATCTTGTAAGCTTTATATGAAATTAATACAGAATTGCATGTCCCAAAAATGAAGAGACTACATAGAGAGCAGCTTCAATATATATAGCAAACAGGACCTAAATGGATGGGGGCATCAATTCTGTATCAAACCTAATTTAGTGACTTTTCTCTGATGACGTTCCTTGATTGTTATCTCATTTAGAGATGTTTCATGCGTATACACATGCGTATACACAAGGTAGGTAATCCTATAAAGGGAGTTATTACTATTAAATAAATCTCATTAGATACTAACTTTTAAACTTTTTATGAAATAAGTACAGAGTTGTATGTCCCAAAAATTGAAGAGACTACATAGAGAGCAGCTTATATATATATATATATATATATATATATATATATATATACATATATATATATATATATATATATATATATATATATATATATATATAGATATATATATATATAAATATATATATATATATATATATATATACACACACACACACACACACACACACACACACATATATATATATATATATATATATATATATTTGTGCATATGGAGATATATAACCTTCCTATAGTGTAACTTTTGCATACAAACTGTTTTTCACTGCCTTAAACCTACCAGCTGCAATCCCGTGTAGAAGTAAAGCCTAACTCAGTGGTGTTTTAAGAATATTTTCTTCACCTTCTATTTATAATTTTGTTTTCTTCATAATCTATAATTAAAACTCAAAACTCAGTTTTTGTTGGTCGAATATGCTTCAATCGAAACCCCAGCGCAGGTTCACCGGAATTAATATAAAGTCTTAAGTACATTAGCTATAGGATGTCAGGACACTGAGTCATCGTTATTTATCCCATACCTATTTCGTAATGGTTAATGAGATTCATTTTCATAGGATAGGCACCGGAATTTTCCTCCATCAACCACGCGGATTGTATTGGAAAATCAAGAGACTGAACATTGCTTCATTTGTTAATCTTATATTGGACATAGGTATAAATACTCGACAGAAAATAAGAATTAGAATATTTTGTACATTGTTTCATTGTATATGTTCACATGAGCAAGCAAATCTTAAGATCTCTTCTCATGCCACTTAAAATATAATTGTTAAGCTGTGTTCGTAAGCCTGTCTATTATATTTGTAGTATCATAAGCCGTATTGTAATGTGTAATTACTCTTAAGTTTGCTCTCTGTGAATATTTAACTAAATACAGGCCATGCGAATCAGTTGCATCATTGTCGTCAACTTCCTCGTCATCATCACCGTCGTCGTCATCATCATCATCATCACCATCTTTATCATCATCATCTCACTAATATAGCAGATCATATCTCAGGTATTACAATGTCGTTCGCTCGTTTAACGTACGTAAATAAGTCTTTATATCAACCCATGATGATAATTGTGATATAAATATAATGACGTAAAATGAAGCATGTAAGATGATGATCTCATTATTGCAGGATTTCATTACCTGTTATTAGCGATATGGTCAGTCGCGATGGTGGTATTTTTGCCAATGTTAATACAATTCAATGATTAGAATTCACAGATAAATCTTTAAGAGGTTTTTTAATATAACATTTTTCAAAGTATTGTAATTATTTAATTAGCGATGTTGATAGACCACCATCATCATCAGGGGCTTCTGAAATTCCTTAACTAATACAATGTTGAGTGCCCTCCATCTCTCTCAAAACATGATTTATCTTAAGGATTTTCGTGCGAATTAACTCAAAGCTATAGTCGTATAACGGCAGTCACCAGTTTAGAGAATACAATAACTCCTCCTAAGAAGATCAGGTACATATCATCTACCTCACTTTACCGGTGATAATGTCAAGCACAGTTGACGTGTGGCTCTCGAGTAATATTTCTTCTGAGTCATCTATAGATGATAATCGAACTAAAGTTTAGAACATTAAAAGTGTATTTATGTTTCTTGATAAAGCTACACAAAAAGAGAAGTCTAGATATATTACAAAACTGTTTTAACGTTTAAATGCGATTATCTAAAGTATATACTTGCAAAGTTTATTATTGTTGTTAGCAAGATCCACTAAGCTCATGAAACTACTGTTACATTAATTGTTTTGTTTTCTGATTTTGTTGAAAGATGTTTACCTTGAAATCTCATAAAAATACATTTGAACAGTAAACTGGTATGCTAGTAAACTGCGCAGAGCTACAGGAAAGCTAGATCGTAAAATTCGAACAGTAATAAAGAACGTTAATCCCTGAATATAAGAATAGTTAAGAAAACACTGATATAAGGTATGTAACCAATGAGAAAGAAAATAATAAAATGTATCCTAAAATAAGACAAGATTGAACAAAATGGAATGCAGCTCTTAGGATAATCTTGCCATGTAAGTTAAGCAAACGAAACATAAAAGAAATATTATGCTATTACTTGAGTACACAACGGACGATGGAACTACAGTAAGAGCATCCAATGATTTAGAAACAGCAGACGGAAACGTGCCAAATTGGGACTAGGGTATAATTGTAACATTCTTTCATTATCATTTATTTGTAAACCATTAAGATTAACATTTAGCATTTAGCTATTTTCTGATTTATTTATGCCATAGGATAGCAATATTCAATTTCTTTTAGCAGCAAACTGTGACTTACGATGCCTGTCGCAGATATACTGTAGTCGGTTAAGCAAACAATAAAAGAAACAATTCCCTGAATATCATATATATATATATATATATATATATATATATATATATATATATATATATATATATATATATATATGAATGCATTCTAAGATCATAACTGATTTGTTCCTTCTTAGTTTTAAAGAAATTGCTGATTTTAAATCAAAAAGGAACAAGGAGTATCTGCATTATAGATTTTGTATACACATATGTTCTGCGATTTCATGGTACATGTTATGCAAGGGCAACACATTCAAGAATCTAATAAGTCGACTTTGCAACTAATTTAGTTTTAGACACAAGCGTAACATAGTGTCATGATGATACATTGGACATAACCTGGTCAGTAATATTTGTACAAATAAAATAAATTCTTTGTTTGGTAAGTATTCTCTCTTGTACAATTTTAAGTTGTAGAACCAATAATTATGTTTGTACCATCTCATAATGCCACCAAATGTTAGCTGATCATATTTGCGGGATATAAATTTATAAAATTAATTAATACAAAATTGTTGTATCTGTGCATCAAATTAGTCATCCACAAAAAAGCTTTGACATTTATCAATGTTGCTGTTTTGAAATAAGATGTGCAGAAATAGTTTTAACCAATTTGACCTTTACTGTAGCGATCGTAAAATACTTATATAACTAAATACTTTAGTCAAGAGTATATATCAATCTACATAGTCTTTATACAGTTATTATTATAACGAATTTTGCTGTATGCATTTTGAAATTGATTCTACTTTTCACTATTAGATTAAAACCATGATTATTTCACAGAGCTACAGGAAAGCGAGATCGTAGAATTAGAGAGTAATGATGACCGTTAATTATTGCCTTTGAGAACATTTAGAATACTCTGACGTAAACAACCAGTGTGAAACAAATAATGCAATGTATCCAGAAATATACGATTGAAAACATGAATGCAACGCTTAGAATAATTGCCATATAGTTAAAAAAACGAAATATAAAAGAAATATAATGTCACTGAGTACACAACGGACAACGGAGCTATAGCAAGAACATTCGCTGCTTTAGATACGTGCCATAAAGGAACTGAACTATACTTGTAACATTCTTTAATTATAATTTATTGGTAAACCCTTAAGATAAACATTAACATTCAATCATTGTTGTCATATGATAATAATATTCGAATTCGTTTAGCAGCAAACTGTGACTTACGATGTCCGTTAAACAAACAAACAAAAAAGGTAAAAGGTCTCATATATATATATATATATATATATATATATATATATATATATATATATATATATATATATATATATATATATATATATATATATATATATACAAAGGAACGTATTTCAAGATCGGAACTGATTTGTTCTTTCTTAGTTTTAAAGAAAATACTGAATTTGAATAAAAAAGGAGCAAGGAGTATTTTCATTATAGATTTTGTATACACATGTGTTCTGCGATTTCATGGTACATGTTATGCAAGGGTAACACATTCAAGAATCTTATAAGGCAGGGACGGGCAACATACGGCCCACGGGCCAGACCCGGCCCGCGACGGGATTTCGACTGGCCCGCAGACTGTTTCTGGTCGTACATGATAATGTGGCCCGCGGTTAGAATTCAGTTAGAATTAGATTTAGAATTTACAATAAAATTTTCATCATGGATTTTGCCAAGAAATGTAAAGTTGACAGCGAGTGTAGCGCATTTAACAAAGATTGGATGCCTAAGTACTTTTTCACAGAAGTCGGCAAGAAAGCAGCATGTTTGCTGTGCAGTGAAAGTGTTGCCGTGTTGAATGAGTACAACATTAGCCACCATTATGGGACGAAACATGCAGGCTATGGCAGAACTTTATCAGCAGCAGAACGGCAAACAGGATCAACAGAACTGGACAGAAAACGTATAAAGCAGCAGAATATATTCGGAAAAACCAAAGTAGCCCAGAAGGCTGCTACTCATGCCTGCTTTGTGGTCGCATAACATTGCTAAGCACAGCAAATCGTTCTGTGATGGTGAATTTGTCAAAAAGTGCATGCTCGATGTAGCTGATCAAGTCTGTCCAGAACAAAGAAAGAAGTTTGAAAAATTCAGTTTATCGAGAAGAACTGTGGCTCGCCGCATTGAAGCAATTGGTGAAGACCTGACATCACAACTGAAAGGGCATGTACCTTCATTTCAGCTGTTTTCCTTTGCATTGGATGAAAGCACTGACATCGATGACACTGCACAGTTGCCCATCCTTGTACGAGGTATTTCAAAAAACTTCGAAATCACAGAAGAATTGCTGTCAATGGAATCAATGAAAGACACTACTACCAGGGAAGATATTTTTAAATGTGTGGAAAATGCCATGCATACAATGCACTTACCATGGCAGAAAATGGCCAGTGTTACTACGGATGGTTGTCCATCTTTGACAAGAAAGAAAGTTGGTATACTGAAGTGACTGGGTGACCATGTTGCAGAGGTCGATTGCACCAGGGAGTTGACATTTCTACATTGCATAATACACCAGGAAGTGCGATGTAAAAGTGTGCTTGACATGAAACATGTGGATCCAGTTATGCAAATTGTTAATTTCATCAGGGCGAGAGGTCTAAATCACAGACAATTTATTACACTTCTGGAAGATTGCGGCTCGGATCACCGTGATGTTTTGTATCATACCGCTGTACACTGGTTGAGTTTGGGGAAAGTTCTGAGACGTGTCTGGGGCCTGAAAACGGAAATCTCACTGTTTTTGGAGATGAAAGGGAAAGATACAGAATATCATCAACTCAGAAAATGTGAATGGCTGTCAGATCTGGCATTTGCAGTTGATCTCTTTGAATATATGAATGAACTGAACACCAGACTTCAAGGGAAGGGCACTTTTGTTCACGAAATGTACTCAACAGTGAAGGCATTCAGGGTGAAGCTAAAACTGTTTTCTCGCCAGCTCAGTAAGAATATCACAACACACTTTCCAACATTCAAAACTATGGCATCCCAGATGATGTCAACTGAGAAATACAAAAATATGATATCTGCACTAGACAATACAAATTGCTCATCATTTTGCATACTTCCAGAAACTTGGTGCTGAGTTTGATATATTGTCATCACCGTTTGCAACTGACTTTGAAAAGGTGCCGGATGCTCTACAGCTGGAATTGATTGATCTGCAGTGTGACTCTACCTTGTAGGAGAAATTCCAATCTGAAAGCATTAACAAATTTTATGCGTCACTGAGTGAGTCCAAGTTTACCAACCTGAGAAATATGGCCATGAAACTACTTGTTCTGTTCGGGTCTACATACATTTGCGAGCAAACATTTTCGACTATGAACATTAACAATACAAAGCTGTATTCCAATC
Organism: Potamilus streckersoni; assembly: GCA_016746295.1. Lineage (NCBI taxonomy): Eukaryota > Metazoa > Mollusca > Bivalvia > Unionida > Unionidae > Potamilus > Potamilus streckersoni. The sequence goes on along the minus strand of JAEAOA010002269.1, from coordinate 2,066,151 downwards.
TAACTGATGTTCACGTGCAGTCTTTACTGAGGATTTCTATGTCCGACATGCAGCCAGAGTTCAAACAACTTGTTGAAAACTTTGATCGATCACAAATGTCTCATTGACTTCAGCAGCTATTGAAGTACATTACGTTAAATTAAATACTGTTTTTTGTCTCTATACTATAAACTTAAAGTTTGCAAGTTTAAAGTTTACATTAAATACGATTTATTCCTTTCATAGGCGGATAAATACGCGATTAAGGTATCGATTCAGTAATCCGGCCCGCCAAGGACTTCATTTTCCCATATCCGGCCCCGCCGATTGGAGAAGTTGCCCACCCCTGTTATAAGGCGACTTTGCAAGTAAGTTAGTTTTAGACACAAGAGTAACTTAGTATCAGGAAGATACATTGAACGTAACATGGTCCATAATAAATGCCAACGTTAACAAATGTTAGATGATAATGTTGCTGTTTTGAAAAAAGAGGTGCATAAATAGTTTTAACCAATATGACATTTTCTATTCCGATCATTAAATACTTATATAACTAAATACCTTAGGACTATATGCATAGACTTTAGACAGTTATCATAATAACTGATTTCGTTGTATGCATTTAGTAATTGGTTCTCACTCTAAGATCAAAACCATGATTATTTAACATCCCCGATTTATATTACAAAACGTTGTTAATAATCGCGAGTTCGATTAATCAAGTTTCTAAGCAGCGATGACAGGAAAATTGATATTGCTCTTCTCACTCGTCTCGAAAGCATTATCTCTTCAGTGTTCCATTATATTTTGTCCATTTGCTTCATCACAGAAAAAGGAAAAAAGTGTTAACCTAGTGAATCATGCTTCAAGATGTTTAATGATATTTAGGACTTCCAAAAGTGTGTCAAAATCTAACTCAGTTTTCCTTTGTTTCATTGAACGTCGTTAATTTGTTTTCAATATTCGTACCATTTTAATTTTATGCAATTTAGAAATTGCTAGGTACAATTAATCCGCTCTATATGGTACTGCCTGATGTGCATGTGCACACGCAATATGCATAATTCACCTGTATTCGTCTTTAAAATGCAGTGTGAAATCCATAATTGCAGAAACGTTTAATTTGCTTCAGATTTCAACAAGACATCTGGCTCAGATGTACCATTACCTATACTAGTATGAGGTAAGTACTTATTTCTTATTTTCGAACTTCATTCAGTCTAGTTTAGTAGAGTCCAACTTTATAGGGTGCCATGTGCTGAAACGGAACGGTATTATTACGTACACGGTACAGAATGTAACGCAAAATTGGGTTCTGAATAAATGTACGTCCTTGTTCATTAGGCTTCACAGATATCACAATAGTGCAGCCTCCTCTTCAAACTATTTTATATGCATTAGGAGCTGATACTTATCTTTATCTTTACGTACTTGTTGCTGAAATTTGGGTATGCTGTGTCCTGTGTATTCATAGTTATAAAATCCATACATTTAATAATCATTAAACTGAAATGCAATAAAATAAAATATATTTGTGATGCTGTATCGCATGCACCTGTATTGCATGTGAGCATCGACATTACTCATAAAATATCTATATTTTATGTGATCAAAAGCATATAATAGTTTGTTGGATGATCGGTGCTAGAATTAAACGAAATTAACTGTTATTATTTGGTTTGTCAAGAGATATAGTAAATAGTAGTTAATAAGGGATATCTGATCCAATTATGTTACTTATAAAAGATCTTTTGATTTATCATGCGTAAAATATTGACAAAGATCCAGGACTTTATGGGTAAGGAAATATGTGTGCATGTGTATAAATAGATTAGGTTACGCTTTCGTTTATCAGAGTTTTTAACCAAATTTAACTTCCGACGATAAAACCAATAAGTAATTTGATGCATATACAATTTTATTCTGGTTATTATATGATTTCATTGAATTTTGGAATTCGTTTGCCATACATTATAGGAACCACGTTATAAGTTGTGCTCGTTCTCACGGATAATTTCCCGTAAATGAAAACGGAGAGGTGTTAATACTGAAAGCAGTATTATTTAAACGAAATACTGTAACCCAAATTTTAACTGATTTGGTATACATAGCCTAAAAGGGTGAAAAAAGAGTTTTAAAAGTCTAGTATCAAAGGTATGTAGCTGAAATCATATTTACATAAGCATTTATTTGCAAGAAAAGAGTCACGATTTATTATAAGCAAAGTAAATACATACCAACTTGTTCTGTAGTACCACTTCTGGAGTCATGATATTGTAAAGTTACATTTCTGATCAATAATTACACACTATAACTTTTATTGTTTCGCCATAAAATACTGAGTTACATTACATGGAAATCATGGTCTTGTTCTACCGTATCTCTCTCCCTTTTCTGTATCTGGCGTTTCCTACTTATGTTAATCATTGTCCTTTACGTCTGTGGTGTCTTTTTAAGCATGTTTGTTTTAGGCCTCTATATTGGCATAAATATAAATTAAACATTGGAAACAGTTGTTCTAGCTGTCAGATATTCAATTAAACCATTACAAATGTTATCCATGATAGCTCGGAGGCTTATTTTAACCAGATTATATCGTATTATTTTTTCTAGGTAACTTTGACATTTTTTTACTCCTTGTATATCTGCCGTGCGTTTGAACTCACGTTTAAAATTTATTTTTTGTTTGCTTTTTTACAATTATAGTTTCAAGTAAAGTAAAACGATATAGAAAAATTGCAATGCTTATAGTTACGGATGTGTACGGTATGACTTGCATATTGGAGAAAAGAATTCGGACATATACTTGTTTGAAACCTCGGTGGATGAAATACGGTAGGATAGGCTATACCTTCTTGTCCAAGTCATAAATCTTTATGTTGTTTTCAAAAGCGAGTACTCTACTCTGCCTTCCTCCCACAATATATATATATATATATATATATATATATATATATATATATATATATATATATATATATATATATATATATATATATATATATATATATAATCAAAATAAATAACATTTGCAAGCCTACTTGGAAACAAATGTAGTTTGAAAAATCACATACCATCATGAACATAACTATACATTGAAAGTTAGAAAGAAAGTAAACAGTTCACCTTAAGGTCTGAAGATTTTTAGTCTGAATAATTTAGTTCAATAGAATTGTTTTGTTCACTTAGCCAATTTGAGGTTAGCGCTATACAAGAAATGTTATGAGTAATACAGGCATACCCTACCCACTTTCATAGCAATGAACTTACTTTTTACATTTTAATATTTAAACATCTAATAGATACAAACGTGTAAAAATATTATGCTAAAATGATCATGTCACGGTTTGCCGCTATAACAGCTTAACTAAGATAGACCATAGATCAACATATCCTGTACACTAAGTTCTACAGATAGCATATACATGCATTTGCAGGTATTTTAAATATGACAACAGATGGCTGCTTTAGTAATCAACATTTAATACTGTGTGATGGCTTTTTAGCAATAAATATAACGTGGCTGTAAAGTAAATACTATATAACATGACAAATAACACAAATTCCCAAGATCTAATTCTATATCTGTACGACATTCATAAGACCGTTTAAGAACAAAGAATATAATACTTCAGTATAAATTTGTTTATTCAAAGTCGTAAGTTACGTAACGAAACTATATATATATATATATATATATATATATATATATATATATATATATATATATATATATATATATATATATATATATATATTAATCAAAGCCTAGTGCTAATTTATAAACCAGATTTAATTTAGCTAATCAACGTTATAGTTATTTTTCATTTTTATTCTTGTTTTAAGATAGATAGGCGGAGAGTGATAAAATTGATATCAAATTCTGGTTTGCAATAATTAGACTGCTTGCGAGATATGTAAAGCTTAGGAATTCAGTTCAATTAATTTTATTGCTAAAAGGAAATATGACCGTATACACCACGAGTAACTTGCTGAAAGCATAGTCTGGTTTGCGAATTTCAAAAAGAATCATATATTCATTTGGCCACTACCTTTGTAAAATTTGTATCCGGTTTATTATGAACAAAACTCTTCCATTTGAATGATTATCTTTCTGGATATCAAGTGTATGAACAGAACAATCAGTAGTTGTCTGTTTAATATACATGAGAACAGAAAGTGTCTTCAACATCTATATGGTTGAGACAGCGATACAAAAAATCGTGGTTTTGTCTCAATTCTATTATATCAAATTAATTTAAGACTGGATATCGAAGACAAGGCAAATATTTGATAATGACTTTGCGATTTCCGTTTTGCACAACATGTAGGTATTTGCGTAGCCAAAGCAGTTTTTGCAAATGCCATATTCATTAATTGCTAGACTGCACAGTATATCAATGAGCTAGGTTCGTAGACTTTACATTCTTTGGAAGAGCTTAGAAGACTGCACGTTACTTCAAGTAATAAGTTTTGAAGACTACACTATTTGAATGGTAATGTGTATTGGTTTTTACTCAATATGGAGGCTTTAATTTGGTGGATTATTTTTTTTGTTGAAAACACCATTTTCCTTAGGTTAGTCGATTGCACAGTATTTGAATAAGTTGATCTCATTGATCGCACATTATTTAAAGTTATATTGGTAGACTCCATATTATTTCAGTGAGTTTGCTTGTAGACTACACATTATTCGAAGTAATTAGCTTGTTAAACTTCACATTATTTCAAAGAGTTATTTGGTTGTACTGCATATGATTCAAGGATTATATTTGGTATGCTGCAAAATATTCTGGAACTTTACTTTGGTAGATACATAATATTTGCACGAGTTTCACGCTTTAATAAAATGCTATCAAGATTTGTTTATTTATGATTCCTTAGTTAATGACATTTTCAATATTAACTCTTATGTGAGTGCTACAGAATAAAGAGGCAATATTGCTGAAGATAATATAAACCATTCGGTTACAAATTGCGTAGGATTATATCATAATCATTGAAATTTCGGGAAACCTATATGTCGACACTGTTAAGAACTCTTTTTAAGGTTTAGGAATCTAATAATAATGTCAGGATGCACAAGAAAAAGACTTTATTTACAGTATAATCTACTCTTTTCACTTAATTCAGCATGTTTTTTACGACTTAATAATTGCGGAATTGTAGTTTTTTTTATCTCAATTCATAAAGAGAATTGAATGAATGGCGTTAACGATTGTGCATCCTCAAATAAGTATGGATTCCACGGTAGCGTTGAACGTGTATGAAATAATATTTGTTGGAATTTCACATATTACAATAATGTTTAGTTATATCATGAAACAGGCAATTGCGTGTTCTCTTTTAATTTAGCACTATTGTAAATGAGCCAGTGTGAGTCTTGTATTGTACAACCTGCTCAAAATGAATTTTTGCTGAACAAAATTATATTATTTATTTTGTCACTTTATCAGAAGCTCTAATGACAATAAACATTTCACGTTTTGAGGATGTGGATAGAACAAGAAGATAATAAGCGAAGATATGTATAATGGGTAACTCATTCAGTAATCACAGCAATCTGCTCTTAACAGTCAAAGTAGGTGTTAATGTCATTAATAAAGAAGGTAAATAATGTTGGGTCATATCCACATACTACTTTGACACCAATATCAGATTATGTGTGTACTTGCTTTAAGTTTCAGATGTATATTATAGGCGATACTGTTGTAAATGCAATATTCAAGTATGTTAAATAAATTTATCAATTTCAAATAAAGGTATGGAACAAATATTATCAAATAATGATTGAGGATGCATCAGTGAAGGTAAAAATGTAAGAAAATATGTTGATAGGATTTTAGTAATACGCTCTGGAAATAATGGCGGAAATAGAAGATATGAAAAATTGTAATAACAAATTAATATTAGACAATGAAAATTAACAAAAGTTTTAAACCAAACTGCAAATAAGCATATATAAATGACTTCGATGTGCGGTGTTTCGGGTACGTATATTGCCGGTAATCGTTTTGTTTATGTGGTCAGAATGCATTTTCTCTCAAATGTTCTAAATTGCTTTTGTGGGCATGTAAGTAGCGACGAATGTAAAAAAAAAAAACAGTAGTTCAGACATAAACAATAGTCTTTAAATTGCAACAAAATATAATATTTTATTATAAACCACCAAGTTTATTGCAAGCTTGCCTTAAATTGTATTGTCTTATCGTAAATATATGCTGAAACTGACGACTTTGTGTCATCATGCCATTAGCCGAAAACACATTACAAAGACCAATTAATGTATATATGTTTCTATATAAATCCAAATTGCAAAGTTGCCGAAATAGATTCTTATGTACAATATATAAATACATAGTATATCATTCTGGGGAACATCTTCATTTCACAGAAATTCGATTTGTAACGATTTAGATAAATAAATATTTTAGATCAACTTACCATTGCAGACAGTTAAGTAACAAAATTGACCCCATCTTGCATGCTTCTTTAATGCATTAAGTAATAGGAGAAACTAGATGAAAACACGCAATTGATGTAAACAAAAGTAGGTGGAGTGTCATCGTAAAGTTAGGAAGGACAATCGTTTATTAGGATACTAGGAATTAGAATTAGGAACTCAAAACATGTGCTAGAGCAATAAAAGTTCATAGTATTTTTATCCGTGGAAAATATGATTGGTAATTCGATAATTAAGCCATTTCATACCTCCAGATTTATGGATGTTTTAAAATTATGTGTAGTTTAGCAAATACGATGATGTTGGTTTGATTAATATCCTGTCATGATATTAAGAGATCGGCAGTTATCTTTACTTCGCTCAAAATGTTGCTGCATAATAATTGCCATTATTGCAATTTAACAAAGGTATTCTTTTGATAGATTTATATATATCGTTCCAGTTGTTTAGCAAGAAAGTAGGCAAAACTCCTTCTACAGTGAAACTTTTGAACGTCAAGATGGCGTAAGTACCGAAACACATGTTTGTTTACTCAATCATCCATTCTGAATACTTAATCTCTTTTGATTATCACTGTGAATGACTATTATGAAGGACATATCCAACGAGAACTGAACACGATTATGACACATTATCTTCCTCTGTAAATCTATTTATTTCTTTGATGTTCTTGTTTTCAGTTTCGTGAAAAAAAGCAAGTAATAATTTTAAAGCAACTATGAGCTCGTACGCTTTGAAAATACACTTCACCAGCCGGTTGCCTAAGATATACATATGTTATTTCAATAAACAAAAATGAAATACAAATTGTCGGTTTTATCTGATCCTGTTATTGTTGACGAAGACTATTAATTTATATGTGTGCAGTCAGACTGTATTTACAGATAATCTAGAAGAAACGATACAATGTCCTTTGTCGATGCAAATGGTATATAAACACTTGCTCTTAGTGTGCTTCCTCTTCTAAGTAGGCTTTGTACTTCAATATACCATTTCAATTCATGTTATTCGACAATGAGAAAGTCTGTTTAGAACAGAAGGGAAAAAACGCCCAATAAACAACGATATAACGTGTATAATATATTCATTCGACATAAAGTTTTGATTTGTCTTAATTTACATTCCAGCAATTTTACGTAGAGACTAAAGGGAATATTCAAATTCGTGTGAATCAAGCTCTTCCTGAAAAAAGCATCGTCAATACACGCTACGAATTATATTTTTTTAATCAAAGTCATGTCTAATTTGCTTCTTTAAACGGTGTACATAAACGACAAACTTTGTGGTCTTAAATGTCCGTTGGCAAGTTACACGGTTCTAATGACAGTTAGGGTGGATATATGATTACATTTAAATAAGATCTAGAGATTCGTATGATGTATCAAGGGAAGAAGTTCAAGAGCTTTGGGATTGCATTTATATCTGAGTGGATGTGTGTGGGTTATATTAGTTGATTTGTTCATTAAGTTTTGAGATAGAGAATCTGACAAGTATTTCATTTATGAACGACACATTATGTAGGTATGGTGCATATGAAGTGGATTTTATATAAGGTTCTCTCAGACGGTTGAACATATATGAATGTCTGTCAAACACACTTTTCTAAAACTATTTTCCCCCTTATATTAACAGTTAATAGCGCCGAGCTCTAGTTAGGAAGAACATGCTTTTTTTGTTTGGATCAACAGACGTCGAAATAATACCAACTGGAAAAAGGTCCTGAAATCAAAGGAGCGAAGCCGCAAAACTAAACAATAATAATAGTATGTGAATATGCGTTTTTTAAAGATGCATTGAAGCACAAACGGTCCAAGGATTTCTGACTCACTATCAAAATGTTTTAATTGAAAAGGTCATAATTCAATCATCCTACAAAACAGTTTTATTGGCATGCATCAAAACCCTCTCTAACCAATATGATTCATGTACAATTTGTGAATGACTTCGTTGTAAAAGTTGGGATATATACGGAAACGAATTAGAATTTAATGTAAATCATTAAATTAAAGACACAATAATCATACATGGTTTGCAGCAATTTCTCTAAGAATTATGTATTCGCTTATTCAGTAAGGAATTTCTACCCTTATTTTAAATTCTAAAAGCGACTGAAGTAGCCAATATTCATGCACAGCTGGTAAAATATTTTGAACATGCATTACTGTCTCCTATTAGTCAATAATTCTTGTCTATACAGTCTCAATGAGTAACTGACTGCTCCTAAAAAGAAGAATACATACATTATGTAATGGATATTATAGGCATTTAAGCATTCTTATTGTTCATATTAAAACTATATGAAAATAAATTTCGTGCCAGTCGAGGTAGGATATGATACGTAAATTTCGCGAAAACAAAAATGAGGTAAAACTCGGTGCATTCAAGAGATAAAGGTGATACGTAAAAAAACTAGTTCCCTAATGATCTGTTCTTTATGATGTGATTTATTCATAAACATATACATGTATACACACCCACAACACACACGTACATCATTACCTACCTACCTACCTACCTACCTACTTACCTATATACATACATATCTACATACATACATACATACATACATACATACATACATACATACATACATACATACATGCATGCATGCATGCATGCATGCATGCATGCATGCCTGCCTGCCTGCCTGCCTGCCTGCATGCCTGCATGCCTGCCTGCCGGCCTACCTACCTACCTACCTACCTGCATGCATGCCTGCCTGCATGCCTGCCTGCATGCATACATACATACATACATACATACATACATACATACATACATACATACATACATACATACATACATACATACATACATACATACATACATACATACATACATACATACATACATACTGTTTGGACACTTGTCTCATTCGTATTCATTGTGTTTTTGCTGTAAGATCAAGTCTGGAGACGCGTTTTTTTTTTGTTTTTCGATATTGTTCGAGAGGAACTTTTTAGTTGTTTAGTTCAGTGGAAGTAGATATTGATCACTAAACTAAAATAATATTCTAGAACTTTTGTGAATTATTCAACTTAGTTCTGTACAACGCTATTCTGACAAGTCTGGACTATTTGCGGAACAGAGCTTTGGACGATTTACAATTTATACATAACGTTTCAGTCTTTTGAATTAAAACAACACTTTTGTCAGGATTATTTTCAATGAAGTTCATATTGAAAAAACATCAGTTCCTCACAAAATTTAATTAATCCTTTAACTTTGATAAGTTAATTGTTTTCTTTTTTAAACCAATTGCTGGGTTTGCTTCTTTCTGAAACTAGGTTTATGAGCATATTGTAAAACAAAAATGTTGAATATGTTTGGGATACAAATTTCAGAAAGATTTAAGAAAAATTAATATTTGTTGATTGAAATTGAAAGTCATTTTGTTTTGGAATTTTGTAGTATCTTGTCTTTTGATTTTGCATAATAAAGCCAGCAAGCTTTCACCATGTCATCTAGGGTTGGTGGTTGGAGTTTTTTTTCCATTCCTAGCCACAAATGAAGGAAAAGGTAAAAAAGGATGAGCTGCTGATAGTTTCCAGTCGTAATTCTCTTTCCTGAGCAAAACAATATTTGTTAGCATAGAAAAATAAAAAATACTTTGATAAAATATTTATTAGAAAAGATTTTGAATGCTCGTGAAGTTTACACTTTCCCGTTATTAGAAGCAAATGAAGAATATGATTTGGTGAAGGAATGTATCTTCAATGGTAATTATTTTAAATCTGAGGCATGGAGACAGACATTTAGAAATTGCAGCAAACAAAGTACCCAAACTGATTTCTAGTGTGCAAAAAAGAAGAAAAACTATTTGGCAAATAGTGGACTTGTAAAAGGATAGATAACGATCATTTCAAGCTTATACAACTCATATTGATTAAAGAATTAACGAGCTGCATCCACAGGGACGAGACGATTTACATTTATGAACGTCGGATACTTTCAAAAGCGATGCTCGATCTGCCGACGATTATTTCATAACTCACAAAGTGTCAATGTCCATGCGTTTTTCTCTCAGCAGATGGTTTGATGAGCACCATTCTAATTTTATTGCGGAGGGAGGTATGAATCTCATGTCAAAAGGATTAATATCATTTAGAGGTGATTTTGCCAATCCAATCCCTATTAAAGTCTTAAAGAACAGAGGACCTTAAGAGAGCTTTATTTTGTCAGGTACTTTGTTTTTATATAAGGAATCTTCTTCTAATTATCATGTTTTTATTCAGAGTGTAGAGTGTGGCTTCATTAATGTTCCTCTCCTTTGTGTTAATTTGTCATCAGGCTTAGTCTCAGGACGCGTGACCATTGGGGTGGTGTATTCGTTGAACTTTGAGGGTCTCCATTTGTTGGTTGGCAAAGCCTTAGCGGGAGATAAGGTTGTGGTTAATCCACTTGTAACTAGAATGCCTTGTTTGGATCAAACGTTTGATCATATTGAAAGTGAAATTCCCGATTTATGCCCAGTATATGCAGTTAGTAGAGCTATGGGAACATGAGCTCTTGAAATTGAATTTGATCGAGAAATTATTCATTTGGCTGACGAATGTATACGTCAGGCTGTTGATGAGGTCCACTTGTGCTCATGATACTGACCAATCAAAAGGTATTAATTATCGTTATATTTTATTTCTCCACCCATGACTGCATTTTTAATCAGGTTGACTAACGACAATTACTTGCCATTTGAAAATGAAAAAGATTTTGCTATCTACCTTGTCTTTCAGATGTATCTTATTAGCAAATCTGATTCCGCAAAAGTACCTACTTTCCATTTTTTGCATTTCGGGTCGTTATGAAAAATGGAGACAGCCCAAGATAAATGCTGGTGACTACTGGTCTGTGAGCTATCACATTGTATAAAATAAAGTTTATAGACAGAAAATTCTCAGTTTAACCGACGAAATTCCCTTCGCTGGTCATTTAGGAGTTAAAACATTCATCGCAATAATTTACGCCATTTTCAATATTCGAAAATTAAAAGTGATATTCTCCAATACTTTTGATTCTGTCACAATAGTCAGACGGTATGAACAATTTTAATCTTTGTTCTTGTAGAACATCTAGTCCGTCGACTTATTTTATGTTGTATGTATATATCATTTGGAGGAAACCTTTGTTTGCATTGTTCAGTGGAAATAGAAAGTTTTCATTGGACTACAATATTATTCTGGAGTAATTATTAATTATTCAAGAATTTTGGACAATGCCATTCGACATATCGGGATTTATGGCTGAGCAGTACATTATAAGATTTTAATTTTATATCGAAAATTTTATTATTTTTGACTTTAATATATTTTTTACGGATTATTTTGGATTCAATTCGTAATACTATAATTGCTATTAAATTCTCTTTTTCGTTTGAACTTGGATAATGTTTTTCAGGTTTACAAAACTTGTTGTTTTACTTTTTATGTTATCCAGTTTATTACGATATAGTCGACACATACATACATACAAACATACAGTAGACACCAATTCCTTTCGCTAGATTTAATATCAATGTTTACGTTTTGATATCACTGTGACCAGCTTTGCATTTAACTTATTAGTTTCTTTTAAGTTTAGCTCTATTTTGTTAAACTTTACATTTTTGTAGATCTGGTTTGGAGCGGTCTTTCTTATCTTGTTGTACTGTATGCATATATATATATATATATATATATATATATATATATATATATATATATATATATATATAGTGTATATCTTGTCACATACTAAGGTTCAATTGTTATATGATAGTTATGCTATGTTCGCCAAGTACCAGTATATCGTAGTCTCTTTGTTTCGTGTTTAATAGGCATGTATAATTATGTCTAATAATCCTTTTACTATATCTCGGTTAAGCTGACAGTTCTAAGGATTAAGAGGTCTTCCGAGCTATTTAAATCAATATCAGACGTTAATTAAAATTAGCATATCTTGGGTTTATTTATGCGTGGACGAACAGGACAGGTTGTCTCCAGTATAACTCGGAACGATCCTTGTTTCCAGCAGATTTGTTCGTAACACTATCGAATCTAAATTCAAAAGGTGGAAATGTGTACTGCGTAATTCCACTTTTACAAGTCTACTTTCAATTAAAAAGGATCATCATGATAATTATTCATTGGGCAGTCTGTCATTTGCAACGCACACAAGTTGAAAATGTTAATAATTTGATCTTCAATTTATTCATTTATATAGCCTAATGATTTTCCACAAGAACGTTTGTTAATTTCCGACATCACTGGTATAAGAAATTGCTACATATATTATATGTTAGCATCGACTATCTTGAACCGGGGATGTGTAGGGTGATTGTTACATTTATGTATAAAGTAACGGATATGTAAGTATGTAATACGTTTGGTTTGTCTTTACCTGAGGTTTGTTTTAAGTCTATCGCTAAACTATTACAGGTAGTTTCCATGTATTATCTAATTAGGTATTTTCTTTGCTGAATATTGATAATCTTCCGGAAATAATAAAGCCCGTAGCCATTCGTACTTATTTTATAATGAAGTCATGTAATCATTTTAATTTATCACCTAATTGATTATAATATTTCGTAATTTGTACTTAGTGTTTTCTTAAATCACATTATATTTGTGAATATAGTTTTTCAAAAAAGACATTAAGACAATGGAATACTAAGATCTGTCTGTTCTGTGGGCATGTTTTGTTAATTATAAACAATGGCATTTGAAACATCGAAACATCTTGTACGATTCGCCTTATGTCAGCATATTTGTTAAATAAGGAACATATTTTTATGAATTATCTTTACTTTTGTTCCAGGGAAGCACTCAATAAATTGTGGTACGTAATTAGGAGAGGACGAAAGTATTTAAGATATATATATATATATATATATATATATATATATATATATATATATATATATATATATATATATATATATATATATATTTTCGGCTCATTGGACCAGTGCAATTTGTTTACGTCAGGATTTCTCAAACTTTGGGATTTACATTTTGTGCTTAAATACAGTTTTCTTTATCTTGGAAAAATTTTTTTTGCAATACATTGATACTTAATATGCATGCATAGTTACTGCTAAAGAATATGTAATGAATGGACTTCGGAATAGATTTTAAATGTCTTAGGTTTCTACTTCTCTTTCTTGCTTCGGCAAACATTTGTAAAGTAGAAACCTTTTGTGACTTCAGTTGAAATTGATCAATAATAAAGGACAACTAAAATGAGTATATATTTTTATGTCATGTTTGTCCTCAGCTTTATACGAGTTGTATTTTGATTGCTTATACTACAGAACATATATATTATTTTAAATGTACAGATGAATATGTCTGAAACCAAATGTTGTGTAGTTAAATGCCTCACTGTACGTGCTCCTACATTTCACTTGTTTGAGAGCAGAAAACGAGCAGGAATACAAAATACTTTTTCTAGAATTTATGACAATAATGTGTTCAAGTTTTTGAAGTGATGCCTCTGGTGATCAAATATCTGTTATATTGACAAGCTACCAGCTGGACATTCCTACATAAAGAGTAGAACATGATTATCCACTCAGCGGTCCACATGATTAAAACATGTTTTAGTGCTGCACAGTGACATTGTTCAATGTCCATAATTTCGAAATATGAACGTCCACCTTTGCAAGCAGATGTTTAAGGCGGGTTCAATTCACACAGAAAGCATGACTCTTGATATTATACCTTTCGATGTATATGAATTTTGGCTCCGTTCATAGTGACATAGAATTTTTGTTGAATTTTCTGAATGTGCTTTTAAAATAAATTGTCACTTTGTATCCCGAGACATAATAAGCTTTAACTGTAACGTATTTATGGCTGCTTCCGAAACGATTCACATCTTCTTAGCTGCTGATATAGTTTATGGAGACTAAAATTCAATTGAGAGATTTAGAAAGAGTACGAAAGCCAAGAAATATATTCTCGTCATCTAGAATCGTACTACAGTTTCTTAACTGATTAAAAAGGTTAGAAAGGATAGGCACAATAATTAAAATTGTGAATTACAGTCTCTTGAAAACATTGAGAAAATTATTAGTCAATATAATTTTGTAAACATTTGTAACAAATCTAAAACCAAAACATTTGTCAATTAAAACGCTTTGCGTTTTTTCTGATAATGAGACCACAACCTGTTCGCTCTAGGGAGCACCAATTTGTTTACACTGCACTTAGTTGAAAGGTCATTCGATGCGTTTATCGAACTACTGATAGTGGGTTGGGTGACAAAACTACGTTTGTGACAAAAATATCTGATATCTGATGAATTCAATTTTCCCTAGTACTGTATTATCTTTCTGAAAAATGACTTGCCTGGAATTAAACAATTTGCTCATTTTAATTGAAAATTTAAATATAAGATAAAGCACACCAACAATGTGGGATTAATATAAATATATTTTGTATTTACTGATAAGGAGATCATAAGGATATTAGAGAAGGGAACATTAAAGATATGTTTAATTATTATCGGCTTCAAAGTTGTTTCGTACTCCTCTTCTACTCCTTCCTAACCAGTGTGGCCAGTTATTTGATTTGGTGCTGGTCACTTGTAACGACCTATTGAATAACATACATAGTTTTAATATTATACATCCTGTTATAGACAGAAGATCCTAAACTGTTTTGCAAAGAAACTTGATACTAGGAACATATGTAACAATCGTTTAGTGAGAACATTAAATTTACAATAGCCAAAAGTCTAAAAGCCCGCCTGTGGGCTTTATACAGTTTTGAATTGTATTATAATATTGTTTCTGATGTACAAATTAAGAGCACTACAAGCACATAGTATCTTTGTTGAAAATGTGGATAGTACTACAAATGCAAAGGGAATACATATTGTGCCTTATTTATGAAATATCATAACAACGGTCTGTGTGCAAGAACAGTAGCTTCTCAATGTTTTATACTCTTTGTAACCCTTCCTTGGATCCTACGATGCTGTGGCAGTAAATGAGTTCATGTTGACAATTATATGCAGCCATTTAGAAAAGCATATGTAGTTTTAACATGACATTTTCAAATAAATGCTGTAGAGATCCACACTTGCTAAACCTACAGCGTAATGTATAATTCTGGTGGAGGCTATGGGATCTCATTATGGTCAACAACTTCATTTGAGGCGTAAAGCTAATATTCTATTATATTCGACAATCTCACCCATGTTAAATTTCCCTAATGACTATGTATTCCATCCGTGCTAAATTTCCATCCTATCCCATACACTTGTCAACATGGAAGAACTTTGCTAAATTCATCTTATGAATCAGACGCACAAGGAAGTTAAACTTTTATTATACCCCATAATTCCACCCATGTTAAACATTTCCTGTTGTAGACTATATTCCTTTATTATGTTTTCACTTAGGATTCCTCTAATAATCCAAACTGCTACACTATGTTGTTTCTGTCCAAACGTTGTTTGTGTATATGCATTTTGCTGATGTCTTTTAAAACATGTCGGCTTTCAAACAACATAAAATCGAAAACATATAATCACACATCCCATCTATTAAAATATACTTTGTCATCAAAGCTAATACAGCTTTCTGTATTAATAAACTACAGAACTCTATGTTCGTTTAGGTTTAGTCCAGGAAGCAGCTATAGCAAAACGTCTTGATTCAGGTGAAACCATGTGAATAGATTATGTCAGAAGGAGAAGCTTATATATATATATATATATATATATATATATATATATATATATATATATATATATATATATATATATATATATATATATATATAATATTCAAATGGTATGATCTCAATCGTTTTGACCACATATATGCCAAAGCATGTTTAGCTTACATTTTATAGAAACGTTCTGCTCGTGTTATAATCATTTTATTCTGATACATAACATAATTGAAGATAAGCAGATATACCATTTACAGGATAATAATTAATTTGAGAAATGTTTTTGTTTTCATTTTTGGAGATAATTCTTTAAGACATTTGCGGTCTTTACTAGAGCTTTTCAGGATCTTCAAATTGATATGTTATAATATCATGAGAGTACAAAAAAGAAGATTTAACTAGCATACATTTCTCTTTTTGGACTTCTTGCTGTATTCAATTTATCGTTTTTTGTTGTGTCGGGTATATAAACACGTAAAAGGTGATTAGCTTTTCTAATTATCGTTATGCTAATATAAAATATATAATCCTGGCATCTGTTTTAAGTTGTGCATATCTTGGTTTAGGTCATTCATTACTTTGGTGTTGAGTATACTTGCTGGAATTTAACAAGTATGGTACATCATCTATTCATTTCAGGCTTTACATTTACTGGAAGGAACCATCCCATCTGTATTCTTCAATAGTACTCGTCATTGTTATTGTTATTGTTGAGAACTTGAACACTTTTTATGTGGCTGTAGGTAGCATAATAAACACAGTTCGACTATGTGCAACTGATTGTATTGAGTCCTGTGTTCACTCACCGCTCATAATGCAGTAACAATATATTCTTATCTGGTGTGGCAATATTATGACCAGAAACAAAGATATAATCTAATTTAATACTACAGATTTTTAAGTGGTCGCTGCTTATATAGCTTACAGATCCCCCCCTCTCTCTCTCTCTCTCTCTCTCTCTCTCTCTCTCTCTCTCTCTCTATATATATATATATATATATATATATATATATATATATATATATATATATATATATATATATATATATATATATTTCTTAGCAAGTTCAAATCTTTTAGCTTTACATTTTACATTTAAAGAGAAGGGGATTTCTTTCAATATTTTATCAACATATATTTTATTTATCTCTCAGTGCTACCATCAAGGAGCTGAGTCAAATAAGGTAGGTAAATATATTTTACAAGTATACTTCTTTGATACAGGCGTATACGTTTGACAAATATCTCACATTGGAGAAAACTCTACGGAGCTTGTATCCTATGTCTGGTGATGGAGACAACGACGGGGCAAATAAATAAAATGCATGGTTTGCCGAAACTCGTTTTCTGTGCCTATTTTCTTGAAAAGGATAACAAAACATTTACTACATAACAAATTGATCTATTGCAAATCTGAGCTGCATTCAATCTTCAAACTTTCCGACTTATGACCTTGGCATGGAAATTACGAGTTAGCAACATAAGAACAAACATGTATATACCCATCTTAGACAAGCTTTACCGTATAATAACGTGCTGTATACCACAGTACTGTTCCTTTGGTAAATACAATTTTACCCGAATTTCATAACTCATGTCCAGTGGAAACGTAAATGTTAGGTCTTCACGGCGTGAAATAGTAATGTAGTTACCATCATATGGGAGATTAATATTCATCCTCAAGATCACTTAATATCTGTAAGATTGTTTTGATAGAAGAGCCAAGCAAGATATATTTTGTATTTTCATTTTTAATAACTTGTCATCTTTTGCAACTATTCTAAATAAATCAATATTTAGATCTATCGGAGTCGTTCACAAAGCGAACGTTCTAAAGATGGATTGGAAGTTTGAGATTTGTTTATTCTTTTAATGACTATAATTAAGACAACTGTTATTTCAATAACGCACATACATTAATTTCTTTGCCAAATTAACCACTCTCTTGAAACTGCTGTTTTTACTCCGGTTGTTTAATTTTACATTTACTGTTACTATATCATTCAGTCCCTCGACCGATCATATAATGGAACCAATGGATCTCAAGAAGGTTATGGTAGACATATTACTTGCGTACAACGTTCATAAATCTAAATATTGTATTTTGTCCCTAATTCCTATAATTTGTAAATTATTTAACGAAATGTTGAGTGTGCTCTTTTTTATAATGTAACAGGCTATCCTAGAAGTACTTAGAACATAATATATCTTGTTACTAGTCTCACTGTTTCTCAGTCATTATGGGACATATAGCATATAAAAGTTCATATCTATGAATTCCTTTCTTATATATTTAATAAAACGGTTGGCAAATAAGGACATATTTCAAATCCAAAAGCGCAGGTTTTCTGCCGCGCTTAAACCTTCGTTATGGTATTTATTAGTGGCAAATTATTATACGGTGTTTTCAGATATTCTCCACGGAAATTATATTTAATACAAAATCATAAACGAAACAATTGTTTGATTCCCTGTTTTATGATATCAAGTTTCATGCCCTTTTATATAATTATACACTTTTGTGGTATTCTAACCCAGATCTTATCATTTTACAATCTTATGTTCCATAGACTCTCGATATTCTGTCTCAGTTTCAATAGAAAGAAATGTGTTATTAATCTGAATGAACCCGATTGGAGTGCCAATATAAGAGGATGATAGGAAAATGTCAAACAATCAAAAATTATATAATATGCGTTATCAATTATACGATTCGCATTTTGAAGAATTGCCACCTAGATAATGTATTTATATTAATTGTTATTTACATACTATTTATTTAGTATTCATTTCCTTTTCTTAGGACCGCTTTAGAGGATAAATCGTAAGTTTAATATATTTCACAAACCATTTTCATACGAATGACATTAATGGAACACAGTACTTTTTTTAACGTAATTTGATTCCTTTACAAATTTGCACTGCAGTCACTAATAAAAAAAGGAATTTTATTGATAAGTTAGTAAATTGAACAGTCTGACAGCTGATTTGTATATATATATATATATATATATATATATATATATATATATATATATATATATATATATATGTGTGTGTGTGTGTGTGTGTGTACATTCAATTTTTTTTTGTTGTCCGACGACATATCTTTTATTGCGTATTGCTTGGTAATTATTGAAATGCTAATTTTAGCTTATTGTATGTTTTCCACACAACAAAAACATCAAAAACAATCCTGTCATCAAAGATTATATACCTTTTAGACACGTATTCTATTTACCAGACAGATTGCATTTTTTAAACTACAACAACGTGACATAAAATAAATTAAAAGATTCGCAGGAAGGGATGCCAACAATAAATAGTGCTATATTGTTAGCAGAGAAATTTAGGTCAAACTCGCACATTGCACATCCTACATATAATATCCCGGGCATCAATGATCCTGCATATAAGAACTCACATACAAGTTTGAGCTCATCTGCATACATAATTGTTTTCCATTTTATGAAAACCTATTAATGGCGTACATTCTGACGTCACGCTATTTTTGAAAATGCCATATTGATTTTCTTGTTTAAATAATATATAATATATGCTTGATTCAATAACTTAAGCATCATGTATTTATGCATCGGCATTATTTTGAACAACGGTATCCATCTTTGAACGTTTCAACTATTTTGTAGCATTAATCACTTCTGAAAGAGTTTCACTAATAAACAAATATTTGGAGTACAGACCATTTCTGATATTATATATCACATAAAATAAATGAGTATAGAGTTTCCATAGTCTATGCAGTTTCATATTTGTGATATTACCACACTTTAAGATATCACTTTGTGTGATTCTGATTGGTCCAAGTAAGTCCATGAAATTGTTGTGCACGATACTGGTTGGCTGTTATCGTGGGAAAACGTTTTAACGCCACCTTCTGGAATGTTTTATTTTGAATGAACATTTTTAGCGGCTATTTTTTAAAACTCGACTCGCGAATTGAAATTGAGGAAAATTAATCTAGGCTGCCTAAATATGGATATGTTAATCCCACAGGAGTTTGTTATGTCATATGTAACAACATTCTCATAAGAAAAATGGTGTAAAACTACAAAACGAGAAGATAAATAAGATGCGAAACTAAGGGTATTGCTTATTTGATGGCGAGGTGGAGCCAGGGGGCTGTATATCTCTAACATACATATATAATCCACCGTAAATACAAGCTTGGTTTAATTTTAACTTACAGAAGTAAATAAGCTCACATCTATTCACAGAAGACTCTGGACATACATGGGTCACCTAACTGACAGAACATTTTCCAATCACAGCGTCTTTCCGAAGTACATGGGATGCAAATCCGACTAAAAAAAATATTTACGTCTTCTGTACAGTTTATTGTTCCAAATTAAACACTGCACATATCCGGTCACAAATTCATTGCAGTTAATGTGTTAAGGTTTGCATCCAGGATTCATTTTTCACATGAAAATCACAACAATGAAATACTTAGTTCTAAAATTGACATTTCAGGGTAAACATATTACTGTAGGCCTACGATGTACCGTATAAATTAATTTGGCATCACATCGCATTGATCATTCTGTTTTAAAATTGATTTTGTAGTTAAAAAAATCTTGTTTATTTATGGAAGCTTTTTCTTTGATTTATAATTTGTAAAAAGTACAATCTATTTTTCATAGTTCAACTTTGTTTGGGATTATATTTCATGCACAATAAAGGAAAGGTGTACCGTCTGTTAGAATGAACGAATTATACGTTCTACTTTATATCTAAATAATTTCCACTGAAATAAAATCTATGTGATAAAAAAGATTTCAAATGGGTAATGATTAAATATAAATCTCAAGAAACTCGTTGAATAATGTCCAGCTTTTCTGCGATAAGGTTCGTAAAAGCTGGACATTATTCAAATCGTTTTATAACATCAATATTAAATTCATTTTCGATCCCCCTCTCTCCTTTTCTCTCTCTCGATCTCTTTATATATATATATATATATATATATATATATATATATATATATATATATATATATATATATATATATATATATATATATATATAATTTCGCGATGCTCGAAATGTTTATTATCTAATCAAAGCAAGGATGTTGTGTCAAAGGAATTAAATGACTGGATTCCAATAATATTGCAGAAACTTCCATATCAGCACAATGTCTAATAAACGTATCAAACATCGTAAAATCGTATATATATATATATATATATATATATATATATATATATATATATATATATATATATATATATATATATATATATATATATATATATATATATATACATGTTTAAAAGTCATACATACATATTGGATTTCAAAGGTATAAAAGACCGATTTTCAGTTTATTATGCCAATTAATGCAATTTATGTAAACATGGACAATATTTTCTAATATTAAATAATATTATTCTTTATTAAATCATCGCCGATTTATTTTCATCAATGTTCAACAATTTGTACAAATGAACTTTATTTCAAACATTAAAAATCATTGAAATATAGCCACACGCGTCAATGAATCTGCAAATAATAATTCACCTACATATACGGATACATATTTTTTAGAACTTGTGTTCTTTACTTAGGAAAGGGTTGGAGGAATATCGGCAAGTTTAATACTTAAGGATATGTTTTCACCAACAAGCAATTACCCGGATGACGCTGATGGAATCAAAATTACTGTTCGAATGAAATGAGTGTTCATTCCACCATTTCTATCGTGCATTGATATAAAACCAATTATTATTGTTTTTATTGCCTACATAATTAAAGCAGCTTGCCAACGACGTATATATGTGTGCAGCGATTCTGTCATCTTTAATACCACAATACATATTTCTTTTTAAATGTTTATCCAGTAAAATATACTTAAATATAGGCGACATTTCAAAAAATGATATGCACTTATTCGTGTTTCGATCACATCTGATATATTCCAGACAGCGTGAAAAAATTATTACCCATGCAATTTATATTGAAATTATATATCACGCATCCTACAAGTAATATCTCAGGCATCGATACGTCTACATGTATTAACCATTGTACATATTTCCATACACATTTATTTAGTATTTATTTTCTTTTCTTAGTAAACATTTGGAGGAAGAGAGGTAAATTAATATTACGTTTCACTAACGAACTTTAATATGGATGTCGTTGCGTAAAAGGCAGTCGGTGTTAGACTGTAATGCGAATTCATTTTTCAGTTCTACAGAATTGACTGTTATTAGTACGAACGTACCATGATATCTCGTTTACTTCGAATTTTCTATAATTCGTGAAATATATATTTTTGCTAGATTCCATACTTGTTAGAAAACAAACAAATGCGAAAGAAGTCTACGATTCAGTTTGTCTTGAATAAAGATGATCTTTTGGCTTCATACCTAGGAAGTTAGTATTATCCTGATTATTTTGTACACGCACGATTGTGTGAAAAATTAAGTGAATCAGATCACCGATTTCGATAGTATTTCAAACTTTTTTCAATCGTAACATCTGTGACATTTCAAAAATTATGCATCCCGTATATAGGACCCTGTGTGTAAAAGGGGTTTAAATCGGTCTTATTTACCGATTACCGAAATCTCACCTCTGTTCACTTGCTTTCGAGTCTCGAGTCTGAACAATATGGCATTATGAGAAAGCGACCAACAGCTTTCAATGTTTTGATGTTTTTTTTTACCAGGGTTTTCCAGTCTTTACTTGCACCATTAAAACGGAAACAACGAGAACAATATGCTACAATAATTATGTTCAACCACCCTTCAACCCAGACGCATTTTAGAGTTCAACTATATACAAAAATGATTCTTAATTTCTTGATCGTATCAATGAATGTTATATAAGCGTTGTTGATAATTTATAAATTTGCATAATAGTATTCGTGACAAAATCATATCTGATATTTTTTTCAACAGCAATGTTCATTTTAAGTCGTTTTCACAGATTAACAATCCTACAAATAAAATCCAAGACATCATTAATTATGCATATAGAAACTCACATACATGTTTCAGCTCAAAGGAATACATAATTCATATTCAATATTTAAACCACTCACTAAAATAAATTCAAACACAGATATTATTTTTCTTCAGCCATACACGGTCTATTCTTTCTTTAATGTGTACCGTGTCATTTCTTCAAACTTTAACGGTATATAAATGTTCAAAGAAACACACACTTATACACACACACACACACACACACACACACATATATATATATATATATATATATATATATATATATATATATATATATATATATATATATATATATATCGTATTTGTTTGTTAAATGATCTTAAGAAAAGGATATTAAAAATTCAAATTAAAAAGATTCATATAAATCATGTATGTTGATCTCTTTCAAAGTTTTTTTTAATTCGCCTGTGTATAGAACTCAATACTTTTGTCGACCTCTGACCCAGATTATATAACTTAACATATTATCTTCTATAGGATAACAGTGCTGTTTGCATTCATATTTATGTTGTACTTGATTTTTCATAGGTGGGATTTACAGGATAAACAGTAAGTTTAATATTTCGCTAATAAGTTGTCACTAAACGATATTTATATTAATGACTTTATGAAAGGACATTACGTTAGTATGAGATTATTTATCATTGATTAAGAAAGTGAATGTTCTCCCAAGGAAACCGCACGAATCTCTCCATAATAATGTAAGGGCTGTTTTAGATATTGTGAGTCTGTAGGCGTCCATTGAATGATCACAAATAGGCTGGAAGTAAGTATCTAATTTAGTGTATGATTGATGTGCAATCGGAACGAAATATCAATATTATACATGCACAACCTCATAAAAATGTTGTTCCTAACGTTGTGTATGTAGTGTAAGTAATTTCGATACTAACCTGAGTTCTTTGAATTAATTTAACGACTATTTAGCAGTAAGCTATAGGCAACATGTGATGTAGTGTATATGCGTGAAATACCGTAAGATTACGGATATATAGGTATGGATGATCTCAGGATTTAATACCTAATAGTACATAACATGCACGGATTTTGAATGTGATTAATGTAGTTATTTATGTCTTCCGTTCGAAAACAGTATCCAATTAACATATTACCAATCATACAAATAAAAAACAAGACATCATTAATTATGTGTATAAGAACGCACATACATATTTAAGGTTAAAGGAATAAAACATTGATATTCAATATCTAAACCACTCACTAAAATTAAGAGAAACACACGGATTAGTTTGCTTTAGACATAACCGGTATATTCTTTTTTTCAATGTTTACTTTGTCATTTTTTAAAACATGAACAATATTTTGAATACAACCACAATGTTAAACTCCACATATAAAGTATAAATGGATAACGAAACGTGTTAATGCTGCAATTTTGTACTAATCTATATATATACATATATATATATATATATATATATATATATATATATATATATATATATATATATATATACATATATATATATATATATATATATATATCGTATTTTCTTTGTAAATCTCAATAACAAAAGGACTTTAAAAATTCAAATTAAAAGAGATTCATACATCTATCATGAATGTTGATCTCTTATAATTACTTTACATTATTGCTTCTATATATAGTTCAACACATTTGTCGATTTCTGACCAAAACTATACAATGTAAAATATTGTCTTCCATAGGTTAATACTCTTGTTTGCATTCATATTTATGTAGTACTTGTTTTGATTCATAGGGGATATTCAGAGAAAACACTGGAAGTTTAACATTTCGGTAATAATGTGTCACTAAAAGGTATTTGTACTAATGACTATACTAAAACATATCCCATGTCTGAAAGTAAATTACCTTAGCATGAGATTATTTATCATTGACTAAGAAAGTGAATTTTCTCCCAAGGAAAAATACACAAGAATGTATACTCTCTTTTTGATATTGTTTGCCTGAAAATGTCCTAAACATGATCACGTATAGGTGGCAGGTAATTATTTAATTTAATATCTGATTGATATGAGATAGGAACGTACAATCAATATTATACCTCCACAGCCTCTTTAAAATAAGTTGCTTATGTAAGTAGCTTAAGTAGCTATTTGTAATGTTGTGTATGTAGCTTAAGTAATTTCGATATCAACCTGAATTGTTTGAATTACTGTATCTATCGACTATTTAGCAGTAAGCTTCAGACAACATGCCATTTATTGTATGTGCGTGAAATACAGTAAGATCCTTAATGTCATATTATGGAAGGTCTCAGGCTATAATATCTAATAGTATATAACACGCAAGGATTTCAGTGAAAGTAGTGTGGGTAATTATGTTGTCTGTTGGACTACAGTGTTCCCTAAAATAGTATACCCCTTAAAATATCTGCTTTTTGAAATTTATTATTCTGAATGACTTTATTTCGACCAGTAGTCTCTAAAATAGTTGTGCTGCTGCTTTCGATTATCCCTTTGCAAAGAGAGCATTTGTAAATAATGGCTTTCTTATTTTCCATATTCATACGCTAAAACGAGTTTGCGTGGTAGCTCTCACTGTTAATAAATATGTCCTCACCGTTGAATGTGTTCTACCTATAAACAAATTAGTCAGATTATTCGGAAAAGATGTAAGAGTTTATCAGTGAATTTCTGCTCTCAACTCCCATTAACAGCATTACGTAATTCTGAAATACTCAATGTTTGAAAGAAAATTTTGTGGACGCACACTTTTGAAACTGGTGTTGTTCAAAATTCTATGGCATATATTTATGTTTTACTTTTATGTTCAACCAGTTCATACATCAACCCGCAATATGTTGCACTGTAGATGATGTCATTGTGAGCAATCGCTGTCAAATCAATGTAGCCTCATGATTGAAATATTACTTAGTTGGCCTTGCGAATGGATCCTATGATTGTGTTCAATCGATTTATGAGGTCGAAAGGGTCTACTAAGACCTTTTCCGTTGGTTGAACTTTAAAATGCTTACTAATTGTTTATGGGGATGCAAGCGCTCCATGTGCGTGTTTCAGTTTTCTTGGATGTAGTTTCCGCTCTTAAACTAATCAGGAAAGTATACTTAAACATAGTCGATATTTCATAAAATGATATATACTTATTCTTGTTTCGATCATATCTGATGTATTCCCGAAAGCGTTACAAAATTATTACCAATGCAATTTATATTGAAATCACATATCAACCATCCACCAAATAATATCCCAGGCATCGATAAGTCTGCATATATGAACCATTATGCATATGTGCATACACATTTATTGAGTATCTTTTGTCTTTTCTTAGGAAAAGTTTGGAGGAAGAGAGGTAAATTAATATTATGTTTTACTAACAAGCTGTTGTATGGATGTCATTGAGTAAAAGGCAGTCTGTGTTAGACCGTAATGCGAATGCATTTTTCAGTTCTACATCAGTGACATGATTGATAAATTAGTGATCATAATTATTTTACGTATTCTAACTGTTTAATAACGTAAGCACACATGTACCCAATCCTGCGTACAACAGCACCTTCATATCTCGTTTACTTCGAATTTTCTTTAATTCAGGAAATATCTAATTTTGCTAGATTCCTAATTTATTAGAAAACAAAGAAATCCGAAACAAGTCTACTATTTCGTTTGCCACGAATAAAGATGCTCTGTTGGATATTGGGATGAAGGAACATTTCGATCATTTGTTAAACCTCGATCGTGTGAAACATTAAATGAAATGTAGAACCGATTCCAATAGTATTTCAAAAGTCTTACAAGCGTAACGTCTCTCACATTTCAAAAATCATGCATCCTATATATAGGACCCTGAGTGTACAAAGGATTTCAATCGGTCTTATTTACCGATCAAGGAAACCTCACCTCTGTTCGCTTGATTTCGGGTCTCGAGTCCGAACAATTTGGCATTATGAGAAAGCGACCAATATGTTTCATTTGTTTGATTGTTTCTACCAGGGTCTCCAGTGTTTACCTGCACCATGTAAACGAAAATAAGAAGAAAATGCTACAGTAACTTGGTTCAGCCACTCCTCATTAAGTAACCCATACGCATAATACGGTTCATCTATGTACAGATTAATAATTAATTTCTTGAACGTATCGATGAAATTTATTAAAGCACAAACACTATTTAAGATATTAAATTATAGTATTCGAGTGAATATCATATCTTATATATTTTCAACTGCAGTGATCAATTTAAATCGAATTAACACTTCACCAATCCTACAAACAAACTTCAAGACATCATTAATTATATGTATAAGAATGCATATACATGTTTCAGCTCAAAGTAATACATAATTGATATTCAATATGTAAACCAACCACTAAAGTAAATTCAAACACACCTATTTGTTGGTTTTCGACATACACGGTCTATTCTTTCCTCAATGTTTACCGTGTCATTTCGTTAAACATAAACGGTGTTTTGAACATGACCAAAACGTTAAGCTCAAAATTATAAACATAAATGGAGAACGAAACGAGTTAAGTTTGTACTTTGATTTGCGACTGATATAAAAATTTAACTTTACCACTGCCTCAACGTCTTCCATAACGTATGCGGCTCTAAAATTTTTAATTTTATGTTTTTCTTCTGAGTCATGTACTAATCATGAATCCCCGAATTGTTTAATCTAATGTTTAAGCTTGAAGTAAATTCACACAAAATGTGTTCTAATATAAAGGCATACTAATATAGTTATTGCAGATCTTGGAGATAATGTATGTTATAGCTCATAATATACCAAGATTCCAATGCAATTACTGCGGTAATGACGACGTCATCAGTTTGACTGTAATAGTGCTCAAAGAAAACAATTATGTTGAATATCTGCATAATATTTAGCATTTGTGATGTAACGAGGAGTGGTTATAAAGTTACTTATTCGGCAAACCGTTTCTGTAAACGTCACATAAAATAACATCAATATTCATTTGCACAGATTTTTATATGTATACAAACGTACAAAAGAATTGAATATATATATATATATATATATATATATATATATATATATATATATAGAGAGAGAGAGAGAGAGAGAGAGAGAGAGAGAGAGTGAGAGAGAGAGAGAGAGAGAGAGAGTAGTTTCTTTGTAAATCACCTTAACAAAAGGAAATCAAAAACTCAAATTAAATTCGGTTCTTTCCTCTATCATGTATTTTGATCTCAAATATGTTTTTCATTTCGCTTCTATATAAACCTCAACATGTTTGTCGATTTGTGACCATGATTATACATTTAAACATCATTTTCCATAGGTTGACACTGTTATTTGAATTCATATTTATATAGTAAGTGTTTTCATTCATAGGGAGGATTTAGAGAAAAGATGGTAAGTTTGAGATTTCGGTAATAATTGGCCACTAGATCATATTTGTTT
Source organism: Potamilus streckersoni (assembly GCA_016746295.1). Classification (NCBI taxonomy): domain Eukaryota; kingdom Metazoa; phylum Mollusca; class Bivalvia; order Unionida; family Unionidae; genus Potamilus; species Potamilus streckersoni. The sequence goes on along the minus strand of JAEAOA010002269.1, from coordinate 2,037,662 downwards.
TAATGTTTTTACTACACAGTCCATGTCTAAAAGTACATTACCTTATAGCAAGTGATTATTTATCATTGATTAAGATAGTTAATGTTGTCCCAAGGAAAAGAAACCCACAAGAATAATGTAAACATTGTTTTTGACAGTGTTTGCCTGTAAATGTCATTAAGATGGTCGCATATAGGTCGCAGGTAGTAGTCTAATTTAGCATTTGATTGATGTGCGATATGAACGAACAATCAATATTAGAACACCACAACCTCGTTAAAAAAATGCTATTTGTAATGTTGTGTATGTAGTTTAAGTTATTCAGATAATAACCTGAATTGTTTGAATTACTGTATCTAACGACTATTTAGCAGTAAGCATCAGACAACATGCCATTTATTGCATGCGCGTGAAATGCAGTAAGATCCCTAATGTCATATTATGGAAGATCTCAGGCTATAATATCTAATAGTATATAACACGCAAGGATTTCAGTGAAAGTAGTGTGGGTAATTATGTTAAATGTTGGACAACAGTGTTCTTTCAAATATTACACCCACTAAAATCGCTGCGTTTTGAAATTTATTATTCTGAATGACTTTATTTCGACCAGTAGTCTCTAAAGTAATTTTTCTGCTGCTTCCTAATATCTCTGCATCAGGAGTGCATTTTTAAATAATTGCTGCTTTATTTTCCATATTCATACGCTAAAACGAGTTTGCGTGGTAGCTCGCACTGTTAATAAATATGTGCTCACCGCTGATTGTGTTCTACCTATAAACTAATTAGTCATATTATTCGGAAAAGATGTAAGAGTTTATATGTGAAATTGGGCTCTCAGCGCCCAATATCTGTATTACGTAATTCTTTAAATACTCAATGTTTGAAACAATATTTCGTGGACGCACACGTATGAAGCTGGTGTTGTTCAAAATTCTATGGCATATATTTATGTTTTACTTTTATCTTCAACCAGTTCATACATCAACCCGCAATGTGTTGCACTGTAGATGATGTCATTGTGAGCAATCGCTGTCAAATCAATGTGGCCTCATGATTGTGATAGCACTTAGTTGGCCTTGCAAATGGATCCCATGAGTGTGTTCAGTCGCAAGGGTCTACCAAGACCTTTTGCATTGGTTGAACTTTAAAATGCTCTCTCATTGGTTATGGGGATGCAGGCGCTCCATGTGCGTGTTTCAGTTTTCTTGGTTGAAGCGTCCGCTCCTAAAAATATCAGAAAAGTATACATAAACATAGTCGATATTTCATAAAATGATATATACTTATTCTTGTTTCGTTCATATCTGATATATTCCCGAAAGCGTTACAAAATTATTGCCAATGCAATTTATATTGAAATCACATATCAACCAACCACCAAGTGATATCCCAGGCATTGGTACGTTTGCATGTATTAACCATTGTACATATCTGCATACACATTTATTTAGTATTTATTTTCTTTTCTTAGGAAAAGTTTGGAGGAAGAGAGGTAAGTTAATAATACGCTTTACTAACAAGCTGTGATATAAATGCCGTTGAGTAAAAGGCAGGTTGTGTTAAAATGTAATGCAAATACATTTTTCAGTTGAACGTCAATGGCTGATCAAGTATCGATCATAATTAATTTATTTATTCTAACTGTTCCACAATAACTTAAGCACATATGTACCCTATCATGCATATTAAAATACAAATATATGTCGTTTACTTCGAATTTTCTTTAATTCGTTAAATATCTATTTTTGCTAGATTCCTAATTTATTAGAAAACGAAGAAATCCGAAACAAGTCTACTATTTCGTTTGCCATGAATAAATATGCTCTGTTGGATATTGGGATTCAGAATCATTTTGATCATTTGCTAAACATCGATTGTGTGAAAAATGAAATGAAATAGGGCACAAATTGCGATAGTATTTCAAAATTCTTTCAAGCGAACCTTCTATCCCATTTAAAAAAATCATGCATCATGTATATAGGTCCCTGAGTGTAAAAAGGGTTTAAATCGGCCTTTCTTACCGATTACCGAAATCTCACCTCTGTTCACTTGCTTTCGGGTCTCGAGTCCGAACAATTTGGCATTATGAGAAAACGAGCAATAGCTTTCAATGTTTTGATTGTTTTTACCAGGGTTTTCCAGTGTTTAACTGCACCATTTAAACGTAAACAAGAAGAAAATGCTACAATAACTTGCTTCAACCACTCCTCATTAAGTAAACCAAATGCATATTACAGTTCAGCTATGCACAAATTAATACTTAGTTTCTTGAACGTATGAATGAAATTTATTTAAGCACATGCGATTTTTAAAATATCATATAATAGTATTCGTGCAACAATCATATATGATATATTTTCAACAGCAGTGTTTAATTTAAGTTGAATTAACACATTACCAATCCTACAAACAAAATTAAAGACATCATTAATTATGAAAATAAAAACGCATAAACATTTGTCAGCACAACTTAATACATAATTGATATTCAATATCTAAACCAACCACTAAAATAAATTCAAATACACATATTAGTTTGCTTTAGACATAGAAGGTCTATTCTTTCTTCAATGTTTACCCTGTTATTTCTTTAAGCATAAACGGTGTTTTGAACATAACCAAAATCTTAAGCTCAAAATTATAAATATAAATGGAGAACGAAACGAGTTAAGTTTGTACTTTGATTTGATACTGATATAAAAATTTAACTTTACCACTGCCTCAACGTCCTTGATAAAGTATACGGCTCCAAAAATTTTGTTTATGTTTTTCTTCTGAGTCATGTACTAATCATAACGCCCCGAGTTGTTGAATCTAATGTATAAGCTTGAAGTGAATTCACACGCTGAGATTTAATCTACACTCATATTAATATAGTTATAGATAATGTATAGATTATGTATGTTATAGCTCATAATATACCAATATTCCAATAAAATTACTACTGTAATGATGACGCCATCGGTTCGACTGTAATACTGCTCAAAGAAACCAATTATGTCAAATATCTGCATAATATTGAGTATTTGTGATGTATTTATATGTGCTTATAAATTTACGTATTCGGCAAACCGTTAAAGTAAACGGCAAATAAAATAACAATTATATTCATTTCCAAAGATTTTTTATGAATACCAATGGACAAAGAAACTGAATATCTATTTATCTATATATATCTATATAGATATATATATATATATATATATATATATATATATATATATATATATATATATATATATATATATATATATATATAATATTTTTTGTAAATCACCTTAACAAAAGGAAATTAAAAACTCAAATTAAATTAGATTCATACGTCTGTCATGTATGTTGGTCTTTTTCATTTCGCTTCTATATAGAACTCAACATGTTTGTCAATTACTGATCAAGATTATTTAATTTAAACAGCATATGCCATAGTCTAACACTGTTATGTGAATTCATATTTATGTAGTACGTGTTTTCATTCATAGGGAAGATCTAGAGAAAAGATGGTAAGTTTGAGATTTCGGTAATAAGTTGTCACTAGATCATATTTGTGTTAATGGTTTTACTACACAGCCCATGTCTAAAAGTACATTACCTTAGCAAGTGATTATTTATCATTGATTAAGATAGTTAACTCTGTCCCAAGGAAGAGCACCCCACAAGAATGTAGACACTGATTTTGACTTTGTTTGCCTGTAAATGACATTAAGGTGGTCCCATATATGTGTCTAATTTAGCATTTGATTGATGTGCGATAGGAACCGAGCAATCAATATTACCAACTCCATAACCTTGAGAAAATAATATGATATTTGTTATGTTGTCTATGTAGTTTAAGTAATTTTGATATTAACCAGAATTGTTTGAGTTACTTTATGTAACGGCGTTTTAGCAGTAAGCATCAGAAAACATGCCATTTATTGCATGCGCGTGAAATAATGTAAGATCCATAATGTCTTATTACGGAAGATCTCATGCTATAATATATAATAGTATATAACGAGCAAGGAGTTCAGTGAAAGTAGTGTGGTTAATTATGTTGACTGTTGGACAACAGTGTTCTCTAAAATATTACACCCACTAAAATATCTGCGTTTCGAAATTCATTATTCTGAATGTCTTTATTTCGTCCAGTAGTCTCTAAAATAGGTATTTTGCTGCTACCGATTATCCTTTTGCCAAGAGTGCATTGATAAATAATCCTGCTTTATTTTCCATATTCTTACGCTAAAAGGATTTTGAATGTTAGCTCACACTGTCAATAGATATGTGCTCACCGTTGATTGTGTTGTGCCTATAAACTTCTTTGTAAGATTATTTAGAAAAGATGTAAGAGTTTATCTGTGAATTTCGGCTCTCAACGCCGAATAACTGTATTACATAATTCTGAATTACTCAATGTTTGAAATAATATTTCTTGGAAAACATTTTTTGAAGCTGGTGTTGTTCAAACTTTTATGGCATATATTTGTGTGTCACTTATATTTTCAACGAGTTCATATATCAACTCGCAATATGTTGCACTGTAGATGATGTCATTGTGAGCAATCGCAGTCAAATCAATGTAACCTCATGACTGAGATATTATTTAGTTGGCTGCGCGAATGGATCCAATTCAGTCGATTTATGAGGTCGCAAGTGTCAACCAAGACCATTTGCATTGGTTGATCTTTATAATGTTTATGAGGATGCAGGCGATCCATGTACGTGGTTATGTTTTCTTGGTTGTAGCTTCCGCTCTTAAACATGTCAGGAAAGTATACTTAAACATAGGCGATATTTCATAAAATTATATATACGTATTCTTGTTTCGATCATATCTGATATATTCCCGAAAGCGTTACAAAATTATTACCAATGCAATTTATATTGAAATACCATATCAACCATCCACCAGGTAATATCCCATGCATCGATAAGTCTGCATGTATTAAACATTGTACATATCTGCATACACATATTTTTAGTATTTATTTTCTTTTCTTAGGAAAATTTTGGAGGATGTCAGGAACATTAATATTACGTTTCACTACCAAACTGTTTTATGCATGTCGTTGAGTAAAAGGCAGTCTGTGTTAGACTGTAATGCGAATTCATTTTTGAGTTGAACATCAGTGGCTGATCAATTATCGATCATAATTATTTCATTTATTCTAACTTTTTCACAACAACTTAAGCACATATGTATCCTATGATGCACACTAAAGTACAAAGATATCTCGTTTACTTCAAATTTTTATTAATTCGTGAAATATCTATTTTTGCTAGATTCCTAATTTATTAGGAAACAAAGAAATCCGAAACAAGTCTACTATTTCGTTTGCCACGAACAAAGATGCTCTGTTGGATATTGGGATTAAGGATCATTTTGATCATTTGTTAAACCTCAAACGTGTGAAAATTACATAAAATGGAGCACTGATTCGGTTAGTATTTCAAAATCCTCATCGAATTTTGTAATGCTGGATGGTGATTCACTGGTTCCTGTTTTTGTGTAGCCGAAACGTCAATTATTGTATTCATATTATTAATAACATGAGTCTATATTGTGTTCGATGTAAATCATCTACATCCACCACTGGATTGACAACAATAATAACAAAAAATAAACGACATGCATTAACAGGTAAATGTGTAACATGTGGTACACAAAAATATAAATTTATCTCATGGAACAACAAAGATAGGTGGGGATATTGCTGCTTCTTTAGGAAAATTACCTGGATTGCCATGTGCTAAGTATGCTGGTGAGAAACACCTTCCTGGATATAATTGCTGTGGTCCTGGAACTCGTCTCGATATCAGACTCGATAATCAAGATCGACCAAGACCAGGAGAGTATCCAGTAAATAAGATAGATCAAGCATGTCACATTCACGACGTTGCTTATAAAAATCCAGATTTGCAACAACGGCATCTCGCAGATGTGAAATTGATTCATGCATTAAATTCTATATCTAATAAATCTGTTAGAGAGAAACTCGCTAATTTCCTAATAATGTCCGCTATGAAAGGTAAAATAATGATAGGGGTTGGTAATTAATTGTATATTTATTATAATGGAATCTACTTACTATAGCCCACGAGGGTATTGAAAAGGTAAAGAAGCGATCACTAAACTTGCTGAGGCAGAAAAAGTTTCACATTGTGTTGCTGAAAATTGGTTAAGCACGACAGGCAATATGGCAAATTTATTTACGACCACCAAAAAAATTCAATACGCACATTTTGATGTCAGTGTTCCTAACGAAGTTCATCAACTAGATATTTTGCTTTTACCACAAGATACTATCAAAACACGTGGACGAAAGTCACGTACGTACAAATACGCATTGACTATTGTTGACGTTGCAAGTAGATATAAAGAAGATGAACCATTATCAACAAAGACATCATCTGAAGTTGCGTCTGCGTTCGAACAAATTTATCAGCGAGGACCATTACAATGGCCAAAACTACTACAGGTTGATCCTGGCAAAGAATTTATTGGTGCAGTATCTTCGTTGATGAACAAGCACAACGTTAAAATCAGACAAGGACACACGGAGATTCATAGTGATCAGGCAATCGTTGAACGATTTAATCGAACACTTGCAGAGCGGTTATTCGGTTATCAATATGCAAAGGAAATATCTGCTGACTTTAAGACAAAGGATAGATCTCGTGAATGGGTTGCGAGGTTACCGAGTGTGATAGCTGCGCTGAATAAGGAAGTTACTCGTGCAACTTCTATGAAAACGTCTGATGCGATCATAAAAATATATATACCGGTAAAACGTAAATCTATTTCTCAACCAGTACTAGGCAATGTTACGGTTAGATATTTATAGGAACCTGGCGAACTCGAAGGAGGTAGAAAAAGGGCAATTGGTACTATTTGGAGTGTGACCACACACAAAATATCCAGCGTGGTAAGGTCCACAGGTAGACCTGCAATTTACAGATTAGATTCAACTGCTCCTCAACGTGGATTTGTATGTGAACAATTACAAATAATTCCTGAGGATACGCAATTACCACCGAATACACTTGTATAAACATCCAGATCCTTGACGTCGATTACACACCAAACAGGTCAGCATCCCATTTTCGCGCGTGTGACCAATACTACTATTAATTCTATCAACGGTAAATTGTCTTGGGTTATTGCTCGAATACTGCCACAACATTATTGTGTTGCAATTTGCGCAATGATTATTTTGTCGTTGTTTTAACATCATAATAATATCCACATCTATATCAAACTCGCGATTTTTATTTTTGTCACACTGCTTATAGCTGCATATTTTTTTTTATTGATATCGACATTATTGGTGTTTTCTTCGGTTATTACGGAATCCATGATAACCCGTTTTAGTTGTGATATTCTTCTAACTCGAGATACTGCGAGATAAACTAAATTTGACCACTCAATACGATCATCGACTCTCCAAACTTTAGTATCAGTGATAGTTAATCCCTGCGACGAATGAATCGTTATAGCGTACCCTAACATCCGTGGTGATTTATCGATGTTTAACGCGCTCTCGACAACATCAACAGCGACAAGGACAATAGTATTTAACAAAAAATTTTGTATTCGGACACTTTCAGTGTCTACACTAGAAATCTTAACATCAATATTTTGTTGTCTAGTATCTGCAGGGCGATAAGACAACGCTACAGGTAACTTTGGGAATTTTTAATTGTGTAACGCATATAATTTCTTTTGTAGTTCGTCACGAACTATTTTTCTACTCGCAATTATCAAATCATCAGGTTTCCATAGGGTCCAAAAATCATTCATGGATGTTTCTGGAATTATCTCACTCATTACTTCACACTGTATTTTATCTGGTTGTAGTCGTAGTAATCTTTTAAATTCTTTCAGCGACTCATCAACAGCTATATGATCATCAGATATTTCTTCGTAATAGTGTACATTGTTCTTTAGCCACTCATGTGGAGACTGCCCAACAAAGGGTGATGATTGACCATGATCACCACACATATTCACAGCAGTATCCTTTAGTAACAACCAATCAAGAAATATTTGTAATACTTCTAGAGGCACCGTGCATATCTCGTCCCATATGATAATTTTAGGTATATATTTTTCACCCATTCGTGATGGGGTCCATGTATCTCCGCACCATCTAAAGAAGCTATGATATGTTCACGACTTTACATTTCGTTGCTTCATTTCCCTGGATAGTTTGTGCGTTGGTGTTAAGACAATCATATCTAAACTCATGAATAAGTTAATTGCGCGTGTTGTTTTACCTGAACCTCCACACCCATTAAAATAAACGGTCTTATGTCTAGATAGAGGATCATACACGGATGGCGCCGATGATTTTGATACCTGATTATTTCTGTAATATGTTTCCACAATTTCAACATCGGCAGATTCACAATAACTAAGTATATTTTTCTGTTTTATCCTCCACGTTCCCCATTCACCATTACTGAGATTTAATGAATCTTTATATTTTTGTGTATATAAAATGAATCTGTCGCAACTCTAACAGCGTAACGAGGAAATCTGTTTATCATCGATAATAGATTTATCGAAACATATGCTAGCATCGAAGATCTTAGATGAGTAAACTGCGGTGACTCGCCATCAGTATAGCTCACAATGGTACCTAGTTTTGTTTTGTCTGATAAATAAGCATTACTTCGATTTATAAATGTGTTTTTCAACATCGTATCAGCGATTTTAAAATCGAGTTCAGCATCGTCCATGATCAATCTTGTACAAGTTCGTTTATGATCATGTGATCCTTCTTGTGTAAACTTACCGATTATTTTTCTGCCGAGATCTTTTGTAAATTTCTCATCGTGTTTAACAGGTTCTGGTAACCAAACGTGCTTTGGCACGCGATATGATATAATAGCTTCAGATACGTTCAACGATTTTAAAACTCTAGCATCGAGCATATATCTTAGCAGAACTATTGAAGCCCAACATTTTTCAGTGAAATGTTTTCCAAACCACACATAAACAATCATATGGAGACCTTCTCTAAACTCAAACGACTCTACATAAGCAAATCCTGTTAAATCAAAATCTGGTAAGGATCCACTTATCGCAACTCTGGTCATGTCATGTGTAGGATGTCCAAATCTATTAAAGTATCTAGAACACTCTCCATATCCAAGAAAACTCCCAGGATAACACGCTACCATATCAACTGAGATAATGTCATTATAATTATATTTAGTATTCCACAATCCACCGTGCCCATATTCTATAGAACTTTTCACGACATCTTCAGGAAATTCTGATCGTGTCGGTTTCCATGAGTTTTTCTCCTGAACGAAATGAGCAGCAACCGATGGTACGGTAAAACAATTACTTAGTAATTGTCAACTTTGACGTCGGCAGAAGTATATTTCAGCGCAAGGTTTTCCATTTCTTTATAAAGAGATTCTGTACGATAAATATCACCGTTAGACCGTACAAACTGATCATAATAATCATATTCAGAACTCTGAAATAACCACACTGAAACAGGATCATATTCTCTAATAGCACTGATAGCATCGAATACATTATCGTGGTAAAATTTAACCGTTCTTTCTCGTGGAAATACAGTTACAGCATCAGTCTATGCATGCGCGTTATCATCAATAATATTTATAGGAGCTCCTCTAGATTTATATTTTGTTTTGTGCAAAATATCTCCTGTCAACGTCTTCATTGTTATTGTAAATCCTAAAAACTTTTCTAGCTCAGCAACGTCGCTGATAGACGATCCAGTGTCTTTAACTTTTTCAGCCCACATATTTTTTACGCCTTAAATCTGTTAAACCGTTTCCTCAAATTGCGCTTGTGAAGTGTTCTACAGTTTGCTCTGCTACACAGATTATTCTCTATATTTTTAGTTTCTTGAGATCCTTTACGTCAGGTTTATCATTAAACGGATAGAGCGCATACACAACAGCAGTTACTGGATAAGATCGCTCATAATACGGCTTGTCTATTCCATTGAGTATTCCTGGTTTGGAATTTTTACCAAGTATAATATTATTCCCTGATTTCTGGATGGATTCGCGTTTGTATCGGATGATCCAGATATCATCCTCTGTATTTACAATAAATTTTACTAAAATAATATATTTCCGAACATCGAGGTAATCAATGATTTCTCTTGCTCGTTCGTCATTCATAACATAGATATAATTTCCAATCCTGAATGTGGACCACACATGAACTGCACCATCGTGACGAAACTCCTTCTTGGCTTCACTAATGCGTTTAGTTATATCCGCATTTTTAAAGCTAGATCTTTCATCGAGAAACTAAATTTGTGTAACCTGTCAAGATCAAATCTAAATGCGGCAGGCTCAATTGGGGATAATTCCTGCATATTATAATTAAAGCAATTATGTATCTAAATTGAAGTATTAATCATTTATATATGATTCAACCAAATCACAATCGCCGCTGGCTTAAGATTTGTCACACGTCTCCGTGTAACAAAAAATGTGTAAACAACTGCTGCAGTTATCACATGCAATGCGTTAGAAATGGAAGTCTAGGACCTACACCGTGTATACAGTGTGGTGTTAGTGTGCGAGGAAAGACCCATCTTTGTGCGCTATGTGGTGGTAAAAGATACAGGGAGTTAAAAAGATATTACAATAAAAATTATAACACTGAATCTATTATAAAACGCGAAGAAGATTATCTAGCTAGATTTTCAAAACAATGATCTAAACCTATAACATAAAGTATATAAATGGAGCAAAATGAGTATGTGTCACATCCGATTCATACCAATTATGAAGCGAATTGTAATGGTATCATTAGGAATTGCAGATTGAAAAAAACCAGTAGGTAGTGTTAACAATGCTGGTTATCTTGCGTTTAAAGCCAGCGGAAAAAATCATATATCACTTAGATTTGTGGTCGAAAGTTTCTTGGGACCGATCAAAGATGGGTATGTGGTGGACCACATAAACATCAATAAACTTGACAACTCACTTCAAAATTTACGTACTATCACGCAACGTTAAAACTGCAAATTTGGAAAAACTGGCGGCGTACGATTTGCACAAGCTATTAAGTCCGTGAATAAAGAATCTGGAGAAGAAATTATGTTCAAGTCAATTTAATCCGCTAGTAAATATTTTAACATAGGACCCCCGCAGTGAAACGTTCAGCTGATGGTGTTATTAGATCAACTTGTTCCTTAAAATTTGGACAAAATATCATCTTCAGGTACTTAGATTATTAAGCGAGACCTAGGCAAGGATAAAACTTTTCAGAATGAAGTTATTGTTATTATTTAAATTGTAATCTGCACATATCATTCAGGAAATATTATAAGATGGTTCTCCACAAAGATACATATACTGAATTTGATGATGAAACACTCTCTACTTAATCAGATTAAATTTTTTTTATTTTGTTCTAGTTTTATCAAATTTGTTTTTTTTTTAAGCTATTTTCAGGCATTTATTCGATTTTATCATTGTTTTTTGTTGAGTTTACGCGTTTTCGTTGGGTGAAAACCGCAGGGGTGTTAACGGGAATTAGCATTACGTTTTAAATTTGTTTGTCAAATACTGGTTATTTTGCTAGTATTGTGTAGATTTTATGATCATTTTGCTATGGAATTATGATATAAAAAACCGGAAAAGTCAGTTTTTGAGAAATAAATTCAAAATCTAATGCTACTTTCCGTTAACACCCCTGGGGTTTTCACCCAACAAAAACGAGCAAACTTAACAAAAGTCTTTATTCGCACACTTATAATCAGATATATCATAATTCTTTGATGGAGAATCACTTTATACACATATGATTGATAACAGAGTAACGTTTTACAAACCTACCAGTGGTCTTTTCAATGCTAATTCGGCAACTCATTCTCTACTGATAAAATAATACTTTCCCCATTGTTGATGTAAAATCCGCGTACTGCATGCTTTGTTGTTACATAATATCCGCGTGCAGGATTCACAGAGTGCATAGTCAATAATCATTGGCTAGCTAAGCAAACCATGCAAATTATTGATTTACAAGGCACCTTGCCAACCTTTTGGTAAGCTGGCTGCTGTAATTAGATCCGTTATATCGATTTTATCGTAGTCCTACACAGACAGCGAAAAGAATATAGTATATTTAATGACAATAAATACAAAATACTTGAAATATATACATATAACCGATTCTATAAACAGAGAGATTTAACAGTAGAAGCAGGCAATAACGTATGTGTCTGTCTGTTTGGAAACCTATACTACATTGACAGAGATATGTGACAGCAAAAATGTATAGCTAATTGCATGTGTAAAGCCATTTTTTCTTGACTAAATCAAACGGCTTTTATACGCACGATTCAGTATTATTTTGTGTTATGCAGAATTATATATATATATATATATATATATATATATATATATATATATATATATATATATATATATATATATATATTATGGAAACTGCAAAAATAAAATACCAGAAACTGTGATTGTTGTTACTTTTGTTCTAGGTAAGTATATATTAAGTAATTTTCCTTAAACATGTAAGTGTGGAATAGCTCGAATGGATACGTATGGAATCTATCATCTCGACGATTAGGGTTCCAATCCTGTGAAAGGCAATTGTCTACAGAAAGGCGATATTATGCCAAAAAATATAATTTATTGGGGCGGAGCCCCCATCTTCATGTTCATACAACTATCCACTACGTCAATTCGTGGTGGATTGACTTTTTGTCGATCACCCTCGAATTTGATATTGGGGGTGGGTGTGCAAATGTGAAGATGGCATTTGTGTATATCATCATCATCATCGTCATCATTATATGTTATGAGCTTGTGCCGTTCTTGTGCCGTCCAAAATATGTAGCGGGAACTGATACGAGATCGTGACCTTGTGACCTACTATAGGGTACCCAAAGAAGGTATCGTTCCTAAAGACACAATCCTAAAACCAAAACCTAATTTGGTTCGGACAAAAAGACCAAAAGCCTTTGAGATCCTGGAATTTTGATTACGGATATCTGGGAACTCTTGCAAGGCATATATAATTGGTCGCTAAGACCTACACATGCGCATGCAAAATCCTCTGAGTCCCTAAAGTTTCGTTTTCGGATATTTAGGTGTCTCTGGTGGGGATACACTGTGCAAGAACCTCATTAGGTTAATCTGATCAACTTGGAACGGTAGATCGAGTGCCAGTTCGCGCTACATATTTTGCTAATTTTCATGTTATATATATATATATATATATATATATATATATATATATATATATATATATATATATATATATATATATATATAACGGTATCGATGTGTCTGAAAATCTTAATGCTTAAAAGATTCTCTGTGATTTTGACTCATTGCAACAACTGAAAACCAAAACAGATTTACGCTTTCATCAGATTACAAATTTTTAAAGGTAATGCAAAGCGAAATGTTAAGGTCACCAGCAACAGTCACTGATAATCAGGTAAAATTGTTTATTAACAAAATCAAGTTAGAATTATCTCATGAATACGAAAATAAAAAGATTATAAATTATCGTATAAGACAGTTAATGTAATATTGTGAAAATGTGGAAAGTGAAGGAGATAGTGAAAGTGATAATGAGGGGACATTAACTGTTATAATTGCAAAACAAAACCCATGGGAAAACTAATGAATATTTATACATAAGTAATATATATATATATATATATATATATATATATATATATATATATATATATATATATATATATATATATATATATATATATATTGTAACTGTATTGTATACAGACCAACCATTATGTATCAGGTACTATGGAAAAGTACCAAAGATATTTGTTTTTTTCCGTTGTGACATAAAACGTATTAGGATCTCACATACAGATTTATATTTATAAATTCGTTTCTTGTGTCCAAGATGTGATTATTTTGGTCTGTAAGTTTGAAGTGTATTCTTGATAATAACAGATTAAGACGGGGTTTATAGGTTCTGATACAATAAGAAAACCCGAGGAGTCGCGCGGTGAGAATGTGTTTAATATGTACCCTTGCTGTGCCTGGCTAGACTTTGAAAGATCTATTTGAAAACTTCCATCCACAACGTCGCAAACGAGATTTATAGCGATTGTTTTTGCTACGTTTACAATGCCTGGCGATATATGTCTACCGGCACCAAACGGGTTGTTGTTATGTTTTAGTATAGACGGTGGTGGGACTAATTGTCTCCATGACTAAATTACTCCCGGATAATATTTTTAAATAAGATCATTTAATGATTTCTTCATTTTAGCGTTATTTAGAACTGGAATAATGAGTGTTTGTAATTGTTCTTCTGTTATTTTATAATGATCAAGAAAAAATTGCTTACTTTTTGATTAGCGTAAACAGTTCTACTAAGATCAGTTGCAATGTATATAAGACTTCGATTGGCGATGTATAAATCGAATAAGATCCCATTTATGTGTTTAATTAACTCGATTATTTTCTGCTTTACATTATGATCATAATGCTGCGATAATAAAGTAAGTAAATTTCTTAAATCATTAAACGCTTTATCGTATTCAGGTTAAAGATATTCTAACAGTTCTTTAAAAAATTCTTCATCAACAATGTGTTTAGTATATTGCGTCTTGGGGTCTACGATAATATTAAATATTGATCTACCTATCTGTGGGATCCTTTTACCGTCAAAATCGGTAAAGTAATGATTATTAACGTTAGGATCAAATTTAAATTTTATATAATACCATGGATTTTGTTTCGATATTCTGGATTTGTAATGAATTTTTCTTCACTCATTTTAAACTCATTTTAGTTGGTTCTGGTGGACCTTGATAAACAGGTGCGACTTCAGGCCATCCTAACACTGATCTAATTGAACTCCGATATCTACGAGGTAATCAGGGGAATTCACTTCAATTACCGCTGATAGTGTTGGTTCGTAAACAGTGATAGCTATGTTTGATTCTTTTTCCGGTTATAGATTTTATTCTGCATTGGAACTCGTCATTAATCTACTCTATTTGTTAACTGCCTGTTGAAATTCCAACAACTTGCCAATCAGGTGTTCCATCCGGTTTATTCTTATTAGCAAATACTAATGAATTATTTGCTGGTCATCCTCCGAACGGTTTTGATCTGATATTTGGCCAGCTATTTTAAACGCGCAGTTGAGCCAATGCAATTTCTTTTGCTGGAATTGCAGTTGGAAAGTGAACGCTAAATTCAGGACTGGTCGAACTTACTGATATCATAGTAGTTTTTGAAGGAGTTGTATTAGTGGCGATCTGTTGCAATAATTCCCTTGACGATGTCAAAGACTCAGCCATTATTGTTATCTTTATTATTTAATTCTCAATCTTTCCACTATTGTCACTAGAGAATGCATTATTTTCTGTTACAAATGCTTCATCGCAGGTTTTTATTATCGTAACGAACTCCTCATCAGATATTTTACGATCACTGAGGTACAAGGAAAGATGCGAGCATAATTTAGTATAGGCGGTTGTTTTTGTGTGTAATTTCATCATGTACTCGCATAATTTATCGCTCGTGCATGTAGATATTTTCTTAGCAATAATACTGAGAATACCTGCACAGGTTGTTGTTGTAGAAACGATAATCGTTCAAACCGCAGGAGCAGTCAAAGTTAACGTTGATAATAATAATCCGGTTCCAGCAACAACGGCAGAAATCGAGTAAACTACTACATCGATAACAACCATGAGTCTGCGATATTTTTTACTTTCAACGTGTATTCGTCTATCATATTTTTTAGTTCAGTCTGACACTTTCACGCCTGATTATATCTGTGATGTTGAACGTCAATGAGTG
Organism: Potamilus streckersoni; assembly: GCA_016746295.1. Lineage (NCBI taxonomy): Eukaryota > Metazoa > Mollusca > Bivalvia > Unionida > Unionidae > Potamilus > Potamilus streckersoni. The sequence goes on along the minus strand of JAEAOA010002269.1, from coordinate 2,021,879 downwards.
TCTCTGTCATTGGATTCATTAAACTTATGACGTTGTCATTTAATTAAATAATTAAAATGGGAGCTTTAGTTACAAATTCCGGACACCACCAGTAATTAGCGGAGTACAAACTTCTATCTGATGATTCTAACGTGAATGTTTCTTCAGAATTTTTATCCAAAATTACAGATACGGTTCTAGACAATTTATTAGCTAATGAAGCTTTTGTAGGTATGTTAAATTCTACAACACTAAACACAGACAACCTATATATACCAGCGATCTCCGCGATGTATTTGATGGTTTTATTTCGTTGTGTCCATGTAGCTGCGCCTGATCCGACGATGTACACGATGTTAATGATCTGTTTGTGAGGAATTTTAATCATGCTTTGTTTTTTCAATAATATCCGGAATTCCACTAGTAATACCGTTGAGTTTTGTGTTAATATCAGTAAGTTTTATATCAACATTTGGTGGACTTCCAAAAAATTCGTTATTAGTTTTGTTTATATTTCTACGAAAATTTAGAAACGTTTGTATGTGATTAGAAAAATCAGTTCTAAATGCAGCAACTCCATCATTGATTGTCGTTAACGAAGTCGTTATTGGAATTTCCTTATCGTCAACATATTTTTTGTAACAGCATCACTATCTGTAGTTGGATATCCAAGATCTGTAATTTTATTTTTGTTCATAATAACGTTTCCACTGAATACACCGCCAGTCGTCTTGACATAATCGTTAACTGACTTACCGGAATCCTGTATTTTACCCTGATCAGTAAAAGTTACGATATTATCAGCAACTGCAGTAGGAATTCGTATAAGTACGTCTGGTAGTTGTATATTGCTTGTCTTTAATCGTCCTTGTTTGTCCTGAAAAACAACTACTTCATTTTGATCCACACTTGTAATATTTAATAAATCATCAATCTCATTTCTGAGTTGATCGAGGGTTGCATATTTAGATAAATCACCTTGCTGCTGAGCTTTACCACGAGCAGATCTTCCATAAATATCTACCATTATATTTACTGATGCCATGGATACATCATCAAGCACATTAAGTACTTCACGACCACTTATTGGTGGATCAGTGAATGTTTGTGTTGGTAGCGTTGAATACCAGATTGGAGCAGTATTATTACTGACATAATGAAGAAATTCTTTTGGCGCTAATCCATATAAATTAAAATAGATAATTCCACGTAGATCAATTGCATACGCTACCAAATGCGTGCCAGGTCCAGACTTTTTATCGAGATTAATACTACCAGTTTCATTATTGTTAGGTTGTTTTGGTAATTGATCGCGCATAAAACAACTCTGAAATTTTTTATATTTAGTTTTTTAGCAGCATCGAGTAAACCAAAATTTGATAGTGGAACTATCATCGAACTGTTCCTAGTCTTAGACCTTTTCCGTACCATGAAGGCTGGGTTCCTCGAAGTCTAAGACCTTTTCCTTTTTTTATTCCTTGTCCAGATTATTTCTTTAACGCCATTCCAGCGGAAGTTCCAACAGCGCCTAACGCAGCAGCTTTTGCAACATCTGGGGCTGCAGCGGCTATTAATGCTGGTATAGCTGCGAGAAAGGGAAATATATCACCCGTGTTAAAAGTATTTTTATGGCGCCTGCAGAAAGACTACGTTTGACGCCTTTATTTGATCTTTTTGCTTCATTAAAGTTTTTGAATTCTCGATCGGTCAACGATAATTTATTTGAACGGCTCATCTGTTCTTTTTTCAACGATATTTTATTCCACAGTTATTGTTTGATGCTGATTGCAGTCTTTTGACCTGACCAGGAGTCAGGGTAACATTAGCGTGATTGCATGACATTTATAATATTCATAATTGATCTAATTACGTGTTACATGTTCTCTACTGGCGCATCAATGACTCTCATTCCTCCACCAACACCTTCGAGTAACGTTGATTTATCACTGAGTATCACAGCAATTGCTCTGTAATTAGGAATAGCTCCAATATCTCTATTGACACGAACTCGAAAATGTATATCTACAACAGATTTTCTGGTTAAATCTAAATGTTTCAGCGAAAAGTAATAAATCTGATACAGGGTTATAAAGTCTAGTTGTGATAATTGTAATCTAGTATCAACATTTTGATCACGGCCCATGAACGACATAAGACGATGATACGCACGTGCTACATGCTTTTGATCGAAATTCAACAAAATATCCTCGGATGGTTCTTGATGTCTATTTATTCTTAGTGAAACCTCAGAAACACCGAGTTTATAAAATACCATGATACTACGCGTTTGATCATTTACTCGTGCAGTATCTTGAAATGCAATAAATATGTGTCGCGTTGCAGAAACACCTTGCTGAGAGGCTATGTGCCATGTAACTAAATCGTTAATATTACCCTGGATAGCATCTGTGGTCATTGTTAACCATGATAACGCTGATTTACCACCTTGATCCATAAGATAAAGTAACCGTTGTTCTTCAGATATCGAGGGGGGCTATTACTGATATCCACAGGGAAAGTTTTATTAGTACTACAATACCAGGATCACCAGCGGGTCTCCATATTGCTTCATCGTCTGTACTATTTCGTACGAGTACAACTGTATGTTTAGCTCCAAAAATAACCCTTCGCACATGTCTGCAGAATCCAAAGATAAGTGAGAGTAAAATTGCACATGAAAATGCTCTCCTATTTCCTTTTAACATCGCTCGACGTGATGTGAATCCCAAGTTAAAATTTGCATTAGCACCATGAACCACAGGAGCAACGTCAGCATCAGCGTTGTAAGCATTGTTTCTTAGTCATCTTATATCATATAGTACGTAGGTAGGATTGTCAGAAGTGTCCCTGGTAAACATCATTGATGGACCAGCTGACCTTGAGTAATCGTCACTGTATCTTGCAAGACCAAGTATTGTTGTAGCAACGTCAACGTCTTTTTGAATTGATTCAATATTTTTTCCGTCAATCATGTACGTAGCGCTATCAAACAACACTATAATACCATTATTAACAAAACCAACACTAACATCGTCTGCATATGCTGCTGGTGCTGCAGGATTAGCGTTCTTTAAAACTTCACCTTCAAACTCAATAAATGCTTCAGCGAGTAAGAAATATCTACTTGTATCCTGAACCTTTAGTTCAATTCGTCCACGCTGATCTGGAATTCGTGCGTCATAAGAATAATACCGATAATCGCGCACAGACTCATCTTTGAGAACTGGTGCTTCCATGTCAAATGCAGGATACTTATATGCTTGAACATCTTTTATTATTATCATATTCGTCTAACACGAAGATCACTTCGAGAAGTGAGACCACTTCCTGCTATCAGACTAGCGGTTATATTTTTTTTCCGACACTGGGACATCAACTACCTTCGCTACTTTTTGATTAGCGACTTGATTTATTATTTGACTTATAATTGCGGGCGTCACTTCAGTGCTGGGCAATTTCACTGGTTGAGGTCGGACGGGTTGTGGTTTGCGTACTAATCGCGTTAGTTTATTTTTGATCGCTGAGAATGATTTGCAAGCAAGGTTACCAGCAGCGTCTATAATTTTTTCACGAACAACATCAATAGCTTTCATACCCAGCTGCTTTGCAATAGGTATTGCTTTTGGGGCTATTCTAGTAAACAGAGCCTGAACAATATCACGTAACCCATCTCAGTAGGTTGCTTAGTATACTGGTAATCGAGAGTTTATTACCCTAACCATGGCAGGTCCACGTTGAGCACCATGCACAATCATTTTATCATTAATTGACTTTGTCACTAATTGTATCGAACAACTGTGACTTAGTCACTGTAGTAGTCATCGACGATTTCATTAATGAGTGATGGATACACGTCAATGTCCATAATACCGCCACTATATAATCGTTTACAAATATTTGCTGCTTCATTAATAATTTCTTTGGAATTATTACCAGCTCGTTTTCCTCCAATCAGAATTTCTATTCGTTCAACATCAACAAGGACATTATTGGGACAAATAATAAGACCACTTCCTAGACCACTTCCAATTGCACCAGGAGGGTCTTGAAATACTTCACCTTCCTCTTCAGTTGGTTTCGGTGGTAGTTTTTCCTGTTGTCGTTCTTGGTTTAGTTGTTGTAGCTTTTGTTGTACTTGTCATTGTGCTTGTTGTGGTGATGGTTGTTTAGATTGTTGTGGTGCTGGTTTATCTAGTTGTGGTAATCTAGGTTGTGGTGATGGTATTAATTCTGAATAATCACTAGATGATTGTTCAAATGATTTCTGTTTTTTGTTTTAGATGTTTTATCTTCTCTCTTCTTGGTTTGATTAAATTATCAATTGCCTTAGCAGAATCCTGATATAATGGATCATCAGCTCTAACTTGTTTAACATTCATGTATATGCGATATAATACTTTTTGCCAATGTTCACGGTTTTTAATATCTTTTTCTTGTCCAAGTTTCATTGATTCACCTATGCGACTAAAACTATCCACAGCAAATTTAGTTAATTAATCTAGTTTTATAAAGTTCTTAATTGGCTTAATAATATCTTCATCAATTTTATCTATCAATTCAACTGCTTGTTTTAGTAGTGCTACATCACCTTCTTCTGCTTAGTCTGCATCCTCAGGTATTTCCAGTACTGGCATCGCAGCATCTATTTCGGCTGGAAGACCTTCAAAAATCTTTTTTGTTTTCTTAGTTCTTTTTGCTATTTTTTCAGTTGCTTCAGCTGTTTTCTCTAACACAGGTTGAATATCTTTTGTGGTCTCAATGATAAGTTTAAAAAATTGTTTTGTATGCTCCTCAAAACCAACTTGAGATTCCTGACGCGATTGTAGTTGTTGCTTAACAGAATCACGAACGGGTAGATATTTTTTTAATTGCCTCTAGTCGTTCTCGAGCTAATTTAGCTGAGTGTGGTTATCCAATACTCATTATTAATAATATTTATAATGGCTGTTTAATTCATAGCAGGGTGAAGGACAACAATTGAGTCGCTTTACTCGTAAATAAAATCGCCTGACAAAATGATAAAAATACGTCAACAAAAATAAACTAACCAAAGATTGTATTATACGATTAAATGCATAATCGTGTCGAAAGAGACTTTGGTTTAGCGTTGTTGACGTATTCTTTTCTCAGCCTCTGCAGGAACCTTTATTTTTTTTAAAAAACGTCTCAGGCAAAGTTGTCTGTTCACCCTCTCTGCTGCTCAAAGTAATGCATAATTGATATTCAATATCTAAACCAACCACTAAAATAAATTCAACCACATATTAGTTTGCTTCAGACATACACGGTCTATTCTTTCTTCAGTGTTTACCGTGTCATTACTTTAAACGTAAACGGTGTTTGGAACATAACCAAGATGTCAAGCTCAAATTTAAAATCATAAATGGAGAACGAAACGAGTTAAGTTTGTACATTGATTTGCGACTGATATAAAAATTGTAACTTTACCACTGCCACGACGTCCTCGATAAACTATGCGGCTCCAAATTGTTATGTTTATGTTTTTCTTCTGAGTCATGTACTAATCATAACGCCCCGAATTGTTTAATCTAATGTTTAAGGTTGAAGAAAATTCACACAAGTTGAGTTTTAATCTACAGGCATATTAATATAGTTATTTCAGATCTTATAGATAATGTATGTTATAGCGCATAATATACCAAGATTCCAATGCAATTACTGCGGTAATGACGACGTCATCGGTTCGACTGTAATACTGCTCAAAGAAACCAATTATGTCGAATATCTGCATAATATTGAGTATTTGTGATGTATCTAGGTGTGCTTGAAAAGTTATGTATTCATCAAACCGTTTCTGTAAACGGCAAATAAAAAGAACATCAATTATTCATTACCAAAGATTTTTATATGTATACAAATGGACAAAGAAACTGAATATATATATATATATATATATATATATATATATATATATATATATATATATATATATATATATATATATATATATATATATAATTTTCTTTGTAGATGACCTTAACAAAAGGAAATTAAAATCACAAATTAAATTAGATTCATCCTTCTATCATATATGTTGATCTCAAATATGTTTTCATTTAGCTTCTATGTAGAACATCAACATATTTTTCGATTTCTGACCAAGATTATACAATTTAAATATTTTCTTCCATAGGCTAACACTGTTATTTGAATTCACATTTATGTAGTACGTGTTTTCCTTCATAGGCAAGAATTAGAGAACATACGGTAAGTTTAATATTTCGGTAATAATTTGTCATTAGTCATATTTGTATTAATGATTGTATTACACAGCCCATGTCTGAAGTTACATTACCTTAGGAAGTGATTATTTATCATTGATTAAGATAGTTAATATTGTCCCAAGGAAAGAAAACAACACAAAAATGTAAACACTGTTTTTGATATTGTTTGCCTGTAAATGTCATTAAGATGGTCACATATAGGTGGCAGGTATGTGTCTATTTCATCATTTGGTTTTATGTGCAATAGGAAAGAAAATTCATTCTTAAAAGTCTACGCCTTCGTGAGAATGAAAAGCTATTTGTAATGTTGTGTATGTAGTGCAAGTAATTTCGTTATTTACCTGAATTGTTTGAGTTACTTTATGTAACGACTATTTAGCAGTAAGATTCAGAGAACATGCCATTTATTCTATGCGCGTGAAATACTGTAACATCCTTAATGCCATATTATGGAGGATCTCAGGCTACAATATCTAATAGTATATACGATGCAAGGATTTCAGTGAAAGTTGTTTGGGTAATTATGTTGACTGTTGGACAACAGTGTTCTCTAAAATATTACACCCACTAAAATATCTGCGTTTGGAAATTTATTATTCTGAATGTCTTTATTTCGAAAAGTAGTCTTTTAAATAGTTATTCTGCTGATTTCGATTATATCTTTGCCAAGAACGCATTTGTAAATAATGGCTGCTTTATTTTCCATATTTCTTACGCTAAAAGGATTTAGAATGTTAGCTCACTCTTTTAATAAATATATGCTAACCGTTGAATGTGTTCTGCCTATAAACTAATTAGTGAGAATATTCGAAAAATTTTAAGAATTGATCTGTGAATAACTATCCTCAAGGCCCATTAGCAGCATTATGTAATTCTGAAATACTCAATGTTTGAAAAAATATATCGTCGCAAGAGTCAATCAAGTCCTTTTCTATTGGTTGATCTGTCAAATGCCCCATCATTCTTTATGGGGATGCAAGCGCTCTTTGTGCGTGTTTATGTTTTCTTGGTTGTAGCTTCCGCTCTTAAACATATCAAAAAATTATACTTTAACATTGGCGATATTTCGTAAAATGATATATACTTATTCTTGTTTCGATCATATCTGATATATTTGCGTTACAAAATTATTACCAATAGAATTTATATTGAAATAACATATCAGCCATCGACCAAGTAATATCCCAGGCCTCGATACGTCTGCATGTATTAACCATTGTACATATCTGCATATACATTTATTTAGTATTTATTTTATTTTCTTAGGAAACTTATGGTGGAAGAGAGGTAAATTAATATTACGTTTCACTAACAAGCTGTTGTATGGATGTTGTTGAGTAAAAGGCAGTCTGTGTTAGACTGTAATTCGAATGCATTTTTCAGTTCTACATCGGTCTTGTGATTGATAAATTATCGATCATAATTATTTTACGTATTCTAATTGTTTAATAACGTAACCACACATGTAACCAATCCTGCGTACAAAAGCACCTTGATATCTCTTTTTCTTCGAAATTTCTTTAATTCGTCAAATATCTAGTTTTGCTAGATTCCTAATTTATTAGAATACAAAGAAATCCGAAACAAGTCTATTTCGTTTGCCACGAATAAAGATGCTCTGTTGGATATTGGGATTAAGGATCATTTCGATCATTTGATAAACCTCGATAGTGTGAAAAATGAAATGAAATGGAGCACTGATTCCGATAGTATTTCAAAATTCTTACAAGCGTAACATCTGTCACATTTCACAAATCATGCATCCTATATATAGGACCCTGAGTGTAAACGTTCTTTAAATAGGTCTTTTTTACCGATTACCGAAATCTCATCTCTGTTCGCTTTTGTTTGTTAAAAATCTGCATCTTAATGATTGTTTAAGATTTATCTCAGTATGTTTTCAGAGTGAAGTAGTTACAGAGTTAAGTATCTTGTAAACCGTTTCTAAAAACATCAAATAAGATAACATTAATAATCATTTCCAATTAGATTTATATGGAGAGAGAGAGAGAGAGAGAGAGAGAGAGAGAGAGAGAGAGAGAGAGAGAGAGAGAGAGAGGGGGGGGAATTTTTTTTGGAAATGACATTAACATAACAATATTAAAAATTCATATTAAAAAAGGTTCATCTCTCTATCATGTATGTTGATCTCATAAAGTTTTTTCATTTCGCTTCTATATAGAACGCAACACTTTTATCGATTTGGGACCAAGATTATAAAATATTATCTTCCATAGGTTTGTTTTCCATTGTTGTTTTCATTCATAATTATGCAGTATTGGCTTTCTTTCCTAGGATTGCAGATAAGAAGGGAGAGTAAGTATAACAAAACGGTATATAAGATGTCAATAAAATATATATGTATTAATGATTTTACTAAAAGACAGCCCATGTCTAAAAGTCCAGTACCTTTGTATGTAATTATTTGTCATTGATTAAGAAAGCGAATGTTCTCCCAAGGAAAATATAGACAACAGTGTAAAAGCTCTTTTTGACATTGTTTGCCTGTAAATGTCATAAACATGGTCACATATAAGTGGCAGGTAGGTGTAAAATTTAGCATTTGGTTGATGTGCGATAGGAACGAGAAATCAATATTACATCTCCACACTTTGTCAAAATAATAAGCCATTTATAACGTTGTGCATGTAGTGTAAGTAATTTCGTTATTAACCTGAATTGTTCGAGTTAATTTATGTAACGACTATTTAGCAGTAAACATCAGACAATATGCCATTTATTGCATGCGCGTGAAATACTGTAAGATCCTTAATGTCATATTATGGAAGATCTCAGGCTATAATATCTAACAGTATATAACATGAAAGGATTTCAGTGAAAGTTGTGTGGGTAATTATGTTGACTGCTGGACAACAGTGTTCTCTAAAATATTACACCCCTTAAAATATCTGCGTTTTGACATTTATTATTCTGAATGACTTCATTTCGTCCAGTAGTCTCTAAAATAGTTATTCTGCTGCTTCCGATTATCTCTGCCTTAAGAGTGCATTTGTTAAAACTGTCTGCCTTATTTTCCATATTCATACGCTAAAACGCATTTGCGTTGTAGCTCTCACCGTTCATAAATATATGCTAACCGTTGATTGTGTTCTGCCTATAAACTAATTAGTCAGATTATTCGAAAAAGATGTAAGAGTTTATCTATGTGTTTCGGTTCTCAACACCGAATAACTGTATTACATAATTCTGAATTAATCAATGTTTGAAAGAATATTTCATGGATGAACACTTTTGACGCTGGTGTTGTTCAAAATTCTATGGCATTTATTTATGTGTCTCTTATATTTTGAGCAAGTGTTTCTGTGGCAAATAGTTATGTATCACATACATTCAACATGTTTATACATGAAATCGCAATATGTTGCACTGTAGATGATGTCATTGTGAGCAATCGCAGTCAAATCAATGTAGCCTCATGATTGTGATAGCACTTAGTTGCTCTTGCAAATGGATCCCATGAGTGTGTTCAGTCGATGGATGAGGTCGCAAGGGTCTACCAAGACCTTTGCATTGGTTGATCATTAAAATGCTCCCTCATTGTTTATGGGGATGCAGGCGTTCCACGTGCCTGTTTATGTTTTTTCGTTGTAGCTTCCGCTCTTAAACATATCAGGAAAGTATACCTAAACATAGGCGATATTTCATAAAATGATATATACTTATTGTTGCTTCGATCATATCTGATATATTCCCGAAAGCATTTGAAAATTATTACCAATGCAATTTATATTGAAATCACATATCAACCATCCACCAAGTGATATCCCAGGCATCGATACGTCTGCATGTATTAACATTGGACATATCTGCATACACATTTATTTAGTATTTATTTCTGTTCTTAGGAAAAGTTTGGAGGAAGTGAGGAAAATTAATATTAAGTTTCTCTAACAAGATGTTATATGGATATCGTTGAGTAAAAGGCAGTCTGTGTTAGACTGTAATACAAATTCATTTTTCAGTTCTATATCAGTGTCGTGACTGATGAAATATCGATCATAATTATTTTACGTATTCTAACTGTTTCACAACGTAAGCACATAAGTCCCAAATCCTGCATAGAAAATCACCTTGATATCTCGTTTACTTCTAATTTGCTTTATTTCGTGAAATATCTATTTTTGCTAGATTCCTAATTTATTAGAATACAAAAAAAAATCCGAAACAAGTCTACTATTTCGTTTGCCATGAATAAAAATGCTCTGTTGGATATTGGGATTAGGGATTATTTTGATCATTTGTTAAACCTCAATCGTGTGAAAATTGAATGAAATGGAGCACCGATTCCGATAGTGTGTGTGTGTGTGTGTGTATATATATATGTATATATATCTATATATATATATAGGCAAGAGTTCAAACAGATTCAACAAAAGATGGAATAAAATAACTCTCGACGCTTCCATGAAACTCACAGCCCTACTTAGTAAAAACGTAAATCATCAATATCTAGCCAAATCAGCAACCATTGAGGAACTAAAACATCAGCTCAATTCCGTCTCAACAGAAGAACAATTTAAAACGTTTTACTCCAAATTAAATAAAGATGAAAAAGACTCTCTTCGAAACTATACAAAGTCAGAGATAGAAAACTTAGAAGTCATGATCTACAACCGAAGGACTGTTGTGAAGAAACTTCAATTGACGAAATTTCTTCTAAAAACAACCGTAAGAAGAAAAATCGCCGCAAAAGGAAGGATCGCAAGCACTCTGTAACAAACACTAATGCAACTGTTACTAACACGGTAGTCAACATCTCCAATTTAGAACTTTCTGATGCAGAAATAAAACTTTTATCGAAAGGTTTGAGTTTCTGCCCCCGTCCAAAAACATACGACAGAGGGAAGCTTAAGAATGACACCGGAGAGTTCATCCGCCGACTAAGACTCAAAGCCCATTTTGCCTTGCAACCAACAAGCAAATCAAAGGAAAATATAAGCTGCGACCAACCCACATTTAAAAAGAAAAGCAACTGGGCCCGACCAAAACGTTCAATTCCGAATCTGGAAGCCTTTATCAACTCGGTTGAAAACGATACTTCCAGATATATCAACCATACTAACAAATATTCTAAATTGACAAAAGAAGAAACAGATGCCCTGCACTCACTGAAAAGTAGAACAGGCATTATAATTAAGCCTGCAGATAAGGGTTCCGCTGTTGTCGTTAAGAATTGGGAAGACTACATTAGTGAAGCAAGTAGACAACTAAGTGACGCTAGGTTCAACCAAAAACTGGACCATGATTCAACGCTGGAATATGCAAAAATCATCAATAATGTTATTGACGAGGCGTACCAAAGCGGACACATAGACCAGCAAACGAAAAACTACTTAAGCCCAGAAAACCCAAGAGCAGGTAGATTTTATCTTCTACCCAAAATCCACAAACAAGGAAACCCTGGCAGACCTATAATCTTAGGTAATGGGCACCCCACAGAAAGGATATCAGAATATTTAGATCATTTTATGAGACCATATGTCCACAAATTACCATCATATCTTCAGGACACGACAGATTATCTCATAGAAAGCAAAGCTAGTGAACCATTACTGCCAGATACATTACTTGCTTCCTAGGACGTCACATCTTTGTACACCAATATACCGCACAACGAAGGGTTACAGGCATGTAGCGAAGCATGGGAAACAAGAACTGTAAACAATCCACCCACACACTTCTTAGTCCAACTATTGGAGCTTGTCCTAAAACTCAACAACTTTGACTTTAATGAAGAAAACTACCTACAAATCAATGGAACTGCAATGGGTACTAAAATGGCCCTTTCGTATGCTAACATTTTCATGGGAAAACTTGAGGGTCAGCTCTTAGCATCGGTTGAGCGTACACCATACCAGTGGGTACGCTTTATCGATGATATAGAAATGAAGTGGCATTATGGAAGAGAAAGTCTGGATGACTTCATATCAAAGGCAAACAACTTCAATCCTTCAATAAAATTCACGGCAGAAATTTCCAACTCAAACCATGTCTTCCTGGACACAAAAACCAGACTGGTGGAAAACAAATTACACACAGACATCTACTCGAAACCAACCAACAAACTCCAGTATCTCCTCCCAACCAGCTGTCATCCAAAACACTGCATTAAGAACATTCCATATAGCTAGGCACTGAGGATACGCAGAATTTGCTCCGACGATGAAAGATTCCTAGAAAGGTCTGAAGAGCTGGCTAAACAGTTAATTTACCGAGGCTACGACAAAGACCTGATTGCGGAAGCAATCCAAAGGGCCAAACAAACAAACCGTGATGAGCTACTCAGATATGGACAGAAAGAAAAGGTTGATAGGATACCATTTATTCTGACCTATCACCCAGACAATCCCAAAGTAGGAAAAATCATCGCAAACCACTGGCCAACCGTGCAATCGTCAGACATACTAAACCTAATACTTCCGAACAAACACGTAGTAGCTTACCGGAGACTAAAAAACCTAAAGGACATCCTAGTCAGGGCAAAGCTAACGCCAATCGCTAGTCAAAACCAACCTAGTCAATCTGGACCCTGTGGCGATAAAAGATGCAAAACCTGTCAACATATGATAGAGACCAAGACATTCACTAGCACAGTGACTAAAGAAAAACTAAACATACATGGTCCAAACAAAACGTTCAAAACAGAGAATGTGATTGATTTATCTCATCAGATGTAAGATCTGTGGCTTTCAGTACGTCGGAGAAGCTGAAAAGCTACACAAAAGGATACACCTTCATAGATCTGAATGGATGACAAAAATGCTGTACAGAAGCCCGGTCGTAGAACACTTCTCCTCCCCTGGCCACACTTTCAGTGATATAATACTTATTGCTATTGCTAACAACCTGAGGTGGAGTTCTGAAACCAGGAAGGAAAAGGAATCATACTGGATACGCCGCCTTAGAACATTGAAACCAAGCGGTCTAAACCAAGAAGACTAGAAAATGAAAACTATGAACTAGTAAAATTTAACATTTTCTAAATCTTCTTATTATCATTCAATTTTTACTATAAGAATAACCGGTATAGAATCAAATATCCGGGATATAATCTGCGTTACATATGTACAAAAAGTAGAAATAGATGTCGCTTTGGCTTGTAGACTTTTAGGGAATTATACAACGTTTTCAGTTTCCGCATCTAGTCTATACAAGCTGGTTGTATTTATAGTTTTAGCACATGTGAAGACAGCCATGTAGAGGTTTACAAACACAACGTTTTTGTGTTTATTTGTTTATCGTATATATGTTTTGTATTTTCCTTTGAAAAAGACTCATTAAGAGTCGAAAGCGCTTAGGCTAGTTAGGTATTAGTTTCGTAATGTTCGTCGTCAGTTTATTGCATCTATATATATATATATATATATATATATATATATATATATATATATATATATATATATATACACACACATATACACATATATATACACATATACACATATACACACATATATATATATATATATATATATATATATATATATATATATATATATATATTATTTATTTGTAAATCACTTTAGCAAAAGGAAATTAAAAACTCAAATTAAAATATATTCATCCTCTATCATGTATGTTGATCTCAAATATGTTTTTCATTTATCTTCTATATAGAACATCATGTTTTTAGATTTCTGATCAAGATTCTGCAATTTAGACATTGTCTTCCATAGGCTAACACTGTTATTTGAATTCATATTTATGTAGTACGTGTTTTCATTCATAGGGAAGATTTAGAGCAAATACGGTAAGTTTAACATTTCAAAAATAATGTGTCACTAAATCATATTTGTAATAATGTTTTTATTATACAGCCCATGTCTGAAAGTACATTGCCATAGGAAGTGATTATTTATCATTGATTAAGATAGTTAATATTGTCCCAAGGAGAAATACAACACAAGAATGTAAACACTGTTTTTGACATTGTTTGCCTGTAAATGTCATTAAGATGGTCACATATAGGTGGCAGGTAGGTGTCTAATTTAGCATTTGGTTTCATGTGCAATAGGAAAGAAATATTCAATATTAAAACTCTACATCTTCGTGAGAATGAAAAGCTCTTTGTTCAGTTGTGTATGTAGTATACTTAATTTCGTTATTTACCTGAATTGTTTAAGCAGTAAGCTTCATACAAGATGCCATTTATTGCATGCGCGTGATATACAGTAAGATCCTTAATGCCATATTATGGAAGACCTCAGGCTTTAATATCTAATAGTATACAACATGCAAGGATTTCAGTGAAAGTAGTGTGGGTAATCATGTTGACTGCTAGATAACAGTGTTCTCTAAAATATTATACCCACTATAATATCTGCGTTTGGAAATTTATTATTCTGAATGATTTTATTTCGACCAGTAGTCTCTAAAATAGTTATCCTTCTGCTTCCGATTATCCCTTTGCCAAGAGTGCATTTGTAAATAATGGCTGCTTTATTTTTCAATATTCTTACGCTTAAAGGATGTTGACTGTTAGCGCACATTGTTAATAAATATATGCTAACCGTTGAATGTGTTCGGCCTATAAACTAATTCGTCAGAATATTCGGAAAAAGATGTAAGAGTTTATCTGTGAATTACTACCCTCAGGGCTCATTAGCAGTATTATGTAATTCTGAAATACTCAGTGTTTGAAATAATATTTCGTGGACGCACACTGTTGATTCTGGTGTTGCACAAAATTATATGGCATATATCTATATATCACTTAGATCTTCAACAAGTCCATATATCAACCCGCAATATTTTGCACAGTAAATGATGTCATTGTGAGCAATCGCAGTCAAATCAATGTAGCCTCATAATTGATATACGACTTAATTTGACTGCGTGAATGGACTCCATGAGTGTGTTCAGTCGATTTATGAGGTCGCAAGAGTCAACCAAGACTTCTTCCATTGGTTGATCTTTAAAATGCTCCATCATTGTTTATGGGGATGCAGGCGCTCCTTGCGCGTGTTTATGTTTTCTTGGTTGTAGCTTCCGCTCTTAAAAATATCAGGAAAGTATACTTAAACAAAGGTGATATTTGATAAAATGATATATACTTATTCTTGTTTCGATCATATCTGATATATTCCCGAAAGCGTTACAAAATTATTACCAATGCAATTTATATTGAAATCATATATCAACCATCCACCAAGTAATATCCCATGCATCGATACGTCTGAATGTATTAACCATTGTACATATCTGCATACACATTTATTTAGTATTTATTTTCTTTTCTTAGGAAAAGTTTGGTGGAAGAGAGGTAAATTAATATTACGTTTCACTAACAAGCTGTTTTATGGATGTCGTTGAGTAAAAGGTAGTCTGTGTTAGACTGTAATTCGAATGCATTTTTCAGTTTTACATTGGTGACGTGATTGATAAATTATCGATCATAATTATTTTACGTATTCTAACTGTTTCACAACGTAAGCACATATGTACCCAATCCTGCGTACAAAAGCACCTTGATATCTTGTTTTCTTCGAATTTTCTTTATTTCGTCAAATATCTATTTTTGCTAGATTCCTAATTTATTAGAATACAAAGAAATCCGAAACAAGTCTACTATTTCGTTTGCCACGAATAAATATTCTCTGTTGCATATTGGGATTAAGGATCATTTTGATTATTTGCTCAACCTCGATCGTGTGAAAAATTAAATGAAATGGAGCACCGATTCCTATTCTATTTCAAAATTCTTAAAAGCTTAACGTCTTCCACATTTAAAATATCATGTATCCTATATATAGGACCCTGAGTGTAAAAAGGGTTTAAATAGGTCGTATTTACCGATTACCGAAATCTCACCTTTTTTTGCCTGCTTTCAAGTCTCGTGTCCGTACAATATGGCATTATAAGAAAGCTACCAATAGCGTTTAATGTTTTGATGGTTTCTACCAGGGTTTCCGGTGTTTAACTGCACCATTTAAACGAAAACAAGAAGAAAAGACTACAATAACTTGGTTCAACCATTGCTCATTAAGTAGCCGAGACGCATAATACAGTTCAGCTATGTACAGATTAATAATTAGTTTCTTGAACGTATCGATTAAATTTATTTAAGCACAAACGACTTTTAAGGTATTGGATAATAGTATTCGGGCGCAATTCATATCTGATATATTTTCAACAGAAATGTTCAATCTAAGTCGAATTAACACATTACCAATCCTACAAACAAAATTCAAGACATCACTAATTATGCATATATGAACTCATATACATGTGTCAGTTCAAAGTAATACATAATTTATCTTCAATATCTAAACCAACCACTAAAATAAATTCAACCACACAGATTAATTTGTTTCATACATACACGGTCTATTCTTTCTTCAATGTTTACCGTGTCATTTCTTTAAACATAAATGATGTTTTGAACAAAACTAAAATGTTAAGATAAAAATTATAAACATAAATGGAGAACAAAACGAGTAAATTTGTACTTTGATTTGCGATTGATATGAAAATTTAACTTTACTACTGTCACGACTTCCTCGATAAACTTTGCGGCTCCAAATTGTTATGTTTACATTTTTCTTCTGAGTCATGTACCAACCATAACGTCCCGACTTGTTTAATCTAATACTTAAGGTTGAAGACACTTCACAACATAGATGTCGCTTTGGCTTGTAGACTTTTAGAGAATTATACAACGTTTTCAGTTTCCGCAACTAGTCTATACAAGCTGGTTGTATTTATAGTTTTAGCACATGTGAAGACAGAAATGTACAGGTTTACAAACACAACGTTTTTGTGTTTATTTGTTTGTCGTAACTATGTTTTGTATTTGCCTTTGAAAAAGACTCATTAAGAGTCGAAAGCGCTTAGGCTAGTTAGTTACTAGTTTCGTACTGTTCGTCGTCAGTTTATTGCATCTATATATATATATATATATATATATATATATATATATATATATATATATATATATATATATATTTTTTTTTTCTTTGTCAATCACCTTAACAAAAGGAAATTAAAAACTCAAATTAAATTAGATTCATCCCTCTATCATGTATGTTGATCTCAAATATGTATTTCGTTTAGCTTCTATATAAAACATCAACATGTTTTTCGACTTCTGACCAAGATTCTACAATTTAAACATTATCTTCCATAGGCTATCACTGTTAGTTGAATTCACTTTTATGTAGTACGTATTTTCACTCATAGGGAAGATTTAGAGAAATCAAGGTAAGTTTAACATTTTGATAATAATTTGTCACTAAATCATATTTGTATTAATGATTTTTTTACACAGCCCATATCTGAAAGTACATTACCTTTGGAACTGATTATTTATCATTGATTAAGATAGTTAATATTTTCCCAAGGACAAAAATCCCACAAGAATGTAGACACTGTTTTTGACATTGTTTGCCAGTAAATGTCATTAAGATGGTCACATATAGGTGGCAGGTAGGTGTCTAATTTAGCATTTGGTTTCATCTGCAATAGTAACGAAAATTTAATATTAAAACTCCACAACTTCATGAGATGGAAAAGCTGTTTGTACTGTTGTGTATGTAGTGTACATAATTTCGTTACTTACTTGAATTGTTTATGTTCCTTTATCTAACGACTAGTTAGCAGTAAGCGTCATAGAAGATGCCATTTACTGTATGCGCGTGAAATACTGTAAGATTCTTAATGTCATATTATGGAACATCTCAGGCTATAATATCTAATAGTATATAACACGCAAGGATTTCAGTGAAAGTAGTGTGGGTAATTATGTTGCCTGTTGGACAACAGTGTTCCCTAAAATATTACACCCATTAAAATATTTACGTTTCGAAATTTATTATTCTGAATGTCGTTATTTCGTCTTGTAGTCTCTACAATAGTTATTCCTCTGCTTCCGATTATCCCTTTGCCAAGAGTGCAATTGTAAATAATGGCTGCTTTATTTTCCATAATATTGCGCTAAAAGGATTTTGACTGTTAGCTCAAACTGATAATAAACATATGCTACCCGTTGAATGTGTTTTGCCTATAAACTAATTAGTCAAAATATTCGGAAAAGATGTAAGAGTTTATCTGTGAATTACTACACTCAAGGCACATTAGTAGTATTATGTAATTCTGAAATACTCAATGTCTGAAATAATATTTCATGGACGCACACTTTTGATTCTGGTGTTGTTCAAACTTGTATGAAATATACCTATATATCACTTATATCTTCAACAAGTTCATAGGTCAACTCGCAATATGTTGCACTGTAGATGATGTCATTGTGAGCAATCTCTGTCAAATCATTGTGCGTATTTGTTTTCTTGGTTGTCGCTTGCGGTCTTAAATATATCAGGAAAGTATACCTTAACATAGGCGATATTTCATAAAATGATATATACTTATTCTTGTTTCGATCATATCTGATATATTCCCGAAAGCATTTGAAAATTATTACCAATGCAATTTATATTGAAATCACATATCAACCATCCACCAAATAATATTCCAGGCATCCAAAAGTCTTTGTATTAAACATTGTACATATCTTCATACACATTTATTTAGTAATTATTTTCTTTTCTTAGGAAAAGTTTGGAGGAAGTCAGTAAAATTAATATTACGTTTCTCTAACAAGCTGTTATATGGATGTCGTTGAGTAAAAGGCAGTCTGTGTTAGACTGTAATGCGAATTCATTTTTCGGTTCTATATCAGTGACGTGACTGATCAAATATTGATCATTATTTATGTATTCTAACTGTTTCACAATGTAAGCACATATATACCCAATATTGCGTACAAAAGCAACGTGCTATCTCGTTTACTTCGAATTTGCTTTGATTCGTGAAATTTCTATTTTTGCTAGATTCCTAATTATTAGAATACAAAGAAATCCGAAACAAGTCCACTGTTTCGTTTGCCATGAATAAAGATGCTCTGTTGGATATTGGGAATAAGAATCATTTTATTAATTTGTTAAACCTCGATCGTGTGAAAAATTAAATGAAATGGAGCACCGATTCCGATATTATTTCAAAATTCTTACAGCGTACCATCTGTCATATTTCACAAATCATGCATCCTGTATATATGACTCTGAGTGGAAAAGAGTTTAAATAGATCTTGTTTACAGGATTACCGAAATCTCACCTCTGTTTGCTTGCTTTCGAGTCTAGAGTCCGAAAAATATGGCATGATGAGAAAGCGACCAATAACTTTCAATCGTTAGATGGTTTTTACCAGGGTTCAAGTGTTTACCTGCACCATATATAAATATATATATATATATATATATATATATATATATATATATATATATATATATATATATAGATATATATATATATATATATATATATATATATATATATAACTTTCTTTATAAATCACCTTAACCAAAGTAAACTAAAAACTCAAATTAAATTAGTTTCATTCCTCAGTCATGTACGTTGATCTCATATATGTTTTTCATTTCGCTTCTATATAGAACTCAACATGTTTTTTTTGATTTGTGTTTTGATTTGTGACCAGGATTATACAAGTTAAACATTATCTTCCATAGACTAACATTGCTACTTGAATTCATATTTATGTAGTACGTGTTTTGCGTTCATAGGGTACATTTAGAGAAAAGATGGTAAGTTTAACATTTCGATAATAATTTATCACTAAATCTTTTTTGTATTAATGATTTTACGACACAGCCCATGACTGAAAGTACATTACCTTATCAAGTGATTATTTGTCGTTGATTACGATAGTGAATGTTGTCCCAAGGATAAACAAACACAAGAATGTATACACTGGCATATAGTTATTAATTTAGTATTTGATTGATGTGCTATAGGAAATAAAACTCAATATTACAACTACACAACCTCGTTAAAATAATATGCCCTTTGTAATGTTGTGTATGTGGTTGAAGTAATTTCGATATTGACCTGAATTGTTTGTTACTTTATCTAACGACTCTTTAGCAGTAAGCTTCAGAGAACATGTCATTTATTGTAAGCGCGTGAAATACTGTAAGATTCATAATGTCATATTATGTAAGATCTCATGCTATAATATCTAATAGTATATAACATGCAAGGATTTCAGTGAAAGTAGTGTGGGTAATTATGTTGAATGTTAGAAAACATTGTTCTCTAAAATATTATACCCACTAAAATATCTGCGTTTTGAAATTTATTATTCTGAATGACTTTTTTTCGACCATTAGTCTCTTAGTTGTTCTGCTACTTCCTATTATCCCTATGTCAAGATTGCATTTGTAAATAATGGCTGCCTTATTTTCCATATTCATACGCTAAAACAAGTTTGCATGGTAGCTCACCGTTGATTCTATAATTAGAATATTTGGAAAAGATGTAAGAAATTATCTATGAATTTCGGCCCAATTGTGTTCTACCTATAAACTAATTAGATTATTCCCAATAACTGTATTACGTAATTCTGAAATACTCAACGTTTGAAAGAATATTTCGTGGACGCATTTTTTTTTGAAGCAGGTGTTGTTCAAAATCTATGGCATATATTTATGTTTTACTTTTATCTTCAACGAGTTCATACATCAACTCGCAATATGTTGCACTGTAGATGATGTCATTGTGAGCAATCGCTTTCAAATCAATGTAGCCTCATGATTGAAATATTACTTAGTTGGCCGCGCGAATGGATCCCATGAGTGTGTTCAGTCGATTTATGAGATCGCAACGGTTTACCAAGACCCATTCCATTGGTTGATCTTTAAAATGCTCACTCATTGTTTATGGAGATGCAGGCGCTCCATGTGCATATTTATGTTTTCTTGGTCGTAGCTTCCGCTCTTAAACATATCAGGAAAGTATACTTAAACACAGGTGATTTTTCATAAAATGATATATACTTATTCTTGTTTCTATCAAATCCGATATATTCCCGAAAGCGTTACAAAATTATTAACAATGCAATTTATATTGACATCACATATCAACCATCCACCAAGTAATATCCCATGCATCGATACGTCTGAATGTATTAACCATTGTACATATCTGCATACACATTTATTTTGTATTTATTTTCTTTTCTTAGGAAAAGTTTGGAGGAAGAGAGGTAAATTAATATTATGTTTCACGAACAAGCTGTTTTATATATGTGGTTGAGTAAAAGGCAGTCTGTGTTAGACTGTAACGCGAATTTATTTTTCAGTTCTACATTAGTGACTGATCAATTATAGGCCATAGTTATTTTATTTGTTCTATTTCACAACAACTAAACCACAAATGTACTCTATCCTGCATAAAAGAGCACCTTGATATCTCGTTTACTTCTAACTTTTTTAATTCGTGATATATGTAGTTTTGCTAGATTTCTTACTTCTGAGGAAACAATAACAAATCCGAAACAAGTCTACTATTTTGTTTGCTCTGTTGGATATTAGGATTAAGGAGAAATGATAATATCGATTCCAACAGTCTTTCAAAATTCTTACAAGCGCAACCTCCGTCACATTTCACAAATCATGCATCCTATATATTGGACCCTGAGTGGAAAAGGGGTCTAAAGCGTTCTTATTTACCGATTACTGATGTCGCACCTCTGTCCGCCTGCGTTGGAAGCACGAGCATAATAGTATCTGATTATGAGAAATCGACCTATAGCTTTCAATGGGTTGATGTTTGTAAACAGGCTTTCCAGTACTTTCCTGTACCAATTAAAAGGGAACAACAAGAACAACACGCTACGATAACTATGTTCAACCACTCATTTAATAACCCACACGCATATTAGAGTTCAACTATATACAAGATTGATACTTAGTTTCTTGAACGTATCAAATGCAATTGTTTTAAGCAAAGACGATTTTTGAAAAATTGCATATAGTATTCGTGAGAAAATCAGATCTGATATATTTTCAAGCGATGTTCAATTTAAGTCGAATTCACACATTAATTATCCTACAAGTAAGTCTAATTTTTGGTCGATTCTACAAAACAAGCAAATTCGAAACAAATCTACTATTCGGTTTTTCCATTAATAAAAACACCTATTGGGCTATATACCTAGGAATTTATTATCATTTTACCATTTTATGCGACCAGGATAGTGCGAACAATGATTCCGACAGTATCTCAAAATTTTAGCATTTCACAAACTATGCATCATATATATATATATATATATATATATATATATATATATATATATATATATATATATATATATATATATATATATGTATGTATGTATGTATATATGTGGGTGGGTGGGTGTGTATGGGTGTGTGTGTGTATGTAGCCTGAAAATCGACATATTACCCATATGGCACGGGCGAAAGGATCACAGGAGTGTTTTCAATCGATTTATGAGGTCGCTATAGTCCACCGAGACCTTTTCCATCGATTGATCTTTAAAATCCTCCCTCATTGTTTTGATTGGGCTCAATATGCGTGTTTCTGTTGTCTTGGTTGTACTTTCCCTCTCTTAAACATGTCAGGAACGTATACTTAAGACTGTGCGATAGTTCAAAAACGATATATACTTACTCTTGTTTCGATCATACCTGATATATTCTTTATAGCGTGACAAAATTATAGGTAATGTAATTTATAATCAAATCACATTTCACCCATACTACAAGTAATATTCAAGGCATCGATACGTCTGCATGTATTAACCATTGTACATATATGCAAACACATTTATTATTTATTTTATTTTCTTATGCAAATGTTGGAAGAAGAGAGGTAGATTAATGTTACGTTTCATTAACAAGCTGTTATATGGATGTCGTGGTGGTAAATGCAGTCTGTGTTAGACTGTAACGCGAATTTATTTTGCAGTTCTACATCAGTGACTAATCAATCATCGATTATAATCGTTTTATTTATTCTAAACGTTTCACACCATCCTAAGTATATATGTTTGCTCTCCTGGATAATGAGGTACCAGGAGATCTTGTTTACTTCCAATTTCCATTCATTTGTGAAATATCTTTTTTGCTGGATTCCATAGTTGTTACAAACAAATCTGAAACAAGTTTGCTATTCCGTTTGACACGAATAATGATATTTTGTTGGCTAGATACCTTGGCATTTAGGAGCATTTAATCTTTTCGTACAACCACGGTCGTGTTTAAAAATAAATGAATTAAAGCACCGATTCTGAGAGTATTTCAAATTCTAACCGGCGTAACGTCCGTAACATTTCACAAACCATGCTCATATATAAAGGACCCTGAGTGGAAAAGGCGTCTAAAAAAAACTTCATCCCAAAAAACACCACTTTGTACTGGTAGAGTCCATCTGGAGTCACAAATGCCGTAATTTCTTTTGCACTTCCCGTTAGGGGAATTTGCCAAAGGTCCCTCAAAAGGTCGACTTTAGGGACGTATTTGACATTTATAATTTTGTCGATACAATCATCGATTCTTGGCAGTGGAAAAGAGTCTGTTTTTGTCACACTATTCACCTTTCTATTATCCGTAAACATTCGGAAAGTTTTATCCTGTTTCGGAACATGAATGCACGGTGAACTCTAATCATTCTTACTGGGCACTATAAAATCATTGTCCAGTAAATACTGAATCTTTTTTCATATAATGCAGTTTTAAAGGATTCATCCTGTATGGGTGTTGTTTCATGGGATTCGAATTCACTATTTAAACGTCGTGAAAAAGTGTGCTTGTATTTCTAGACACGTCTGGAAACAAGTGCTTATATTCAGAAAACAATTGTTTATGTTCACTTTTTTCTTGATCTTGCAAATGAGAAAGTTTCTTGTCTAGATTTTCACAAGTTCCGAAATCTGCAGACTTGTTGTTCCAAGATAAGTAGAATCCAGCTGAATTTCTTCCTGCGAATCTTCTTTTAGGGGGACATGTACAAATAAATTACATGATTTACATGATTATTTCTTTAAAATAATAGTACTCTGTTAATTTACTTAGACTTGAGTACTAATGTTATAATCTAATTTATTAAATTTCTTCTTTACTTTGTAAGGGCCATATAATCTTAAATATAGAATTTTCTGCAGAATACACAAGAGAGAATTGACTATTACAGGACTCAAATATTCTCTCTAGTACACATTGGTGAAACCATAATTTCACGTTTGACTTGAGCTGCTAAATGCCAAATTCAAGGGTAACAAGCTGAAATACTCCAAACTTGACATTTGACTTTTAACCAGATTGGTTAAATTTGAGACGGCCAAATCGAGCAAAATTCCTCAAAGGAATCACTTTTGAAAAACTTGTTGACACACGCTTGATTGTCAACAAATTTTGGTTACATGGCATGGTCTTTGGTAAGGTATCAATACAATCTCTATTTTATGGTTTGTCAAATGCAGGAATTGGTTCCAAATGAACTTTAGGAATCTTTTGATTTGGTTTTCCTACAATTTGGCACACATGGCAAGATCTGTAAAACTTGGAAACAGTTTTGATTCTTGGCCAATATAATTGAGTCCAGATTTTGTGATACATTTTACTTATCCCCAAATGACCAGCCCATGAAGTTCTATGAGCCAAACAAAGTATTTTCTGTATGTAAGGTTTCGGTACCACAATTTGATACTTTACTGACCAATTTCTACTAGCATTTACCCCCGGAGGTCGCCATTTTCTCATAGGAACTCCATTTTTAATGAAGTAACAGACAGGTACTTCATTTGCTTCAGTTTCACTAACAGCCGGCTGAAACAAACAGGAAATCTCAGGATCCTTCTTCTGTTCAACTACAAGTGATTGTCGTTTAATCAACCTGATCAGATAAAATAGAATAAGTATTTAAAAGAGGATCACTATGATCCATACCTTTCGATTGATTCAAATTAGAAGAGAAAATGTCCTCATCCCAAACCTGACCAATACTCATGTCAGCTAAATGAACAAAGTCCTTATCAAAATCATTCTCAAGAGCTTTATATGCCAAACCTCTAGTAACTGAACAAGCTGAACATACATCAGGGGGTTCTTTTTCAATATGATCAGCTTTCTGATCCAAAGAATGCTTGTCAGTTACAAGTGGATTAACCACAAACTTGTCTCCAGCTAAGTCATTGCCTAGCAATAAATGAACTCCCTCAACGGGTATATTACACACTACACCGACGGTCACAGGTCCTGAAACTAAGTCTGATGACACATTAACAGAATGGAGAGGAACATTAACAAAGCCGCTCTCTACTCCCTGAATGAGAACACTTTCATTAGAACAGATCTTCTCAGAAGAAGGCAAACCACCTGAAACTAAAAGATTCTGAGAAGCTCCTGTATGTCTTAAAATTTTAATATGGATAGGAATGGCGAAATCACCCAAGAGTGATATAAAACCCTTCGACAGGAATGGTATAAAATTCTCCAAAACATAATCAGACTGAGGTTTATCAAACCCAACAAATGTATTGTTTTCGATACATGACATTGACCTCTTAGAACCAAGAGCATTTGGGATGGGTCTATCTTGATTCTGATGCCGATATTTCAATTTGAAGCACTCAGAAATGACGTGTCCTTTTTACAATAGGTACAAATAGGTAGAGACAAGGATTTAGAATGAAGTCTCTCAGAGGCCTAATTTTTAGAATTTATGCCATATTGATTTTTACTGAGAGTCGTATTTGCTTGAAACACCTTTCTATCAGTAGACTGCTCGGTGAAAGATTTGTTTACAGCAGGAACGTTGCGAGTTAAGGAATACTTATCAGCAGCCATAACAGCATTTTCCATGGTTTTGACCTTATGATCTTCAAGGTGATGTTTGATATCACTGAGAATACAGTTTTTAAACTCTTCGAGTGATATCAGTTGTTCAAGTCTGCCATAATCATGTTCAATTTTCTCAGACGGACACCACTTATTGAACAACTGTTTGTTTTCCCTAGCAAATTCAACATACGTTTATCCAATTTCTTTTTTTGAAACTTCTGAACGTTATCGTTATGCCTCAGGGACTAACTCGTAACCTTTTAAGATGCATTCCTTAACCAAATCGTAATCAGAACTTTGTTGTACTGATAGAGACATATAGATATTTCTGGCCTTGCCATAAAGTACACTCTGCAATAATTGAATCCAATGCTCTCTTAGCCATTGTGAATTCTCAGCTACTTTTTCAAGCAAAATAAAGTATTTGTCTACTTCATTTTCACTAAAGGGGGAAACTAATTTGACATGTAACGTCATTAATGCAAATATATTTTAGTGACAACTTATTACCGAAATGTTAAACATACTGTGTTTTCTATAAATCTCTCCTACGAACGAAAAAAATACTACATAAATATGTTAGCAATCACCAGTGCAAATCAAAATTATACCTCCACAACCTCGTGAAAATAGCTTCTTTCTAACATTGTTGTAGTGTAAGTAATTTCGATGCTAAGCTGAATTGTTTGAATTACTTTATCTAACGACCGTCTGGCAGTAAGCTATAGGCAAGATGTGATTTATTGTATGCGCGTGATATTTTTAAGATCACGAATATATATGTTTGGAAGATGTCAGGATTTAATATCTAAATGAATATCATGCAAGGATTTCAGCGAAATTAGTGTGGCTATTTATGTTGACCGTTGGACAAAAGTGTTCTCTGAAATAGTATATCCACTAAAATATCTGCGTTTTCAAATTTTAAGTTCTGAATGATTTTACTTCGACCAATAATCTCTAAAATAGTTGTTCTTCTACTTCCGAAAATCCATGCGTCTGGAGTGTATTTGTGCATAACGACTGCCTCATTTTGCATATTCATACGCTAAAACGAGTTTGCTTCGTACCTCTCAATCACTATTATTAAATATATGCTCACCGTTGATTGTGTTGTACTTATAAACTAATTAGTCGGTTACAACATTCGGAAACGTTGTAACAGTTTACTTGTGATTACGGCTGTCAACGTCCAATAGTTGTATTATTCATTTATGAAATACTGTATTGTTGAAAGAACACGTCGTCTACAGACACGTTTGATGCTGGTGTTCATTTAAAATTCTAAGGCATGCATCGATGAATTACTTACATATTCAACAAGTTTATGCACCAACATGTGATGCGCTGCACTTTAGATTATGTTATTGTGAGCAATCGCTGTCAAATCAATGTAGTCTCATGATTTACATATTGCTTAGTCGGCCGTGCGAATGTATCCCGTGAGTGTTTACAATCGATTTATGAGGCCGCTAGAGTTCTCCAAGACCTTTTCCATTGGTTGATATTTAAAGTGCTTTCTCAATGTTTGGATTGGGGTGCAGGTGCTCCATGTGCGTGTTTCTGTTTTCTTGATTGTAGCTTCCGCTCTTAACCAGTTCACTAAATAAAGTATACTTAGACATGTGCGAAATGTTATAAAATAATATATACTTATTCTTGTTTCGATTATATCTGATATATTGCTGTCATCGTTACAAAATTATTAGTAATGTAATTTATATTGAAATCAGGTATCACTCGTCCAGCTAGTAATATCCCAGGCATCGATACGTCTGCATATCTAAACCCTTGTACATAGCTGCAAACACATTTATTTAGTATTTATTTTCTTTTCTTACGAACACGTTTGAGGAAGAGAGGTAAATTAATATTACGCTTCACTAACAAGCTGCCATATGGATGTTTTTGAGGATAACCCAGTCTGTCTTTGACTGTAATGAAAATTCATTTTTTGAGTTCTACCTTAGTTTTTGATCTGTTAACGATTGTATTTATTAAAATTATTTTAACAGTTTCACAAGAACGTAAGTACATATGTAGGCTATCGTGCATACTTAAGTACAATTATATCTCGTTTAATTCAAAATTTCTATAATTGGTGAAATGTCTATTTTTGTTGAATTCCATACTTGTTACAAAACAAACATATCCAAAACAAGTATACTATCCCGTTTACCATGAATAGAGATAATTCGTTGGATACATACCTAGAAATTTAGGCAAAGTTGGATGATTTTTGTACAACTACGATCATGTGAAAAATTTAATGAATCTGAGTACTTATTCCGACAGTATTTGAAAATTCGAACATTCGCAACGTCCGCAACATTTCACAAATGAGTGGAAAAGGGGTTTAAAGCGCTTTTCGTTTCCGATTACCGAAATCTCACCTCAGGTCGCTTGCTCTTAAGTCCTAAGACCGAATATTATGGGATTATGAGAAAGCGACCAATGGCTTTCAATGCGTTGGAAGTTTTGTCCAATGTTTCCAGTGTTTTCCTCCACCAATGAAGCAGCGAAAACAAAATGTAAAAACATCCTAAAATAACTTGGTTCGACCACTCCTAATCTAATAACCCACATGCATATTACAGTTCAACTATATACAAGATTGATACTTAGTTTTTTTAACTTATCAAGGAAATGCATTAACGCACAGACGATATTTTCTTAAACAGCACGTATTATTTGTGAGAAGATCATATATGGTATATTTTCAACATGAATGTTCAATGCAAATCGAATTCACATATTACGAATCTTACAAATAAAATCCCACACAACACTGATTATTTCTATAGTACGTCACATACATGATTAGACTCAAAGTAATAAATAATTGATATTAAATATCTAAACCACTCACTAAAAAAATTCAAACACAAAAATTAGTTTTCTTCAATCTTTACGGTGCCATTTCGTTAAACATGAACGGTGTTTTGAATACAACCACAATGTTAAATTCCAAATTTAAAGAATAAAAGGACAATGAATCGATTTAATTTTGTACATGTCTGATGTTTGACTGCTTTGAAACATCGACTTTACCACTGCCTCAACGTTACGATATAATTATGCCAGCTCCAAAATTGGTATATGTCTGCACACACTTTAATTTAGGTCTTATTTAGTTTTCTTAGGAATGATTTCCAGGAGTATAGGTAAGTTAATATTACGTTTCATTAACGAGTTGTTACATGGATGTTGTTGAGGAAATCACAGTCTGTGCTAGACAGGAATGTGAATTCATTTTTCTGTCCTGCATCAAGATATGACCAAATATGGATTATAATAATTAATTTATTCTATCAATTTCACAACAACGTAAGAACATATGTAAGATATCCTCTTCAATTTAGTACTATGGTATTCTGTTTACTTCGAACGTGCTTGAATTCGTAAAATATATATTTTTGTTGTTACAAAACAAACAAATTCGAAACAAGTCTACTATTCCGTTTGCCAGTGATACAGACAATCTGTTGAATATATTTCTTTGGAATTTAGGATCATTTTGATTATTTTGTATAACAACGTTAGTGTGAGAAATTACATGAGTCGGAGCACTGATTCTGACAGTATTTCAAAACCAGCGCAACGCCAGTAGAATTGGACAAACAGTTGAATTTTATTTTAGGTCCCCGAGTGGAAAAGGGGTCTAAAGCGTTCTTCTTCACTGATTACCGAAATTTCACCTCTGTCCGCTTGCATTTGAATCTTGAGTCCGAAACATTATAGCGTTCAATGTGTTGGTGGTTCTAATCAAGCTTTCCGATATTTACCACACCCAATTGAACGTAAACAGGGCGAACAACATGCTATCAAAAATATTGATTCATCCACTCTTCATTTATTAACCCACATGCATTAGAGTTCAGATATATACAAGAATGATGATATATATCTGATATATTTTCAACATCAATGTTTAATATAAGTCGAATTCACACCTTACAAATCTTACAAACGAAACCCAAGACATCATTAATTAGCCAAACAGTAGTCACAGGTATTATTCAGCTCAGTGACAGTAATAAGTGATATTCATTATGTAAACAACTCACTAAAATAAATTAAAAAATTACGGTAATTTGCTTCAGTCATACATGGTCTATTCTTTCTTCAATGTTTAGCATTTAAGCATGAACGGTGTTTTGAACACAACCAATATGTTAAGCTCCAAATGTCAAGTTTAAACAGATACGGAAACTATTTAATTTTGTACCTGTCTCATGTTTGATTGATATCAAAAGTCAACATGAACACTGCCCCAACGTCCTCGATAAACTATGCGGCTCCAACATTGGTATGTTTATGTTTTTCTTCCGAGTCATGTACTAATCATAAGATCCTGAGTTGTTTATTATAATGTGTATTCTGCAAGAAAATTCACACCCGATGTGTTTTATTGTACAGACATATGCTATATTGAAAAACAATAAATAGTTTGTGTAGATCTTAGAAATATTGTATATAACAGCTCATACCTTTTAGAGCTGTTGTATGTAACAGCTCATAACATGTCAGGATTCCAATGTAATTACCGCGGCAATAACAATGGCATCGGATCGACCGTTAAAACTGCTCAAGTTATACTCTTCTTTTGAAAGTCTGCATGTGTATAATTGTGTGTGATGTATTTCGGTGTGTTTACATAGTAAAGTATCTGGTAAACCGTTTCTATAAACATCAATATTCATTTCCGTACTTGTTGTCTTTCATAGGAGATATTCAAAGCAACTACGGTAAGTTTAACATTTCGGTAATAAGTGTCACTAAAAGACATTGGTATTAATGACGTTCCTAAAGCACAGCCCATGTTTGAAAGTACAATACATTATTATGAGATTATAAATCATTGATTAAGATAGTGAACGTTCTCTCAAGGAAAAAACGCAAGAATGTAAACTGTCTTTTAGACATTGTTAGACTGCAAAGGTCCTTAAATTATCGCATATATGTGGAAGGTAGGTATCTAATTTAGTATTTTATTGACGTGCGATAGGAAAGAAAAGTCAATATTATACCTCCACATCCTCGAGAAATTAACTTGCTTCTAACATTGTGAATGTAGTAGAAAAAATTTTGAATCTAACATTAATTCCTTGAATTCATTTATCTAAAGACTTCTTAGCAGTAAGCTTCAGGCAACATATGATTTATTGCATGCGCGTGAAATACTGAAAGATCAAGGATATATAGATATGGACAATATCAGGACATAATATGTTATAGTATATAACTTGCAAAGACTTGCAATAAAATTAGTGGGTTTATTTATGTTGACCTTTGGAAAACAGTGTTCTCTAAAATATTATATCCACTACAATATCTGCTTTCTCAAATTTAATATCCTGAATGATTTTATTTCGACCAGTAGTTTCTAAAATAGTTGATCTGCTTCCTCTGAGTATCACTGTGTCAAGAGTGCAATTGTAAAGAACGGCTGCCCCATTTTCCATATTCAATCTAGAAACAGATCCTGCTTTGATTGCGGCGAGGATTTGTTATGAGAACTTAGTGGCAATCCAATGTAGGAAAATACCGGAAGTTATGTAAGCTCACATATACTCCGATTCGCTGTGCAAGAACTCTCTAATTGTTTATATTATGATTTTACTACAGTCTTCAAGTAAAATATTGATATAAGGTATGATTGCATCGGAGTGTCACTTGGGGAAATAAGTATGCCGACATAAACATGTTTCGGTCAGAACATCACTTTTTGAGTACTGTTTTTCTAATTAAAAGTGGTCTTTCTGTCTATGAATAACAGCTCTGTTCTTTCGGATGATGGTATGAACGCCATTATAAAAGAAAATCAATGAAATTGGCAACATTTTCTGCTGCACTGAACATATTTATGTCAGAAGCAAGACTACAACAACGCACAAAATTTATTAAGATGAGAATTAATGACTTCTTAGTAACATCGAAAAGTGTAGGATGTATTACTAATTTAAGGGTAGAATGGCTTAAATGATCCGAACAGCAGTAGAATATTTAGTTTCTTTTACTGAGCCTAGCTATTTTATCAATTTAGTTATGGAAGGGAACATGTTCATGATCCTGTTTCTCTAAATGTGTCGCCTCTATGAGCAGTCGTGCCTCCAGATTAAAGTATGTCACTCCTGCATTATTCCTGTTGTGTTGCTAGTCAGATGTTGCTATTAGTCTAGTTTCCATCCAGATGAGCGAAAACAAGATTATTTTGTAAGATACCGTGCAGCACTCTTTCACCAAACAATATACTATTTTTGTGTTTCAAGCTTTACTTAATCAGAAAACAGCTACTGTGAAGTAACCCTTTCTGATTCTTATGATTTCTTGTTTTTATAGTATCTTATTTCACTTATTTAGTGCCCCATAGATGTCAAATAATGAACGTGCTAACCAGACTATTCATATTGTATAACAATGTCCTTAGTAGTACATTGAAAACCAGATATTATCAACAATAACAAAAGATAGGAAAGGTATAATGTTACAATTTAAGCAAGTAACCAAAATAGCAATTTAAATTATTTTTAGGATTATTGTAAGAGTTCTATAACACAAGATATGCCTGATATATCCATCCTAATCCGCTTCGGTTAGGTGTTTGATATGATGCTTCTTTTAGAGCATACGTTAAAAATAAATTTGCATGTTTCATTGTCCAATATATGCAATTACACATTTGTTCATTTTTTCCACCTAGTTTTTGTAGATTCTGATTTCAAATGGACACAATAAAGTATGTTTCACCTTTCTGAAAGATTTGTAATTACATATGTTTGCCACTAATGATGTTGGTACTGTATATGTTAAAATAAGTATTTGTATATATTACATTTCGTATATAAAATAGCCCGTAGGAGCACTAGCTTCAACACAGGACCAGATATTGAAAACAATATGTTTGTAGTCTGTGTAGCAGAATCTATGCTCTGTTATGATGTATACTTTCTTCAATTTACTAGATATTATATATGTTAAAGACTAAATCAAAAATCACATATATTTATCTTTTTTAAATGTTATTCAATTTACTATATCAAATATATCAACCGCTCTGGTGGCCTAGTGGTTAGAGCGTCTGACTCGGCTGCGGGAGGTCGTGGGTTCTATCCCCGGCCGAGTCATACCAAAGAATTACAATAATGGTACAGGCTGGTTGAGAAAATATATCTGTAGGTTTGACACATGCGGAGACATCCATGTAGAGTTTAACAAAGACAACGTTTGTGTGTTTATTTTGTATGTTTTGTATTTGCCTTTGAAAAAGTCTTACTAAGAGTCGAAAGCGCTCTGGCTAGTTAGTTACTAGTTTGGAAATGTTATTCGTCAGTTTATTGCATATATATATATATATATATATATATATATATATATATATATATATATATATATATATATATATATATATATATATATATATATACCTATATATATACCTCTACCTATATATATACCTATACCTATATATATATATATATATATATATATATATATATATATATATATATATATATATATATATATATATATATATATATATATATAAAGAGAGAGAGAGAATACAAATCATATGGCGAATAGCAACCCTTTCAAACGTACTGGATCCACCAAGGGACCACGTGTGTCAGGGATTAATTAAAATAGATGCAATAAACTGACGACGAACAGTAAGAAACTAGTAACTAACTAGCCTAAGCGCTTGCGACTCTTAATGAGTCTTTTTCAAAGGCAAATACAAAACATATATACGACAAACAAATAAACACAAAAACGTTGTGGTTGTAAACCTCTA
Organism: Potamilus streckersoni; assembly: GCA_016746295.1. Taxonomy (NCBI): domain Eukaryota; kingdom Metazoa; phylum Mollusca; class Bivalvia; order Unionida; family Unionidae; genus Potamilus; species Potamilus streckersoni. The sequence continues at coordinate 1,988,178 of JAEAOA010002269.1, read as the reverse complement.
CATGGCTGTCTTCACATGTGCTAAAACTATAAATACAACCAGCTCGTATAGACAAGTTGCGGAAACTGAAAACGGTGTATAATTCCCTAAAAGTCTACAAGCCAAAGCGACATCTATTTCTACTTTTTGTACATATGTAACGCAGATTATATCCCGGATATTTGATTCTTTACCGGTTATTCTTATAGTAAAATTTGAAGGATAATAAGAAGATTTAGAAAATGTTAAATTCTACTAGTGCATAGTTTTCATTTTCTAGTTTTCTTGGTTTAGACCGCTTGGTTTCAAAGTTCTAAGGCGGCGTATCCAGTATGATTCCTTTTCCTTCCTGGTTTCGGAACTCCAGCTGTGGTTGTTAGCAATAGCGATAAGTATTTTATCACTGAAAGCGTGGCCAGGGGAGGAGAAGTGTTCTGCGACCGGGCTTCTGTACAGCTTTTTTTGTCATCCAATCAGATCTATGAAGGTTTATCCTTTTGTGTACCTTTTCAGTTTCTCCGACGTACTGAAGGCCACAGATCTTACATGTGATGAGATAAATCACATTCTCTGTTTTGCACGTTTTGTTTGGACCATGTATGTTTAGTTTTTCTTTAGTCACTGTGCTGGTGAATGTCTTGGTCTCTATCATATGTTGACAGGTTTTGCAACTTTTATCGCCACAGGGTCCAGATTGACTAGGTTGGTTTTGACTAGCGATTGGCGTTAGCTTTACCCTGACTAGGATGTCCTTTAGGTTTTTGGTCTCCGGTAAGCTACTATAGGTTTGTTCGGAAGTATTAGGTTTAGTATGTCTGACGATTGCACGGTTGGCCAGTGGTTTGCGATGATTTTTCCTACTTTGGGATTGTCTGGGTGATAGGTCAGAATAAATGGTATTCTATCAACCTTTTCTTTCTGTCCATATCTGAGTAGGTCATCACGGTTTGTTTGTTTGGCCCTTTGGATTGCCTCTGCAATCAGGTCTTTGTCGTAGCCTCGGTAAATTAACTGTTTAGCCAATTCTTCAGACCTTTCTAGGAATCTTTCATCGTCGGAGCAAATTCTGCGTATCCTCAGTGCCTGGCTATATGGAATGTTCTTAATGCAGTGTTTTGGATGACAGCTGGTTGGGAGGAGATACTGGTGTTTGTCGGTTGGTTTCGAGTAGATGTCTGTGTGTAGTTTGTTTTCCACCAGTCTGTTTGTTGTGTCCAGGAAAACATGGTTTGAGTTGGAAATTTCTGCCGTGAATTTTATTGAAGGATGGAAGTTGTTTGCTTTAGATATGAAGTCATCCAGCCTTTCTCTTCCATACTGCCACTTCATTTCTATATCATCGATAAAGCGTACCCACTGGTATGGTGTACGCTCAACCGATGCTAAGAGCTTTTCCTCAAGTTTTCCCATGAAAATGTTAGCATACAAAGGGGCCATTTTAGTACCCATTGCAATTCCATTGATTTGTAGGTAGTTTTCTTCATTAAATTCAAAGTTGTTGAGTTATGTGACAAGCTCCAGGAGTTGGACTAAGCAGTGTGTGGGTGGATTGTTTACAGTTCTTGTTTCCCATGCTTCGCTACATGCCTGTAACCCTTCGTTGTGCGGTATGTTGGTGTACAAAGATGTGACGCCTAAGGAAGCAAGTAATGTATCTGGCAGTAATGGTTCACTAGCTTTACTTTTTATGAGATAATCTGTCTTGTCTTGCAGATATGATGGTAATTTGTGGACATGTGGTCTCATAAAATGATCTAAATATTCTGATATCCTTTCTATGGGGTGCCCGTTACCTGAGATTATAGGTCTGCCAGGGTTTCCTTGTTTGTGGATTTTGGGTAGAAGTTAAACAACTTCCATCCTTCAATAAAACTCACGGCAGAAATTTCCAACTCAAGCCATGTCTTCCTGTACACAACAACCAGACTGGTGGAATACAAATTACACACAGACATCTACTCGAAACCAACCGACAAACACCAGTATCTCCTCCCAATCAGCTGTCATCCAAAACACTGCATTAAGAACATTCCATATAGCCAGGCACTGAGGATACGCAGAATTTGCTCCGACGATGAAAGATTCCTAGAAAGGTCTGAAGAATTGGCTAAACAGTTAATTTACCGAGGCTACGACAAAGACCTGATTGCAGATGCAATCCAAACTAAACATACATGGTCCAAACAAAATGTGCAAAACAGAGAATGTGATTTATCTCATCACATGTAAGATCTGTGGCCTTCAGTACGTCGGATAAACTGAAAAGGTACACAAAAGGATAAACCTTCATAGATCTGATTGGATGACAAAAATGCTGTACAGAAGCCCGGTCGCAGAACACTTCTCCTCCCCTGGCCACACTTTCAGTGGTATAATACTTATCGCTATTGCTAACAACCACAGCTGGAGTTCCGAAACCAGGAAGGAAAAGGAATCATACTGGATACGCCGCCTTAGAACTTTGAAACCAAGCGGTCTAAACCAAGAAGACTAGAAAATGAAAACTATGCACTATTAGAATTAAACATTTTCTAAATCTTCTTATTATCCTTCAATTTTTACTATAAGAATAACCGGTATATAATATCCGGGATATAATATGCGTTATATATGTACAAAATGTAAAAATAGATGTCGCTTTGGCTTGTAGACTTTTAGAGAATTATACACCGTTTTCAGTTTTCGCAATCAGTCTATACGAGCTGGTTGTATTTACAGTCTTAGCACATGTGAAGATAGCCATGTAGAGGTTTACAACCACAATGTTTTTGTGTTTATTTGTTTGTCGTATACATATTTTGCATTTGCCTTTGAAAAAACTCATTAAGAGTCGAAAGCGCTTAGGCTAGTTAGTTACTAGTTTCGTACTGTTCGTCGTCAGTTTATTGCATATATATATATATATATATATATACTAGGTATTTAGCTGTAAAAAATCCATAGAGTTATTAATACAATGAATAAAGCATTATGTGTCACATCTAGATTGTATAAAAGTAATATATCAGTGTGTATATGAAACAATAGATCTTTATCAATTCACTTATTTGCTATAGTGAAAGTAGTTGTATATAATTTTAGTATTTTATTTTTTACGTGAGTCGTGTAATATCGTAAATCATAAATCCCATATATTTCGTTGTATGACTTGTTTCTGATCAAACATTAAGTTAAGGTAGTTTATTAAATAACTATGTCATCATACAAATATTAGATACTATATGTCGTTGATTAATAAACATATATAACTTTATTACTTAATTTTTATTTGAGCTATCTCTGAAAATGTTGAAGAGATTTAAGTGTATTTGAAAGATATTTTATTGCATTTTTATATTTGATAGATCTGATATATCGTATACAGTCGGATATCTTGATAAAGAAATCTCTTCCCCCCGAAAAATCTTTATTATGTCAAATATCTTTATTATGTCAAATATTTTGTATTGTCTATGATAAATTCAAGCATACATGATAATTGTTAAACTACATATATGATATGCTAATTATATATTTAAGTTACTGTATGATATTAATGTATAGGGACTTAATATTAAAGGGCTATGCCGTTACCTGTTTTATCTAATAAGGCGTGACATGATTGTGCACTAATACTTGCTTTCAGACTTGCTGTTGAGGCGTAAGTATATGATTCATTCATGTATAGTGAGATACAAGTACACCTAGTTTGTCTATAATACCATATTTACTTATACTAATTGTACATATATCTACTTTTCCTGACAAAATTAAGACTGTCGTATTTTGTATTTGTCTTCTTCTATGCCACCAGTTTCATTTACATAAAATGATTTCTTATGAAGATAATATGCATACATATGTTTAATAGATGAAAGGTGTACTAATGATTAGAATTTCATTTTTTTAAATGTCGATGCATTGTTTAATGAAAGGATAATATATTGTTATATATGTATGTTTATAATGAATTTAAACAATTTAAACAAGAAACAAAGGCACAGTTTTAAGTCAAATACTTACAGCATATCCATAATTGGTTGATAGATTGAGGAAATTTTGCAATCGTTATTTTTAATAAGTTAAATCATGCATATTTGTTCACATTTCAGTTTTGGAACACAAACTTTGGGTTCAATGTTCAAATAAGGACGAGTAATGCTGATTACATTTGTTCCATGTTGATGCTTTCGATGCACATAAGTGGGTTATAGTACCTTTAGTAGTACTGGTATTTGAAAATGCTTAAACTATTTATAAGTATAGAGATATTGTTTCAAACAAGAGTACCTTTCCTTACCTGCATGGTTGTTTTTACTTCTTACGTGTACTACAAGGAACTACATCATCTTTTCGTTCGCTCATACTTACTAGTCTTTTATTTACTTTCAAGGTTGAATATCTTGCAATTTGAGTGAGTATATATTTTATTAGTTATTTTCTCTTGCTCGGATTGAATTGTGGTATTTAACATTTGCAATTAATAACTTATTACCTGAATATTAGATACGGTAGAGGAAGTGTTACAACATTATTAGCAAATGTAAAATGAATATAACACAAATAGCTAAAATTGTACGTTTGAGGCATCAATCATTACAATCATTAGGTTTTGTCTTCCTATTTCAGTTTCGTCGATCAAGAAATATTGTGAGTAATATCAGTTTTCTATTGGAAATTATTATGTGATATATATAACACTTTGATGATTTGCAACAGTTGCTAAAATAATGAAGGAAGAAGATGCTTATCGTGATCATGCTGATGCTCATAATACTTTGTTTGAAAAAGATATTTATACATGTTAAATCAATATCTATCAAGTGTGCATCTATATTTGCATGACAGATAACAAAGTTGTAAAATACCCCTTTTTGAGGCTTGTTTTTGCATAAAAGTAAGCCACGTGTACCTATAATTTCCCTCAAGTTCATTCTACCCAACAAGGTGTTGTTCACTGATGACGAAATATATCTTTATGTAGATCAAGAATAGAAATAGCCTTGCAAGAAACGTAAGTCATTTACCTTTATAATTTATTTGAAATATCTATACTAGTATTTTATTTCCTGATATGTTATATCTGCATCTAATTACCACTTTACTTAATTAATGTAAAGGCATTACTGTTTTTTCTGCCTAAATAACTACTTTACTGAAGAAACACATTTTCGAAAGTGGCTGAGAACTACACGCCACAATTTTAAAAAATTATACGTTCTATATGAATATTTCCTTTTAATGTTATTTTGTCTTCACCACATGTATCAAATGTGTGTTTTAATTGATAACATTTTGAATGCATGTGTATAGTAACGGTGCCGAATAGTAATATTCTAGGTTACAATTGAGGTTTACTCAGACTCGTGTTCTCAAATTAGCAGAAATGTCGAATTTTGTCCTCTTCAATTAAACATTTTTTTCTTCACAAAAATGACTATAATCTTTAATTTAGAAAGTAAATACTAAAACGAGCAATATATCTAAGTGAACCGCAGTAGGCCGATTTGCACTTGTCGACCGTTCTCCTTGTATTACTGCTTTAGTCCAACTTCTCGTCATCATTACCAGTGTATTAAATTTTCAAATTAATTTCAGATTTGATTCAGATTCATTTTTATATTATTATTCATGAACAAAGTTGAATCAAGAAGTATATTATTAGTTTTGTCCTTCTTGATTAATCTTTGGATAAGATTGGCTTGTATGGATTTTCATATTCACAAATTTATTTCATCTTTGCGGAAGGTTATGGTGCTGTGCATGGCATTTGCCATAGTGGATGCAACCACTGAACTTTGAAAGATAATATGCGTTTAAATGTCATATATATGTATGATGATGTTTGCAGAATAAATCCAACATACGCTCTTTCTTAAAAAACGAAAACATTCGAACGGTGGTTTGCTGTTTTATATCTCCATCAGTATTCGCAATAGATCATATTCATTTTGAAAATACATTATCGATAAGATGTGTAAAAAAGCATCATCCAATTTTGTTTCTATGTAAGATAGGAAAATATCATCCCTATGTTCAAGGGTTTTTGTAAGGTACCCCGACATTCCTTGAGTCTAAAAGAAGAATATCGTTCTTGGACGAAACCGTTTTGCCGTACACATATCATTTGAATACACAATCCGGAGTGATGGCACCAGTGAAATAAATGACATATCACAATTGTGTAACACATATCGAACGTTCTTAAAACTAATTTTGCCCTACCTGCATTCGTGACTTTGACAGTTTATATATATAAATATATATATATATATATATATATATATATATATATATATATATATATATATATATATATATATATATATATAAATATATATATATATATATATATATATATATATATATATATATCTATATATATATATATATATATATATATATTACCTGGCAATAATTGGTCCTTCAACAAGTTTTCAAATGTTTCGTCGCGTATGATGTTGACAATCTTCCAATTTAAATAATAATTTAATTTTCCTTCTATTTCTTCTTCGTATCGAGTTACAATAATTTACTTTTCTAATTATATGCATATTAAAATGATAGATGATGTTTGATAACATTATTAACAAATTTGCTAGCCTGAATATTCAATCGTTTTATTTCAGCTCCATCAATGACCAAATTATGAATAATATTTGTATTATACAGGAAACTGTATTCAAAAATAAAATAAAGATAGTATGTTTTGATACAGCTGTTAATATAGTCGACGATGATAAAGAAGACACTGCTGCTGATGATGCTATATATTTTGAATCTTAATGAGATATCTGTATGTTTATTATTATTTCGACACACAAATGCTTCATTAATATATTTACAATCTAGTAATAAGGTTATCAATAATAGCTAAATGAGGTCTACCATTTGAGATATATGTTAAGTAGCATCATAAAGAATTTGTAGTCCCTAACAGTACATAGTTTATATTGCTAGTGAGCAAATGGGAACCTAAATATATGAGATAGATAAAACGGTTGAACTATACAAAGCCCTGCACATGCAAGAAAATAAAGACACATATATCTAGCATTTTTTCCCAAGATCAGTCTATACGACACGTTGTTGCTCATTGATAATGGAATACGTTTCTTTATGTAGCTCAACGAACCAATCAACTCTTCAAGAATCGTAAGTCAGTTACTGTTTGAATTAATTGAAATATCAAAATCAATAACAACTCTGTTTCTCTAAGTCACCAGTATATTTCTCTTCGCACCATGATAATTTAGTCGAAATGTATTATAGTTTCCTTTAAGAACAACCACATTCCTGACAAATATAGCACAGATGCAACGGGGTTGATTTCTGCCCCAATATTAATATGGGAGGTAGTTAACCTGGTGATAGTGGAACATGTGAACATTTCATTTTTGGCAAGTTTATTACTGTTTGCTAGACCCTTTGACTTTATATCTTTGTTACCGCTAATTACGTCTGGATATTTCTAATTTTCCTATATGTTTGCGATTGCAATTTTCAGCATATAACTTGGACCATTTCCCACAGTTCACCTTTATTCAGACTCGTTGACTCAAAATACTAATCGCCTCGTAACAGGCTCAATCGCACTCAATGACTTGGCTTCATAAAACACTTCTATACTTCAATGTCGAGTCAAGATATATATTAAGTTTTTTATTTTTAAAGATCGTTTTGTCATTATTATCTCAGTGGAAAAATCAAGTGTATATAAAGTTGAATCGAAAGACTATTCCATTATTATTTGGTGGTCTCAATCTTATGTATAGGAACGGACTGTTCTCATTAGTATCATTGCGAAACGCATGAAAAGTAGATCATTTATATGCTCTATAAATGTCTTACCATAGCAGTTTCCACCAGTGCTCTTTGTATGAAAACTTGCTTTTTTTTCCATATCACTTAACGTTTGCGCTTTATGCTAACCTATATGCTGCACAGTAAGGTAAGAAAAATTCAGTACGCGCTTTGCTGTTGACCAGATTGATCAGCGTTTACAATATACCATTGATATTTCGATCTGTTACCTTTCAGTGTGGGACAGGAATAATTTCACCACCAGAGTTATACCACGGTGCTCTAGTAGCGGTGAAAAATACTCATTTGTAATTCGACAAAACACTTGTGATGTTCTGATGTGCTGGTTAACGCCAGTTAAAATCTATACAGATGTAACATTCTGCGTCAAACCTACGTTTGTGTGCTTGAATTCATATTACTACCCTCTATTTTTTGGAAGTAGTTAATTATTTGGTTAACAGTTAAACAAACTGTGGTTTTATATTTTTTCTTAAACATCTCCTCTTTGTGATGTCAGTCAGTAAATGGTGCTCTGATCCTTTGATGACGACATTTCGTTTCATTTTCATTATTGGGCTGGTTGTGAATTTCTCAGAATCGGAATATTTCCCGGGAACTAAGGTTATTGGATGCTGTGATAAATAGGGAAATGTTTTCGCTCTTTAATTTGCAGGATATGAGTATAATACCAGAACATATAAAGGCAAACATATTTTCTAGCAAATGAGAACCTGAAACAAAATCAATCCCAACTTCTATTTTCACATTTAAATAAAGTTGACGACGGGTCCCTAAAAATATAGTCTTTAAAAAAACAGATCGCAGATAAGAATAAAAATATTGCAAACTATAGGCTCACAAATCAATTTGGGCAGTTAAGCGGACCACACAAAGATGGAAGCACACTCTGTGACATATATATGCATATATATACTTTTAGGTCAAACAGTTAGTCCATCAGATTGTTCCTATTGCATTCCAGCTTGAGTGCATCGATTTAATATTATCTTTACTAATCTAAAACTCACACACAACTGAACAAAGTCATTCCATTCTTTGTCTCAATCGTCCTTATTCTAGCACCCGTCCCAAAATGACCCCGCTGTATATCTATCTGGAGCAGTTTTCTAACCTCAAAGAGTATAGATATACAATATTTGGCAATCTGAATAATCTTGGCGATTTCGACATTCACTTTGTACTGGGAACCGATAGGCATCAAAACTCCTAGATTCTATACATATGTTCGACCTTAGTATTTAGTATAACTCACATATTAGACTTGGCCACAAATTAGATCAAAATTCGTTATAAACATGAAGATTATATTCTCCAATTGTCATGTGTGTCCCACGAACTTACATCACCTCAAGCTACTAGTTCCTCGTAATCCCTATATGCTACGAAGACGAATATTTATATGATAATATAACTTAACTAATGTATCACGTGCAAACAAACGTGACAGATTTGCAACCTCCAAAAGCAATAGAAATCGAGAAGGGCTTGCGTTTATTTATTGGAAAACATGCACCAGCAAGTGAGAATAGAGTATTAATTAAAAAGTGTTCTTTTAGGATTATCCATGTGGACCAGCTGTTAATAGAGAATGCCGTAGGTCTAAGATGATTTGGCTTTCAGTCAGGCGCAACATTCATAAGCAGATTGATGAGGCATCTGCAAGGAATTTCACATAGTTCATGCAGCAAAATCAATCATCTGCAGTACTAATATCATTGAAAGTTAACGCTGTGACATGCTCGTCGAGACTACGAGATCGCTAAGTGTAAGGAATACATGTACACAATTTCCAAGAACTTTCTTTGCAGTTAACATTCATGACTTGTGTTCATATTTCTTCAGTGATAAAGTTCAGTCGATTAGATATAAGCTTGACAATATAGTACAATTTCAATGAATTCATTGTCACCATACAGTTGTGATATTCAGCCCAGTGTTATGAGAACACGATCCGATAAATGCTTCTTACCTGCTTAGATTCAATGTTACCGTTACTATATTATGTTATCAATAATTCTCTGTCATACTGGGATTTCATATTATTTTTGAAAACTGTTATGTTGAAACGCCTCTCATAACTAAACTGACGCTTGACCATAACTGTCGAAAATATTATTTTTGTTTTTATAACCTGTTCATATTAAAATGCCAAATTTTTTTATATCTCACCTTGTTTTAAATTTGAATTCTGTTTGTCTTCTTAGCTATGACAGTCTACAAGACACCAACGCATTAGTACTGAAGCCGCCCTTTGAGAGTAGTTAATGATATTATATCTGGTTTTGATAGTGGCAGTATTATAGTCTCCACATTCTTTGATTTATCTGGGATATATGACGCTATAGACCATCAGATATTACTTGACGATCTCCAGTATGTAATTGATATTCGTGATACAGGCGTCAAGCTCAGTCAGCAGGCATAAATTGTGTCCTAAAATTGACAACAGTCCAGTTCAGTTGATGTATGTATCGTTGTTCTACTTGGTTCTCTTTTCTGTCTCGTTCGTTTCATCCTATACTCTCATCCACTTTCATGCATCAAAATAGATATTAAGTGCCTCATCAACTGTATGCCGAAGACACTCAACTATAAAAATCTAGCCTCCCAACTGATATTGTGAATACAATCAGAACTGCATCAGATGCGAATTCGTGGATAACATGCAACAAACTGTAGATGAATGAAGATAAAACTAAAACCATCCTGATCAACAGTCTTTCTTATTCATTTTCTTTACCTCAGTCAGTAAGTATCTGTAATAACAACATTAAATTCACATTGACTGTACCAAACCTAATGATCACTATTCACAGCACGTTCTCATTACAGCAACAGTAAAGTATATATGCAACGCTGTCTACCTGTATCAACTCCATTCGCTGAATTTTTTTGTCTGTGACTGACTGAAAAGTAATTCTCTTTTCTTTAGTTTTATATAAACGACACTACAAATATACACTGTTTGTTAGTCAAGAATAAATGTTTGGCAGAAATTTGTTGTAACATCAAAATGACAACCAACATACCATATATATATATAAATATATATATATATATATATATATATATATATATATATATATATATATATATATATATATATATATATATATATATATATATATATATATATATATATATATATGATATATATATATGATAATAATAATAATAATAATGGGGACTTAGTACAGTGTCTAATCTTTAGAAGCTCAAAACGTTTATCATATTAGATACGACATATATACCTATAGAACATTACGATAACAAACTATGAAAAGACATGAAACATGCAGTTCATAACTTTCATAGACCCTTTCACCTTTGCAAATGTGAGTATTATGGGTATGGTTATCGTTATCTAGAGGTGATCGCCGACGGTGTGATTTGCATGGGACGAGTAAATATCAATATAAATTGAGAAATAGATAGACAGCTGAGCAGGTATATAGAACAGAATAAAACGACCCCCCTTTAAAAATAAAGGCAAAATTTAATCAAAATTTCTAACAGTAAAGTTGAAAACAAAAGTAATAATAATACATTACAATTGAAAAGTGCTCTTATTTCTTTGACTTAACTTTTTGTACTAATTTCAAATACAACGAAATTAATTATACAATATGTGATCTGATAAGTGATAGAATTTAAATCATCATTTAGATCAATAGAAATATATCAAAAACAAAAATACCTTGTACAGTTTCATAATCTGATGGTCTTGCTTCAGTACAAATTCCACATCGACTATTCCTTTTGACTTTCTTGCACTGATAGTCTGGGTCTCCTTCAGGTTTGAATTTCTGTTCCAATATCATGGGTGCCCAGCCCCTTTCGCACCTTAACACTTTGTGTCCACTTTGGGTTCTTAAGACATAATGCGTATAATGCAGATGGTAGAGCGTATAACTTCGAGCTATCCCGACCCCTATAAAATGACAAAACTAAAAACCTAAATCTTCCATCACATTATGCTCGGAGAATATATCAATATCTTCCACCTTTCGTTAAATCAGATAAATGCTATCCTAATTTCCAACAGATTCTACGACTATCTAGTTTAACTGGCTCTGATAGACCGTAAACCTCACTTCACAAACGTAATGACCATCTAAATAACCTTCCAACACCCACTACTAAGATATTAGTTCCATACTAGTCTCGATTACACAAATGAATGAAATTAATTGCTACTGTATCTATAACAACAATCAAGTGGTTATCATACGTGAACTCATATATGGGGCTAAACTATGATAAGGTATACAATTCTAAATACTTAATTTCCAATGATAAACAAACTGTAAGTTTAAAAAGTCGTCAATGTTTATATAAAAATATCATTGTAGGGACTCAGATAAACGAATTCAATACATGTACACCATATCATGCAATTAAATCTACGAACTTAAACAAATAAATCCATACAAAATATGAAAGAAATCCAACAAATCGTCATAGTATAATCAGTAAATCACAAAAGATTATTGCAAATGTCTTGGTTTTCCAAGCTCTTTCTTCCAAAAAGTGTCTGTCAATTGTTCCAGACAATTGCTTGGATGAATTGTACGTGCGAATTTCGTCTAAATTCAGCTCAATATCCCTTTTTAACTTTCCTATTGTAGGAAAAAACGTAGACTGAAGCTAAAATTTGTTATTTGCACATTTAAACTGAGGGTTTTGCAAGTAGAACCACGCCCAATTCACAGGGTTGACCGATGTGAGTAATATACATTTCACGCCTGAACAATGTTGCAAGAATGATGTTCGTATGGCAAGCACTGATTATATGATTCCTGGTAATTTTCAGATATGACAGATTTCCATTTCAACCAGAATTTGACCCCTTCCTGGTCAGTTTAAACAAACTAAGCCCTTAATTATATATCGATAACTTTTAACTTTGGCTAAACCAATCCGTATATTATGGCATTTTAAATGCGGCCATTTGCCATAAATCTGGTTAATCGTACTTGTCTCCAACTAATGTTTTCTACCAAAATTAACAATAACAAAAGAGAGATCGACCTAAAAATGCGGTCCTTTACAATAATAAAGGAAGCAAGCATTAAGTGTTTACATTTGTTCTTTTCGTCAAAATGAATGCGTTTGAAGAGCACTATTGAAATAGATCGCATTTTCGTTTTTGTCTACGATCAATGTTATCTTAGTTACACGTACATGGACTCTGTTACGAAACAGGGCTTACTACTTTATTTAAAGACTAAAACAATGAGAATAAGAATGTCGGAAGAGAAGCATAAGTTTAAAGATAGAGTGTACAGATTTTTGATGTCATTTAAGTACATTAAACTGGATTTAGCCACATAAATGCAGGATTGCGAACATATACTGTACACGATTCTGGATCGAACGGGCAGCCAATGAAGGTTAAAGAGCATTTGGAGGTGTTTGCAATTCTTCGTACAATAAGGCTAATTCAAGCAGTTGTGTGTTAAATTTATTGAGGTTGATGTAGAAGTTTCGGAGACGAACTAGATCAAATACAATAATCCAACCTTTAAAGTACTAATAAATATACTGGAGTTGTAGTGACATCAGCAGATAGAAATTTGGGAATCGAGCCGCTGCTTCTCAGTTTCATATTATATTATGCAGTCTTTCTTACATTCATGACACGTTAATGTCATCATATCGGAAATGCGTTATTGTTCGCCTTGGAAGATATCTTTAATTCCTGTTGGGCATCTAGTTCGTATATTTGTGTATCCTCAGTGAACAATTAGTGCGAAATTGCGAGAACGAGGCCAAGGACAGTGCCTGGTGGAGCATCAGTACGTAGATCAATTGGTCTGTACCGCTTTCCATCTTAGGATACAGTTTTATTCCTGTTGACTTTTTTAGACTCCAATCACTGTAAGGCTGTATCGTCAATATGAAATACACGATGACTGGAAAATAATATAAGATGGTGTATTATGTCAAATACTGCACACAAATCAAGGCTGGTAGTGGTGAGTACTGTAATCTCTACATTTCCAGAAGAAAGTGAAGGTCGTTAACGACGTTTAGGGCAGTTTCATTATTTTTGCGAGAACGTTACGCGACTTATGCATTGTTAAATGTTAATTGCTTGTTGTCTCTTACTAATATAGCAGAGCCAGTGTTGCTGCCTACAAGATAGAATATTCTCCACAATTCAAATCAACAACAAAAGAAAACAAATCCGATTAATCACGCTGAATCATTTTCATCAATAACATTAATAAAAATGTCAGTTTCATGGCTTATATTTTATTCTTTAAATCTGAATCTGCAAATAAACTATTATATAAGTGTTATTATGGAATAGGTGTATGTGATACGGTGAAAGGTAGTTATGGGGTTAATATATATCATTTAAAGAAAAAAAATAATTTATAAACGTTATTACAAACTATGTTTTTATTTGTATTTAATTGCTATTGTATGTTGACTTTTGTATATAATCATATGAGTCTGAGGTCTACCTGACGAATATTTTCGTAAATTTTAAACAAAATGAATTAATGCATACTTGCTAATCATCTTCAATCTATTATTACATTTGACGAGCCATCAAACAGAATAATGAGAGACTGTATCGGTGGATTACCTATTATCAAAGAAGGCAACAAACTCTTGTTGCGGATGATTTGTGCATTCATAACATTTCTATTAACAATCCTCTAGGTGTATTTAAACTAAAGTCATGGTAAATGCCTTTACAAAGTCGTTTTTTTTTACTTGATGTTGCATACAAAATCTGTCAAGTTTTATGAAGGGTCAAATGGTATGACTGGATTTTTCCATCAAGCTATGTACGAATTAGGCATTCTACAATCTTCCAAAATATGATTTGGTCATATGGACCAGCGTGTTCATTTATTTATGTTTGTCGTTACAACATTAGTTGAAGAATATTGAACATTTATTCCCTTTGAAGTAATTTGTGCACATACTCTCTACATATAATCGAATTCAATAATATATACAATTATATAAACTGAATTTTAGAGCCTATTATTCTCATTTTGTCTCTTAATGATCACTATACCGAGATAAAGTAAATGAAATTCTAGTGTGACATACGTATTTTTCAGTATAGTGATATAGTTTATCTCAAATTATACTAAATTGTATTGTCGTTACAAAAGTTATAAAGAAAGCAATTGTTTGAATTAAACAATTAATACCTCTGGAATATTATTTTGTTAAATGCGTATGTTGATAGAGATAGTCATGTTAAATATCCAGACAATACCCTTGTATCAGTCCTATTCACTGAGAATTTGAACAATGGCATGTAACCAGATTGTAGTGACCTTGGTGTAATCAATTTTGGTATTCAGAAAGATGGAATAATCTGGACCAGAAACATTCACATATGCAAGAACAAGAAAGGATAAGCAGCTATTATGTGAATATGATTACTTGTTCAACACGAATAATAAAATAATTGATTGACATTGTACACCTTACACATTTGAAAGATCATTCATACAGGATTGATCATTCTAAACAAAAATGTTTATAAGAAAAATGCAGTATTTGCTGGATAATGATCCCAAAGGGTCAGCATTGACAAAATACGAAATTTAAAATATGTGATAAAGCATAACCTTTTGAAAGATTTATGGCAGCAATTCCACTCAAGGTGAGGAAGCAAATGAACGTTTTGCATTTTAACTCTAGATATACTTGCTCGTTATAAAGATATGCAATTTTATGAACATGATTACATCCGTTCTAGATAATTGTGACGGTTACATCCATTACATTATTGTTTACAATGATCTCTGGAAAAATCTCATTTATACCATTTGTAAATCCTTTAATACACTAAGTAAAGCAAAATAATATCTGCTGTATTTTTTCACATTCTAAAGACATATTGTGAAACACCGTCAAAATTAAACCAGTATATGTTAGAATCAAGATTATCTTCGAAGCCACTATGCGTATTAGTAAAGTAATCATCTGATGCGATTGCTTCGGGAACATTTTATATTATAGGAAATTTAGGTCAACATTTTCCCATCTTTGCTGAACCTATGACCAGTTTTGTCAAGTTAAGTAAACGAAGATCCGTTGGTCTAACACATTTAATAAATTAAAGGCCATATTTATTTATATTTGTTTCAGCAATATGTCTTTGTCTTTCACTAAAAGAGCCTGCTAAATCATCCACACCTGCATAGAAGTGCCATATTGTTTATTTCTTAAATATGCTGTGTCTTTCATCAGACATCATATTATGTAATTTTAATTAAAGCATACCTCAATCGCATATCAAAGAAAAAGCTATATTGTACAAATATTTCTTTAATATTGAGAGGAGGTGATATGTATATTTAACTTAAATTTTCAGTTAGCTTTTCTGTATATCATATGTGATTGACCTTGGTTAGTAATTCCGTTTGGGACTACCTTAAAATACAAATTTTGCTATTCTCTAAATAGCATAATGCATTGCTAACAATTCCATATTATTATGGATTGCATATTCGGATCATTGTTAATGGAAGCAAACAAGTTTAATATTATATGAGTGTAGGACATTAGTTTTGTGCTCGGAATGTCCTGATCTTGTTGACACCGTTGTTCAAAGGACATTGACCTGCATTCTGATTTTGTGATAGAGCTGTATTTTTTAATATTGCTGACTTAAACTTATTAATTAGTGCCTAAACGTCTCATGTACAATACGTGGAAAGTCTTAGTGTTGCATTCAGTTGATAACTTGAGATTATAGTTTTTATTATTCACTGCATTCTCAATCAAAATTGTTGACAAATTAATACATTTGAGACTATTGGCACGTCATCACAATAGATAGTAGAATACATTCAACACCACTCACATTCATTTTTAACTCTAAAAAGTCGGACATGTAATTGAGGGTTTAAGACCATAATGAATTTAATTCACAATAATGTGAGCTCCTTTTAAATTTTCACCGTCTTATAGGGAAATAAGGTATGTGCTGAATTTTTCAAAACGTGCTGGATTTCGCACTATCTTGTTATTTAGTTTAAAGATACAGTCGTACCGATAATAAAATTGGTTATGAACGTGCTAATGTATACATGGAATAATAACATATACATGAAATCACTCCTGATTGCTAAATGAAAACAAAATATGTTAAATAATTTATGTACTAATCTCGTTTTAACGTTAATATGAAATTCGTAAGAAGTCCTTTAGAGCTTGTGTCCTATAGGTATTTTATAACACGAAACGTGCTTTATCATTTAACTCTTGAATATCTTCTAAAGTGGTCAGCAACAGGTTGTCTTAATTTGTCTATTCGACGAAGGTCTCTGAAATCAACGACTTTTATTCATTCATATCCTATCTCGTCTTTAATCGATTATCAAATTAAAAATAGGTTTATGTGTAGTTGTTTCATTTATTTTCATTCTTCCTTACAGAGTTTCCAATTGTTTCTCCAGGTGAGAATGAAACAGCAGGTAGACAAGATATATTAATTAAAATACAAACGTAATTGTATCACAATCGAGAAAAAAATCTCATTTTACTGAGACAATGTTTGGTAGATCACCTAAGGAAATTTCAGGGCATTGGCATTCGTCACTGGAATAAATTGTCTTTTAAGCTCATGGCAAAGAGAAAGGGTTACTTTCCATTTATCGCAGCGTCGTCAGTATTTAGAAAATATAAATATTGTATTGAAGAATAAAACAGCTTTTTATGTCTATTATAGATTATATTAAATGAATATAGCATACAAGTGAATAACGTTGCAGCTTCGTCCAACTGATGAACTATCTTTTCACGTTCTGCAAATTCGCAAGACCATATTTAAATATAATGTATGACACATTTTCTATTTTTATTAATTTCCAGATTGATTGACCTGGTGAAAACACTGATGTAAGAACTCAATTTTAATAAAAACTAAGAGAAAAAAATATTGGATTCAATTTGTCACAGATGAATAAAAAACGCAACAGACATGTGCAAAATAACTATAAGTAGTTTTTTTGTGGGTTTTGTTTTTTTTGATAATTTCATTAATAAACTTATTATTTAATTGAAATTTGTTAATTACGATATCATTTTAACGCAAACAGCAAACTATATAATTATGGTTTATTTATTTATTTATTATGAATATATGTAGGAAATAGCGCGTGGATTTACTTGCTCTGGTTTGAATTTTAAATCGTTCCAATAGCGCAGTTTCACCACAACCATTATCACATCACAATTTTCTAAAAATGTAGTACATTCCAATCGAACCACACATCTCTCTCTCTCTGTATATATATATATATATATATATATATATATATATATATATATATATATATATATATATATATATATATATATATTTTTTTTTAATATAACGAAAGTTTAAAATGTTTTGTCATAAATGCAATCATATAAGAGCCTGAAATGGTCATAACACAAATGATGCTTGTTAATAAATTGTAACCGTGAGTTTGATAAAAGGAGTATATTTTGGATAATATAAGAAAACTAAATAATATTCCTTCTAACATGAAGCATACCTCTGAGAGAATTGCTTATTATCTGTAGTGAATCTGTGAAAACAAAATTTAGCATTGGCTAAGTACAGCACATGGCTATAGCAATTTCCAAGAGTTTGATAAAGTGTGCATTTAACACTGTCATCCCTATATCCAACTTTAGAGGAAAGTACTTTTAATTTGCTGAAGGGGATTGTGCCTGTTAAAGTTATATTTATGACGTATCTAATTATATGCTTTGTGTGCCCTTTTTTTGTTATGATATTTTTGCGTTTGTCAAAAAGTATGTTTTTTAACTTACAATTATAACAGATTAGGTAGAGGTCGGGATGAAAATTTCCTATCTTTGTGTGCTACTTTTAAATTAGCAATATAATTGTTTTGTTCTCATGTTTGTAAAGCCAGTATTTAAAACATCGACCAATCTTTGTATTGTTTATGGAAAGTAACAACAATAGTGTTTATAATTCTTTTTTCAGAGATTCGTTGGATGATGTCAGGTGAGAAAGGCAGGACGGAGTTGACCATAATCAACAAACATTTGCATTCTTAGTTTAAAACCATGACGAAAAGAGTATAAAATGTGGGAGACATGGCCTGTTTAATTTCTTTCAATCAAACATTTATACAACAATTGCTTTATTAAAAATACAAATTAAAAATTATGCCTATATTGTTATTTATATCACGTACAAATACCCAGACTTGAATTTCTATAGCAATTAAGATTGATTACAGGCCACTAAGCATTGACAGAATGAATGAACTCTACACTTCCATGCCCATTGTGTCCGGTACAACATATAGTTATTTACCTTTGTTGGCTAATCACATTTCTTTTTGTATTTTGATAAGTTGAGTCTGTCAAACTTAGGAATTGTATTCTATTCATCTTGATTAAAATCTATTAAACTGGTTAGTGATTTAAGCATGAAAGATGGAATGAATGAAGAAAGTATAGCACTAAAAAAGAAGTTTAGAGGCTAGTTACTTGAACGTTGAATGCAAAGCCAATCACTTATCCGCCAGTAGGACATATGCACTCAGTAAACGGAGGAATCGACAAGAGGTAATAACAACATTTAAATTTGCAGTCGATTTAAGTCATTAATATAATATAATTAGCATTGTTAAAAATCGCAAACATTTGTATCCTCTATTTGTATATTTATTTCCGTTGCTTCGACTGCTTATAACTGTTATCATCATCCATATGTCGAGAGACATCGTTGCATCCAACAGTCAAAAACTTGCCATGGTATCGTGTCTCCACGGATTTTACGTAAATCTTCCTATACGGAGAGAGAGAGAGAGAGAGAGAGAGAGAGAGAGAGAGAGAGAGAGAGAGAGAGAGAGAGAGAGAGAGAGAGAGAGAGAGAGAGAGACAGAGTAGTAGTAGTAGTAGTAGTAGTAGTCGTCGTCGTAGTAGTAGTAGTAGTAGTAGTAGTAGTAGTGCACTTATCATAAATGCAACTATTTCTTGCCGATACCTATTTTTTGTGGTTCATATATTCTATATGTGAGTGACACATACGGGGTGGGTGACATTTAATATAAAGTTATATGTATTTATGATATCGTTAAAAGATTTTATAAAACAGGAAGAGAAAACAAAAACCCAAACAAAATATTAAACAAATTACAGTATGTGTATATCCTAAGCAATACATGAACGTTACTTTTATCAACTGGTTATTGCAACTTTGTTTCAATGATATTGTGAACAACATATAACATGTACGGGTAAGCGTTAGGAACACCACGTATCTCTTCCAATTTTGTCTTTTATGACAGACATATATGAAAAGGAAAGCCGAGAAGATGTATATGAAGTTGTGTACCAATTGTAATTAATTAACAATACAGGTCTAATAAATACATTCTTATTGTTGTCTTACTTAGCTGTTGAATAATCATTGGGAATTCATTACATATTTTGAGAGTATAGAAGTGATAGCCTTGTGTTTAAAGATAAGCAACTGTTGCAACAATATTTATATAAGCGTATTAATTTGCCATTTGAGGATCAAAATTTCTTATAACAATAGAACCATTATACCAAATTTATTTTAATGCTAAGCTAATTCTAATGTAATATAAGATACCCGAATGAACCATTTTCATGCATTTTGTAATGATACGTAACTTTTGCTCTTTATCCATTTTTCAAAAGAAATATTTTGTGCTATATTTATTGAAATGGATTAAACAGTTTTCTGTCCGATTTATTTGCAGATTCTTATTATTGGAGAAGATAAGGAGGTAAAGAAAAGCATTAGAGAAATCACTACTAGTAAACTATTACAGGCAATATATATATATATATATATATATATATATATATATATATATATATATATATATATATATATATATATATATATATATATAGATAGATAGATAGATAGATAGATAGATAGATAGATAGAAAACTTAGAAGTCATGATCTAGAACCAAAGGACTGTTGTGAAGAAACTTCAATTGACGAAATTTCTTCTAAAAACAACCGTAAGAAGAAAAATCGTTGCAAAAGGAAGAATCGCAAGCACTCTGTAACAAACACTAATGCAACTGTTACTAACACAGTAGTCAATATCTCCAATTTAGAACTTACTGATGCAGAAATAAAATTTTATCGAAAGGTTTGAGTTTCTCTCCCCGTCCAAAAACATACGACAGAGGGAAGCTTAAGAATGACACCGAAGAGTTCATCCGCCGACTAAGACTCAAAGCCCATTTTGCCTTGCAACCAACAAACAAATCAAAGGAAAATATAAGCTGCGACCAACCCACATTTAGAAAGAAAAGTAACTGGACCCCACCCAAAAGTTCAATTCCGAATCTGGAAGCCTTTATCAACTCGGTTGAAAACGATACTTCCAGACATATCAACCATACTAACAAATATTCTAATTTGACAAAAGAAGAAACAGATGCCCTGCACTCACTGAAAAGCAGAACAGACATTATAATTAAGCCTGCAGATAAGGGTTCCGCTGTTGTCGTTATGAATAGGGAAGACTACATTAGAGAAGCAAGTAGATAACTAAGTGACGCTAGGTTCTAACAAAAACTGGACCATGATCCAACGCTGGAATATGCAAAAATCATCAATAATGTTATTGACGAGGCGTACCAAAGCGGACACATAGATCAGCAAACGAAAAACTACTTAAGCCCAGAAAACCCAAGAGCAGGTAGATTTTATCTTCTACCAATAATCCACAAACAAGGAAACCCTGGCAGACCTATAATCTCAGGTAACGGGCACCCCACAGAAAGGATATCAGAATACTTAGATCATTTTATGAGACCACATGTCCACAAATTACCATCATATCTTCAAGACACGACAGATTATCTCATAAAAAGTAAAGCTAGTGAACCATATCTGCCAGATACATTACTTGCTTCCTTAGACGTCACATCTTTGTACACCAAAATACCGCACAACGAAAGGTTACAAGCATGTACCGAAGCATGGGAAACAAGAACTGTAAACAATCCACCCACACACTGCTTAGTCCAACTCATGGAGCTTGTCCTAAAACTTAAAAACTTTGAATATAATGAAGAAAACTACCTACAAATCAATGGAACTGCAATGGGTACTAAAATGGCCCCTTCGTATGCTAACATTTTCATGGGAAAACTTGAGGGTCAGCTCTTAGCATCGGTTGAGCGTACACCATACCAGTGGGTACGCTTTATCGATGATATAGAAATGAAGTGGCAGTGTAGAAGAGAAAGTCTGGATGACTTCATATCAAAGGCAAACAACTTCCATCCTTCAATAAAATTCACGGCAGAAATTTCCAACTTAAACCATGTTTTCCTGGACACAACAACCAGACTGGTGGAAAACAAATTACACACAGACATCTACTCGAAACCAACCGACAAACACCAGTATCTCCTCCCAACCAGCTGTCATCCAAAACACTGCATTAAGAACATTCCATATAGCCAGGCACTGAGGATACGCAGAATTTGCTCCGATGATGAAAGATTCCTAGAAAGGTCTGAAGAGCTGGCTAAACAGTTAATTTACCGAGGCTACGACAAAGACCTGATTGCGGAGGCAATCCAAAGGGCCAAACAAACAAACCGTGATGACCTACTCAGATATGGACAGAAAGAAAAGGTTGATAGGATGCCATTTATTCCGACCTTTCACCCAGACAATCCCAAAGTAGGTAAAATCATCGCAAACCACTTGCCAACCGTACAATCATCAGACATACTAAACCTAATACTTCCGAACAAACCTGTAGTAGCTTACCGGAGAACAAAAAACCTAAAGGACATCCTAGTCAGGGCCAAGCTAACGCCAATCGCTAGTCAAAACCAACCTAGTCAATCGGGACCCTGTGGCGATAAAAGATGCAAAGCCTGTCAACATATGATAGAGACCAAGACATTCACTAGCACAGTGACTAAAGAAAAACTAAACATACATGGTCCAAACAAAACGTGCAAAACAGAGAATGTGATTTATCTCATCACATGTAAGATCTGTGGCCTTCATTACGTCGGAGACACTGAAAATCTACAGAAAAGGATAAACCTTCATAGATCTGATTAGATGACAAAAAAGCTGTACAGAAGCCCGGTCGCAGAACACTTCTCCTCCCCTGGCCACACTTTCAGTGATATAATGCTTATCGCTTTTGCTAACAACCACAGCTGGAGTTCCGAAACCAGGAAGGAAAAAGAATCATACTGGATACGCCGCCTTAGAACTTTGAAACCAAGCGGTCTAAACCAAGAAGACTAGAAAATAAAAACTATGCACTAGTAGAATTTAACATTTACTAAATCTTCTTATTATTCTTCAATTTTTACTATAAGAATAACCGGTATAGAATCAAATATCCGGGATATAATCTGCGTTACATATGTACAAAAAGTAAAAATAGATATCGCTTTGGCTTGTAGACTTTTAGGGAATAATACACCGTTTTCAGTTTCCCCAACTAGTCTATAGAAGCTGGTTGTATTTATAGTTTTAACACATGTGGAGACAACCATGTAGAGGTTTACAAATACAACGTTTTTGTGTTTATTTGTTTGTCGTAACTATGTTTTGTATTTGCCTTTGAAAAAGACTCATTAAGAGTCGAAAGCGCTTAGGCTAGTTAATTACTAGTTTCGTACTGTTCGTCGTCAGTTTATTGCATCTATATATATCATAACATGCATTCAAAGTGTTGGTATAACGCAATTTGATATAGCGATAGTATTGGTATATCTAATTGTCATTCGCCCATGGCGTATGAATACGTATAAGGATCATATTTATATAGCTTGAAATATTTCATTAAAAAAGATAAGATATTAAGAAAATGATTTTCATGTAAAAAATATTTATTAAAATTAACATTCTTATCCAAAATATCAACCAGACACAATACAGGAAATAACTACTATTGTCCTCTACCCTGAGTCGTCTGCTCTCATATGTGTCTACACAGATGCTTCCAGTCTCTCTTTCTCTCTTGCAAAGTCAAACACTATGCAACAATGTCAACAAAGGACACAATGACATCAGACAAGGAGCACCATGATAATGCAACATTTAATCTACTAAACTGTGAGTTAATTGAAGACTTTGATAGAGACGTTTGCAAATGAAAATGATCATTCTTTGTCCAAATGTGAGCTTTTTAAGGAAGACAGATTTGTACACAATAAACGTGATGATATACTTATATTTATAGAAAGTAACGAGAATGAAAAACATATACTATTTGATGTAAGGCTAGTTACAAACTTCGTGCAGTAAAAAAATGAAATCAGAAATTTAAATACACCTATCTGAATTGGATCAGTACCTGGCTAGTTTTATACTCAGTGTGAAGAAAAAGGAGGATCTGAATAAGAACAAAGCATCTTAAGAAGCATAATCAGCGCCATTGATCTCCACCTTAAAATCAAGAAATATGCAAGTAGAATCATGAGAGGAAATGACATATATCTTTGCATTAACACAATAAGCACTTCATGCTAAACAAAAAAAAATGTTTAAAATCTAAAGGAAAAGGAAATAAACCCAATCTGAATCAGCGGAGCACAGACGAAGAAACAATGTGTCTTGTTTAGCAAAACTTGAATAGAGATGGAAACACTGAAGTCATTGTTAACACATTGTGCATTTTGGTCTCAAGGGCAGTGACTGAACATTAAAATCTGAGGGAAGGGGGGCATGTTACACTAAAGAAAGATACTATATAATAATGTCGTACTGAAAACGTTCGTAAATTGAATTGTTTTCATTGTTATAATTGACGCTGGATTACTCGTATATGGAGAGAGAGAGAGAGAGAGAGAGAGAGAGAGAGAGAGAGAGAGAGAGAGAGAGAGAGAGAGAGAGAGAGAGAGATTAAATTAGACTTTTACTCTGAAGCTTCAACATTTCAGCAGTGTAGATGACACCTTAATTAATCGTCTAAAGTTGTAATTTATTTCTATCCTGACGATGCTGATTTTTGTAAGCGTTAATTCATTTTCTTATTGCAATAATATGAGCATCAGACAAAATATTAAACTGAGTATTATTTTTGAAAAGTAACAAGTGACAGTAAGAGATGTTTCACATTGTATGCATTTGTTAAGAATAAATCTCACTTTAGAAAAGGAGAGAATACCCAATTATTTTATTATTAGTCTATACAGTGTTGATTTATTTGAACCTTTGTTAAGATACTCCATCATCAGCAAAAACAAATTCACTGTTATGTTAGAATTACATGTCATTATATCTTTATAAAACTTCATTTTCTATTGATATTTGTTTGCTTTTTTATTTTAAATTATAATTTTTTCTCTGAATTTTTTAGAGGGAGCGGCAATGCTATACTGAGGTACATTATTCAATGTTTATGTTATATTTGTCATTTAAATATTAGAAACAGTTTATGTTCATTATCTACCATGTGAATTATACGATTCAGTTAATGAGTAATAAATATGAAAGGTTTCGAAACCTACAGCATAAGATTCACATACATACTTATCTACATATATGTTTACGTTGATTTACAATTGAAGAGGTAATCTGATAAAACACATTTTGTACCCTCATTGTCTTCGCACAGAAACACACACACACACACATAAACACATTTGTTATTCAGATATATTGTATATTCTAATAGTAATATCTATCTATCTGTCTGTCTATCTATCTATCTATCTATCTATCTATCTATCTATCTATCTATCTATCTATCTATCTATCTATCTATCTATCTATCTATCTATCTATCTATCTATGTGTCTGTCTGTCTGTCTGTGTATGCATGTATGTATGTAGGTATATATGTATGTATGTATGGATGGATGGATGGAGGGATGGATGGATGGATGGATGGATGGATGGATGGATGGATGGATGGATGTATGTATGTATGTATGTATGTATGTATGTATGTATGTATGTATGTATGTATGTATGTATGTATGTATGTATGTATGTATGTATGTAGGTAGGTAGGTAGGTAGGTAGGTAGGTAGGTATTTATGTAGGTATATACACATACATACATACATACATACATACATACATACATACATACATACATACATACATACATACATACATACATACATGCATGCATGCATGCATGCATGCATGCATGCATGCATGCATGCATGCATGCATGCATGCATACATACATACATACATACATACATACATACATACATACATACATACATACATACATACATACATACATACATACATACATACATACATACATACATACATACATACATACATACATACATACATACATACATAATTTTTGACATGGTTTCATTCGTTGCACAGAGGTCTTTCAGCAAATTTATCCTAATTACTTACCAGCCATAACTGTTAACATTACAGTGTTCGTAATCTATGTAGCGATCCATCTGTAAAGGTTGTCTCCACAATAGAAACTATCCAGAAAAGCTTCACGGATTTAACACGCGTCGTAAAGGAAGAGACAGAAAAAATCCAACAAATACTAGATAATTGGAATATGGCAACATTACAGGCACCACGCATTGAGTCTGATGTTCTTAAGGCATTGAACTTCCAAGACGATTGCCTAGATATTGTAACAATGGCTGTCAGAGTCACTACTGAAGTCGGAAATTCAAGATCATTTGAATTTAAAGCAGTTTTTATATCAGATAAAGCATGGGACGTGGTTCCTGCAGAATTCCATGTAAGTATATCACATGTTTTGTTAGTCATCATTTCAGAAACGATCCCTTCATATAGATCCCTGCAGGTGAAACAATTTTAATAAACATGCAATCCGTTATTGAACAACACATTAACATTTCATGATCGCTTTCCAAATGTGTTAGGAACGCCAAATATCTAACTGTACAATCTAATGGATTGATTTATGAGATCACTTGTTTATTCCTCTCATGCCCTGAATACAATCATTATTACTGGAATGCTCATGTGTATCAGATATTTGTGTACGATTCCATTATGTTCTTTTTACAATGGAGGAACAAATGCTTACTTATAATCTTAACAATGTAAAGGATGCTGCATGCAATTTCGACTATAATAATAACCAACATTGACCATAAAGATCGGAAGGAAAATGAGTAAGAGAAGACAAATATATAACTCGACTCATTATGCTAAAGGCTGCATAATGAAATAAATATTCTAAGAAAGACAACATTATAAAAACATTGTTAGCCACACCCACAAAATATTAGCAATGTAAACTAGTTCAAACTCAGTTTTTCTCCGATGCTCTCCGTTTTTCTCTACAACAATGCATTATAGCCAAAGTTCCCAAATTTATAAATAAGAACATGTTCTATATTTTATTGATTACTAAAAGCATATCAGCCATGATCAAATATTGTTCAGAAGTACTAATATAATTTTCACATAATTTACTTTTCAGGAAGGATACGTACTCTTTCCACTTCGTCCAACTAAACACATCGTTATTATTTCAACAGAGAAGTGGGAATTACAGCAATTAAATCGAGATGGGTTCGTCTATAAATCTGTAGATTTCAAGGATCTAACTGTTACGTTTCCACCTGATTCCGTCAGCAAAGAATGTGAAATTGAAATTCAGGTACAACAATGAATCCGGTTGAGTTTTATTACCAATGATTTGCTTTCAGACTGGAGCGTTTGATAACCGAAACAAAAAATTAGACAATTTGATATAACAACTGGAGAACATTGCATTCGCACCTTATTTATTTTTAACGAGCTATCTTTGTTTCAATTGTTCATAAAAGTGAAAGTAAGGAGACCTTATTTATCTCATGTTTTATATTTTAGTTAAATATTTAGTTCTCTAACATAAAAGGCAGATATTAGTAAGGAAACACTATTTATCTCATAGCGTCGTAGTAATGAGAATCCTCACGTAATGCACATTTCGTATGCGATATGGAGAATGTAAGTTACATCAATACAGCTTTGGTCATATTTATAAATAACCTCCTGACACAATATGTGGGAGTATAGTAGTTGCACATCTAGTGCTTTGTGCCTGATATCTTGGGCATTTAAGAGTTAACGAATAATGTCCTCCGATGTAAAATAGATGGCAAAGTCCTCTAATACAAGAAAATGACACTAATGAGATAAACAATGGATTTGATTTTATGTAGCATTTTAGAAGTTTCTATTTAGTTATTTACCCTTAATTCTCAATAGATTTGAGGTGTCAGAACTGATGTTCCAATTACACATTAAATGTTGGTATCATATTATTCCTGTTTTCTATTTATGATGATATGGATCATGACACCTTCACCAACAACAAACCCATTTTTTGAAATGAGTATATATATATATATATATATATATATATATATATATATATATATATATATATATATATATATATATATAAATTTAATTTACAAATGTTGTTAGTAGGATAATTTAAATTTAAAATATGTGAATGTTTGGTCTGAACTACTAAACATTCCTATTCAGATTCTTTGTATAAGAATGCCAGGTTTCACAGATAAACAGCATACAGTCAGAAGGCCAAAAAAGTATCTTTCTGTTCGTAGCATTTAAAGATTTGATAGAGCACTCCGAAATAGTTGCACAATAGCAAACTTATTACTGTAGCAAGAAAGGGTTTATGCAGATTGCTTTCGTAAAAGCTACAACAAATACACACATACGTAGACACAGGTAGAAGGTTGTATCTGGGAGATGCACCATATCTCTCAAAGGCTAATAAAGAATGCAGAATTTGGCATGTTGTTAGAATCAACTGGGAAGTCTAAGTGAGGCTGATAATAATGTATGATTTATTGTAATATTTTAAACCTAGTGTATATGAATCAATGCATAAATAACAAATGCTATATATTCATTTTTTTCAAGAATTAATCTTTTATTTTGTTTGGGTATTCCTACAGGTACTGTCTCCTAACGAAATAGAACTATTAGAAGAACAAGATGGGGGTACTTTTACAGACATCGTAATTGCGTCGCCACGACTTTGGATCAAGCACAACGAGATGCTGACATTGCAGAAGCCAGTAGTCGTTACACTTCCCCTACTGTCACCTACCAACACAGAATCTGAATTATGTCTTTTTAAATGGACGGAAAACGATGAGGTGTACCTTTCAGAAACGAACCTTATTGTTAAGAATTCCATTTATGAATTCACTGTCAATAGTTTCTCTGGGTACGTGCTCTGTGTTCTCAATTTATGTGAACATGTTTTCTTTTCCCATGAGTTTCATATCATCAGTACCTGCTCCATATTGGGGTCCGCATATTTCCATGATTATTTCATGGTATAATAGTTGTAACACTACATATGAAGGAAACAAAACAACTGGAAACAATAGTTTAGTATGTACTTGGTGTATGTTGTTTGATGGAAAATATTGTCATTACCAAACTCTACATTTGTTCCATGAAAACGAATTTTTTTAAACGATAGGTTGTTTTAGCTCACTTACTTTGTTTACAATTGAAAACATTTTTCACTAGCATTTCTTTTGAAAACTGTAATTTTGAAATAAGCTTAATTGCAAAAATGGTCTCATTAAGTATATAAATAATTTACTCATGTGCAAGAAGGTTTGAAGCAAGATACATATCCAACTAACCCTTAAAATGTTCACATATGACTTTAAATAAAAGATGGGTTCAATAAAAACCCACCAACAACAGAACTGATATTAAATCGACCTAAGTTATTCTGAACATACTTTGAAATCAGATAGTTACGAAAGTTAGATCTTTCGCTAATTCAGATTTGCAACCGTTATTCTGAATGTTTTCTCACAACAAATACTTTCCAACAACTTCTGTGCTCACTATAAATATCTGTATTGTTGCGATGTTATATCGTTTTAAACTATGCAGCATAAAGAAGCCAATTAAACTAAAATACAACAAGCAATTTCTTTCTACAGAATACAACGAAAAAATCAAAAGATACTTAAAGTATTCCGAATTAAGTTATAAAGAATCCTAACTATCGAAATGCTAAATCAAAATTATAGAAAGTTCTGAAGGAATTACAAACGTCTTGAATGTCTTAATGTAAAACTTTTACAATCTTGAATATATGTGAATGAGTGCTAAGCAATACCAATGTATTGTTCAGTTCAAAATGACAATGAGCTTTTTGTAAGTGAAATAATTAATTTAGAAAAATTATTCTTATGGACTGCAATCACTGATCATATATTCCCATGCTATGAAATCTGACTGAACGAAACCTCCTATTCTCTCTCTCATGTGATGTGTCATTCTTTTAAATAATATATATACATATATATATATATATATATATATATATATATATATATATATATATATATATATAGATATAGATATATATATATATATATATATATACAGAGAAAGAGAGAGAGAGTGAGAGAGAGAGATTGGTTCAAAAAGAAATAAATTTTCAATGATAGAAAGCTACAAACTTGTACACAGAGACAGACCTTAGGCTACAGTTCCAATAAAATGCTCATTTAATTATGATAATAAAGATTATGTAGGCAAAACCTGCAACACTTAATTACGGATGCAAATTAGGCACATAATATACTAGGTAAACAAATCTATATGTCTAGTCTTATATCCTAATATTTCATAATTGTTGATTGCAACATTTAGAGGTTCATTTTTGTGTTTAAATAACGTTGAACAGAAACTTATTTGTTAGCTTGGTTTAAAACTTAAATGACACCAAATGTATGTTCCAGACGTTTAGAACTATGCAAGAAAATATTATTTCATTGTGTACTAGAAAACGAAGCTTCATTTATGCGACTGCAATCAAATGTTTTTTTCAGTGTTGTTTTTTTATATAGACATTTTCATTATGAATTTGCCAAACTGAAATCGGCTTTTATAAGCCTTCTATAGAAGCAATTATATTTTTGCTTCCAGTTATTTTCTTGGACAACGAATAAAGAATAAAAACCATCATGGACGGAAAAAGCACATACATGGCATAAAGAAAGTCAAAAGAGGGATGACCAAAGAATGTGCTATTCTTGTATTCTCTGACCGGACAGTTGCTTCTACATTGTGGGTTGAAATTGTAGAGTGCAAAAACAAAGAGGCGCTACTAAAAGAGAGGTCTAAAAAAGAATTGGTTCCAATCACAAATACTGAATCAACACCCATCAGTATTCGATACGGCCAAAAACTAGACGTTCGAGCTCTTGGGAACATATGTATTGCTAATTACTACACGAGAAGAAATTTGTTTATTAAGTTCAGCCATAATGAAGAAAGGAATCGCCTACGATTTGATGTTGAGATTTTGGAAGCAGAGAAACGTGCTATCTTGGAATTTCGACTGGGAAACACGCCAGTCCACGTTTGCCCATTTAATGCATATAGGTGGTTAATACCACATGAATCATCGCATCACGAGAAGGAACGTCATGGCATATACAAAAGTGAGCACTTTTATTTTAGTTTTCCTGTTTGATGCACTGGATATATTTAGGACTGTTTTTGAACAAACATTGACTGTGATGCCACGATATTGGCACCATTTTCTAAACTACTTAGTACTTTCATTTGTTTAAAACAAGATAACAAACTGGAGAGACTATGAGAGTTTGTCGGACTGTGATACAAAAAATATGTACACAAATGGGGTTGCGAAAAACCTTTTAAAAATGAATATTTCTTCACAAATTATCATTTTGGGTTGTGATGCGTCCTGTAACTACTGATCAAGAGTTCCATTCCCAAAATTCTTAGGATGGATATAATTGATGAATTTAATAAGAGCAAACTTAAATCAATAATATAACTTGCAGATATATCATAATATAACGCCCTACTGAGTATATACAGTAATGTGAAGCATTTGTAGTCACGGCTGTCTCTTTGTAAATTATACCAACTCGTTTTTCAATATAATAAATCTAAAACTCTGTGGCTATACTTAAAAAAATCAGGAAGAAGGAGGCCAACAATTGTTGTAAATCTTTACAAACAATTCAATTATCAAGTGTTACAAAATAAAGGTTTCTAATGGAATTACAGTATTATGTGCCGAATCAAAAATAATCATGAAAAGTTATATTCAGATCCGAAAGAATTGAATGTAGAGAATAAAATTTAGATCATCGAATGTACTGACCAGGATACAGACCTACTGTATCAAAATGTCCTTGTGCAGAACAAATTGTTATAATTTATGATAGTCTCAGAATAATATTTTAGTCAATTTAACACTTTGTAATTCCAAATGAACAATCCACAATTGCTTCCTTGCAAATAACATATACACAAAATATTAAATACATCTGCAGATCTGAATTTGAATAAGACAATTAGAAAATAGTGAATTAATTGACAGTCATAGCTCATCAAATAAATGTTTAAGAGGTGAAAACAAATTTTGCTTCTACTAGTTACGCGATATGTCGAAAATCGTCCACATCGTCAAAGAATCTACCACATCATATCTTTCAACTGTCCTTTAAGTACAAACTTATAAACACGTTTATTATAAGCAACGTTACAAGAAACATTTGCAAATCATGCACAATCTAAAGGCACTCTTAATGTTTAAGAACATACCCGAATACAAATATTAGCAATAGAAAATCACTACAAGAACACATATTACAAAATTAACGACAAACAAAATAGCATGTAGTTCATTATTACCACAACTTGTAAGTTTAGCCTGTAATTATAATTGTAAGTGGCTAATAATTGCCATCAAATCTGCTGGAAATTGTTAACTTTATAATAAAACAGTGAATTCATTTTTATATTATAATTTGAAATTGTGATGCCTAATGACGTAATTTAATTCAAACGGTCTGTTTTCTTGGCCTTTCGTGCAAGAAAATTATAAAAATAGTTGCAGAAATAAAATCAATCGTGCAATGTATAGCGCCACTTCTTATATATGTTTTGCAACGCAATTCGGTTTGAAGATTTAAAGGACAATAATTAGAAAGGAAATAACGCTCAATATCAAAACCGTTTTGATGGCCAATTCCTCAATAAGGACAAAACGGCTGGAAAAAAGAACACATTACGATATAGGTGATTTATACGACATTAAGATTGCCTTTCTTCCTATAAAAATTATGTATAATGTCGGGTACGTTCTATGCTTAAAGGACACAGTCGTTATGTCTGACATTGATTAATAAAGATGATCTTTTTTGCAGATCAGGTCCTATATTTGAAAAGTCTAAACGTTCTTGCCGAGCAAGTTCCTTGTGATAAAGTTACGGCATTGGCGATTGAACTTAATTTATCCAATAACGAGCTGAAAAATCTACAGGAAAAAGGGAAGAAAGGCTATGATTTGACTCTTGAAACTCTACTCTTATGGCGCAGCAAATGCAATCAGCAAGAAATCGTCATGGTCAATGAACTTGCATCGGCCCTAAATGAGTTGTCTTTGAACAAGCTAGCGTTAGCAGTTTTAGAAGCATCAGGAGCAAATAGGCCTTTGAAACGTGAGGAATTTAACGAAATGAAATCATGTGACTAATGGCTTTGCCATATAAATAACATATTCCTTTCCAAAGAAGCATGTATAAATAGCAATGACACAAATATAGTGTTATCGTTAAACTTATCAGTACAAATTCAGATAACATCTGCCTTTATATATATATATATATATATATATATATATATATATATATATATATATATATATATATATATATATATATATATATATATATAACATTGAAAATATTTTATATTGCCATACAAATCGATAAGCTATATATATATATATATATATATATATATATATATATATATATATCTAACATTTTATATAAATTTATGCAAGCGCAAATTATATCTGGGACATTTCATTGTTATAGTAGTAGTTATAGACTATTTGATGACTAATAAGCAAATTACCACAGTTAACTAGACGAAAATTTGCCGGCTGAAAACAGATAATTTTATTTGTGCATAGTTGTTCTTTTGTATTCGTATTCATCTAAATCGCTTGGTTGCAATATTCTAAGGAGGCGTATCCAGAAACATTCCTGTTCCTTCCCGGCTTCTAACATCCAGCTGTGTTTTTGAGCAATTACATTAGTTTAACATAAATGAAAATGTGTCCACGTGAGGAGAAATGTTCTGCGACCAGGATTCTGTACAGCTTTGTTATCTCATCATATCTCTGAAGTTTGACCATTTTTGTAGCATTTCAATTTTTCCGACATACTGAATGCTACAGCTCTTACAGATGATGAGATAAATTACATTATCTGTTTTGCACGTTGTTTCTTGATGATGTATGTTCAGTTTTGCCCTATTCACTGTGCTGGAAAATGTCCTTGTCTTTATCATATTTTGATAGGTGTTGCACGTTTTGTCGTTACAGGGACCATATATACTTGGGAGGTGTAGGTTAGTGATTGTCGTCTGCTTCGCCATGACTAGGATGTCCTTGAGATTTTTGGGGGGCCTCCGCTAGGCTACTACAGGTTTGTTCGGGAGGTTAACTTTCGTGCTTTACTCGATTCCACGATGGTTTTACCTACTTTAGGGATGTCTGCTGGTATGTCAGAATAAATAGTATCCTAACAGCCTTGTGCTTCTCTCCAGATTTTAGTAGGCCATTCTGGCTTGTTTGTTTAGCCCTTTGTGTTGCTTCCGCAATCAGGACATTTCTCGTAACCCGATAAATCAAATGCTTAGATTGCTCTTTATACCTTTTTGGAATGTTTCATTGCTGCAGAAATTTTGCGTATCCGCAGAGTCTGGCTGTATAGGTTGTTCATAATGAAATTTTTGGATGACAATTCCTTCGAAGGAGATACTGGTATTTATCGGTTGGTTTCGAGTAGATTTCTATATGGAGTTGTTTTTCTAACAGTATATATATATATATATATATATATATATATATATATATATATATATATATATATATATATATATATATATATATATATATATATATATATATATATATATATATATATGTGTGTGTGTGTGTGTGTGTGTGTAATTCTATTGCAAAGTATATTTCATTTTCCGTTGTACTATGTGCGCCTTTTGAGCAGTAATAATATGTATATATGATGTAAAAATTAGTGTGTGTATATATTATTAATAGTACAGAAATACTGCCTTCCTTCATAACTCAAAAATAAAATGATCGTGGTTTGTCCATGCCAGTAGTAATATTTATTTTTCCTGAAGCAAGTGATTATGCTATTAACTAGATAATGCCTTGTGCATGACCTCTTATGAGAATGAGATAGTAGTAAACGCTATTAGTCAAACAGTGTCCTATAGTGCCAAGTGTATTGGACAATTCTCTTTATTGACTTATTGAGCGTAAATGTTGACAGATACACTTTCTCTAATTGGGAGTGAATCAAATCTAAGAATGTATTTACACGCTAACATTCTATGAAACAATTAGAATCTTAACAGTCCTTTGCTTCTCTCCAGATTTTTAGTAGGTCATTCTAGTTTGTTTGTTTAGCCCTTTGTGTTGCTTTCGCAATCAGGACATTTATCGTAACCCGGTAAATCAAATGCTTAATTTGCTCTTTATACCTTTTTTTGAATGTTTCATTGCTGCAGAAAATGTTGCGTATCCGCAGTGTCTCGCTGTAAATGATGTTCATAATGAAGTAGTTTGGATGACAATTGCTTCGAAGGAGATACTGTTATTTATTGATTGGTTTCGAGTAGATATCTATATGGTGTTGTTTTTTTAACAGTCTTTATATATATATATATATATATATATATATATATATATATATATATATATATATATATATATATATATATATTATTAAGATACAGAATAAAAATGGTGCTTTAGAACAGAAATAATGCCCTCCTTCATAATTCAAAAGTAAAATGATCGTGGTTTGTCCATGCCAATAGTAATATTTTTTCCTGAAGCAAGTAATTATGCCATTAACTATATAATGCCTAGTGCATGACCTCTTATGAGAATGAAATAGTAGTAAACGCTTTTAGTCAAATGGTGTCCTATAGTGTCAAGTGTAGTGGACAATTCTCTTTATTGACTTATAGAGCGTAAATGTTGACAGATACACTTTCTCTAATTGGGAGTGAATCAAACCTAAGAATGTATTTACACGCTAGCATTCAACGAAACAATTAGTATCCTAACAGTCCTTTGCTTCTCTCCAGAGAAGGTTTTTCTGGCTTGTTTGTTTAGCCCTTTGAGTTGCTTCCGCAATCATGACATTTTTCGTAACCCGGTATCTCAAATGCTTAGATTGCTCTTTATACCATTTTTGGAATGTTTCATTGCTGAATGAAATGTTGAGTATTCTCAGTGTCTGGCTGTGTATGATGTTCATAATGCAGTATTTTGGATGACAATTGCTTCGAAGTTTCAATTGTATCTTATTTAGGATTTTACACAATGTCATACCAGTGTATCTTTACGGAATGTATTTATTGTTTTTTAAGTACGAGTAGTAATCAAAGTAAACACTGAAATTAAATATGGGTTAATTTAATTATTTTTGTGTGTGCATTATGTATAATTAATGTATCTATGATATATTTGTAATTGATAAAATAATAAAGATTGTATATGATCTTTAAAATTTCAAAGGTTTTATGTTCTTATTCACCATCAATATCCATTAATTAAAGGCAATTATGATACTTAGAGGAATAAAAAATGAGAAACGAAAGATATCACTATTACAGTATATTATCAAACGCGAATGTTCATCAATATATTGAATATTATTTGACATCTAACATTACCTTAAAAACAGAATGCCATAAAGTGAAACGAAAAAATATAGAAAAATTATTTCAGATGACATTGTTTTTAAATAATCGTTGATATATTTACGTCAAAATTAATTTTATCAAATGGCTGAAATTCAAATGCAATACACACACTCACAAACACACACACACATATATATGTGTGTGTGTCCGTATGTATGTATGTATGTATGTATGTATGTATGTATGTATGTATGTATGTATGTATGTATGTATGTATGTATGTATGTATGTATGTATGTATGTATGTATGTATGTATTTATGTATGTGTGTGTGCGTGTGGTGTGTGTGTGTGGTGCGTGTGTATACATACATGCGAGCATGCATGCATACATGCATGCATATATGCATGCGTACATACATACATGCATGCATACATACATGCATGCATACATTCATGCGTACATGCATACATACATACATACATACATACATACATACATACATACATACATACATACATACATACATACATACATACATACATACATACATACATACATACATACATACATACATACATACATACATACATACATACATACATACATACACACATACATACATACATACATACATACATACATACATACATACATACATACATACATACATACATACATGTATGCATGCATGTATGTACGCATGTACGTAATAAGACTTTTTAGTGGATCAAATGGACCCACTTTAGTTTTTAGTAGATATATTTGTATCTCTATGATCCATTTTTAATGCATTTTTATACTTATAAATTATCTTAATCCATCCCATATATTCATTTATTCATGATGACATGGATTGAAAATAATAACAATATTTTTAGTACGATTTGAAGCTACAGCGTCTTCTTATGTCATGTTGTTTATCTCATTCATCGCTAACCAATTCAGTCAGAGGAAACATTAAAGCGAAATCGA
The DNA here is from genome assembly GCA_016746295.1 of Potamilus streckersoni. Taxonomy (NCBI): domain Eukaryota; kingdom Metazoa; phylum Mollusca; class Bivalvia; order Unionida; family Unionidae; genus Potamilus; species Potamilus streckersoni. The sequence goes on along the minus strand of JAEAOA010002269.1, from coordinate 1,950,675 downwards.
TCGAAACAAATTTTAGATATTGCTGCTATTTACTTTGTAATATTTATCTAATAATCCTAAATAACACTGTGACATCAGAACAGGATCCATTTATTATTAATTGAACGACGTGTTTAAAATCATCGAGGTAAATTTAGTAGAAAAAATGTGAAATGGTTTGCATGTACGATTTCTTGAAAACTGTCTGGAGTATCAGCTTATGTTGCAAGGATTGCGATTACAAGTAAACATTCACATCGGGAACAACTAATCAAAAAAACAAAATGAAGAATATATTGTCTCACTTTTAAAGAAAACGTTTCTTTTGAAATTTGTGAAAGATTAAGAGAGCAACATCAAAGCAGTGTTATCGAGATAGACCAAGAACTGGAACAACGTAAAGATGAACAGAAAACATTAGTAAAAGGAAATATCTACAATGGTAGCTATGAGCTACTTACGCAATGAAAGTTTTACAAAAATGAACTACTATCAATACAAATTAGAACTTTACAAAATCTACAAAGAATGGAGAGATTAATTCAATATAAGGAATAGTATCATCATTAAAGTGACCAATTCAGACATAAATGTACAGCAACTGAGAGAATCTGTAGGGAAAAGCAAGTTAATGAACCTCAGAAATGATCATATGGGAAATAAGAATCGCATGGAATGAATATGTAACTACAAAATCATGACGAAACAGTCAACCGACTCTCAGAGACAAAAACAACACAAATAAACCATTTCCATGGACAATCAACCAAGCAACGTAATTGCTCCATGTCCGAATAAAACAACGTATGCAGAAATGGGGCGAAACAAATTGCACAATAACATCGCAAAAGTTTGATAACAACATTACAGAAGTTAATAAAAGAATCCTGAAAGATAACAAATGGACATCAGAAAACGAAGAACGAACAGGCGATTTTTTAAAATGTAAAGCAAGAGTGAATGGAGAAAAGAAAGAAACAAAAAGTTTGAAAGAGAAAAGTACACAACGTTAAGTCTATCTAATTAAATTATGATAGTGATTGTATTATTTAGAAAACTGTTTGTCATATTGTCCAAGATCTAAAGTAAGATAATATTACCGGTAAGCTATCAGAACCATAAAAGAAGATTACTATTTAAAACAAAATCGTGTTTTAAAACAGATACATATTACCAACATGGAATACATCTTGAAGCACTTTTTAAATAACAAATAAGTCTGCATTTGTCCCTTGTGGTGGACATATGTACCTCGAGTTTTAAATCTGAACAAGAGATTTAAAATAGCAATCCTAAAGGAAAACAATTTACAAACATATCAAAAGAAGAAGACTTTACGAACCTAATCCCAAGAAGAAGGTATTATTATTTGGAAAGCTGAGAAGTCTACCGTTATAATAATAATGAATAAGGAAGCTTATATTGAAGACGTATAAAGACAATAAAACGATCTTGAAATGATGGACAGAGGCATGAGTAATCCACTAGCGATCTCATACGCATCACTATTCACATGGAAGTTAGACAATGTCTTTCTAAATAAATATATTTTCATACGAGAGGTTTAGTTAAGGTTTTTATATACATTTTCATGCTATGTAGTCATTCATAAAAGACGTTAACTATCATATAAACTGTTCAATATTTATATCAAAGAGTTTCCAGAAATACAAGCGCGCATTTTTATATACGCAAACAACATGTTTCTCTGGACCCAAAGTCGCTCTTTTAATGAGCTTGAGGAGGTAATGAACATGGATCTGGAGGAAATGATCGACGTCTTCAAGAAATATCGCCTACAACCATGCACAACAATTTAAATGTGAACATTGATCATTGCACCATCGTCATTGGGCTACGGGCGACGTTCAACTTTTTAATAGGATCGTAAACATTGACAGGCACTCACATACAAATAAGATCACGACTAGAAAGCAAAACTGGCAACCATAATCAACTTTTATATTTCTGGATACTTTGTGGTTTGATGTTTTAAATGTTTGATTCGGACTCCAGATCCAGGAGATCTCATTGGCCATACATTTTGCGTCATTATTATAACCCCTACTGAGAGTGCAAAATGAGAGATATGAAATAAAAGATATTAGGGTATACAAAAGAATATTACACTAAGTAACAATTATAAGTCAAGAGCAGCGATTAGAAAACTTGCTAAAGCAGCAAAAGTCTAACGTATTGTTGCTGCTGTGCAAATTAGTTAGCATGACTGGCAATATGTCAATGTATGTAGTTCACCTAAAAATATTCAATACGCGCATTTTAATGTCGGCGTTCCAATGATGATCATCAAGTCGATATGTTGTTTTACCACATGATACAATTAAAATACGTAGACATTTTTTACGCACATAGAAATACACGTTAACATTCGTTGACGTTGCAAGTAGATATAAAGGACCATATCTGCTATCAACAAAAACAGCATCTGAAGTTGCATCTTCGTTTGAACGAATTTGTTAACAAGGGCCATTGTGATAGTAACAACTACTACAGGTTGATCCTAGCAACGAATTGCTTGGTGCAGTGTCATCGCTGACGAAAAAGCATAATATCGAATTTGGACGAGGACACGCCTCAATTTATCGTTATCAACCCATAGTTGAAAGGTTTGATAAAACACTCACTGAGCGGTTAGTTGTATACCAGTATGCGAAGGAAATAACTTCTATGCAATTACAAAGAAACGTGTACCTTTACAACGACGTGACGTTTCAAAATAGCCAGTGTTAGGTAATGTACAATCTACATACTAGATTCAACTGCTCCTCAGCGTGGAGTTGTACGTTAACAATTACAAGTAGTTCCTGAAGACAGATAATTACCACCGCGTTCAAATTATAAACTATCACCTCTAAGGCGATTACATTCAAAACAAGTCATCATCACATTTTCGCGTGTGTGACAATGACTACTATTAATTCTGTCTACGATAAATTATATTGGATTACTATTCTAATATTCCCACTTGATATCGCAGTTGCAACTTACACATTGATTATTCTGTCGTTGTGTTAGTGTTATAATAAACTCAGCATCAATATTAAAGTCGCGTTATTTTTGTCACATTGTTTATAATCAGAAAGTTATTTTCTTATTATGCCATTGGTAGCAGTTTTATTACTATTTTCTGTAAAATTCATAATAAGCCCGTGCAGTTATTCGTCTAATTCAGACACTGCAAGATAAATTAATTTGACCATTTGATTCTAACGAAAAGAATCCAAATATTTATATCAGTCATAGCTATTATTTGTGACGAATGAATCATTATATCATATCTAAAATTCCACGGTGATTCGTCCATGCACAATGCGCTCTCAACAACATCAACAGCAACCAAAACAGTATTATTTAATACAAGATTTCGTATTTCATTTGTTCCTGGAATCTCAACAGCAACATTTTGTCGTCAAGAATCTTTCTGGCGATAATATTATGGTACAGGTTGATTTGAAATTGTATCTAAATTTAGCAAAAATAATTTCTCTTGCAATTCATCACAAACTATTTTCTACTTGCAACTATTAAATCATTTGGTCTCTGTAAATTCCAAGTATTATTCACAGGAGTATCCGGAATTATTGAATGCATTATTTCGCATTTAATTTATCTGGCTGTAGTCTGACTAATCAATATATCCATGATCATCTTTTATCTCCTCATAATAATCCACAAAAGATTTTAAGCAATCGTGCAGAGATTGCCCAACAAAAGGCGGCAGTTGACCATTATTGCCGCACATTATCACTGTAGTAGTTTTTGTTAGTAACCACTCAATAAATATTTTCAAAGTTTCTAACGACACTGTATAAATTTCATACCAGACGATAATCAGGGAAATATATATTTTTCACCCAATGAGTTGTCCATATCTCTCTGCACTATCTGAAGACACTTCTTCTTCTTATTTTTGTTATTATTATTATTATTATTATTATTATTATTATTATTATTATTATTAATAATATTATTATTATTATTAGTAGTAGTAGTAGTAGTATCATTATTATTATTATTATTATTATTATTATTATTATTATTATTATTATTATTATTATTATTATTAGTATTATTATTATTATTATTATTATTATTATTTAATATACAACATTCATAATTATTTATTGAATTGAATTGTGAATCTGGTATGTCAAGCAAGAAGGCAAAAACGCACCATTACTGATTTCAAAATGGAAAATATGGTCTCTGCAGTGATCAAAATGACTAGATTGCGACGAGCAACAGTGCTCTGTCTTACATCCAAACTTGTTCGCTTTATTTATATAGAATATTTCCATTTCTAGAGATGCATATATATATCTTCTGTTATTTTGTGGAACTTTTTATTTATTCCTTCTTAATGGATCATGATAATTTTGCTTCTGTGTACCAAAATGTAAATAATTACCTTTCTAAAAATGCAGATTCTTTATTGTGTCCCAAAGACAGTGCTTTAGGTCAAAAAGTACGGAATCGTCGTTATTCTTCTGCGCCGTTCCTCAACGTTTGAGTGATTATGTTCAGCAAATATTGCATGGGCCTTAGGGCCTTGTGTTAGGTTGTAGACGAATCAGACACCCTTCCGAAAAAAGAAAGTTATATGCCTCAAAAGGAAGCTGAGGCCGAAGTGTCTTTTTTACGGTGACTAATTGGTCGATATATTGCCATGGGGCCCTTCAGCACCAGGCAATTTATTATTATCATACAATACCGAAGAAGTATAGATTCCTTTGTGAAGCAAAGCAACGTATCAATGCATAAATCCCGCACGCAATGTGTGACCATTTTACACAAATGTATAGACAGTCCATACATTATTTTATCGAATTACAAAGGGTGAAGAATGAACGCTATCGTATGAAGTGCAAAATATAATGAAGTATAATGTATAATGACACAAATATTGTAAACGGTGTGGTAACCTATAAGGTTTCCATTCATTTCCATCTAAGTATACCCTTCGTAACGGAAAAGATGGCATTAATAGAGATATAACATAAAATCAAAAGAAACTGAAAAAAACGGATAGATGAGATTTCAAAAAAAAACTTTTCTTCACATCAAAAGATGAAAATGAAACAACACAATAAAGTACACTTCGCACAAATGCAATATATGTCTTTACTCTTCCAAGTATGAGGAACATCTGAAACGAAAAATCTTAGAATTAATTTAAAGTAATGCAAACAAAGCAACGAATACCTAGTACGAAAGATAAGCATGAAGTGCAGGAATAGAAGTGAGGATAGTGAATCTATAGATATAGCTTTAATTTCACTCAAAACTGTTCTGAAGTTAAGTTATTGTTAGGAAACATAATCGTTGATGGCATGAGAATGCTTCAACACACAAAAAGGTAAACTATATTTTCATCAACATCGATCAATCTTTTATACCTAGAAATAATATTTGTTTATTATGAATTAAGAGGCTGTATTCTTCAAGAGAGACTGCTCATGTAATCAAATGTACTTAATATATGTACAGATCAAGACGTTTAAATTTTAGTTTAAGCCCAGAGTAATTCAATCAGTTATAAAACATAGTTTTGGAAAACTGTATATTAATAGTTGAGTTTATGATATTATGATGTACTGATGATTTCGAAATGACATCATGTGACAGGCAACGCAACCGATACGATAACTTGTATCACTGGAACTTGGTTTGGCAGTTATTCTATACAGAATATACCGGCATTATGTTTCTGCATAAGATAATCTTGGTATAGGCTTCCAAGGAAATATTAACCTACTCTTTATATATACATATATATATATATATATATATCTATATATATATATATATATATATATATATATATATATATATATATATATATATATAAAGAATACAAATCATATGGCGAATAACAACCCTCTCAAGCGTACTGGATCCACCAAGGGATCACGTTTGTCAGGGATTAATTAAAATAGATGCAATAAACTGACCACGAACAGTACGAAACTAGTAACTAACTAGCCTAAGCGCTTTCGACTCTTAATGAGTCTTTTTCAAAGGCAAATACAAAACATAGTTACGACAAACAAATAAACAGAAAAACGTTGCGTTTGTAAACCTCTACATTTCTATCTTCACATGTGCTAAAACTATAAATACAACCAGCTTGTATAGACTAGTTGCGGAAACTGAAAACGTTGTATAATTCCCTAAACGTCTACAAGCCAAAGCGACATCTATTTTTACTTTGAGTACATATGTAACGCAGATTATATCCCGGATATTTGATTCTATACCGGTTATTCTTATAGTAAAAATTGAAGGATAAGAAGATTTAGAAAATGTTAAATTCTACTAGTGCATAGTTTTCATTTTCTAGTCTTCTTGGTTTAGACCGCTTGGTTTCAATGTTCTAAGGCGGCGTATCCAGTATGATTCCTTTTCCTTCCTGGTTTCGGAACTCCAGCTGTGGTTGTTGGCAATAGCGATAAGTATTATATCACTGAAAGTGTGGCCAGGGGAGGAGAAGTGTTCTGCGACCGGGCTTCTGTACAGCTTTTTTGTCATCCAATCAGATCTATGAAGGTTTATCCTTATGTGTAGCTTTTCAGTTTCTCCCACGTACTGAAGGCCACAGATCTTACATGTGATGAGATAAATCACATTCTCTGTTTTGCACGTTTTGTTTGAACCATGTATGTTTATTTTTTCTTTAGTCACTGTGCTAGTGAATGTCTTGGTCTCTATCATATGTTGACAGGTTTTGCATCTTTTATCGCCACAGGGTCCAGATTGACTAGGTTGGTTTTGACTAGCGATTGTTGTTAGCTTGGCCCTGACGAGGATGTCCTTTAGGTTTTTTGGTCTCCGGTAAGCTACTACAGGTTTGTTCGGAAGTATTAGATTTAGTATGTCTGACGATTGCACGGTTGGCCAGTGGTTTGCGATGATTTTACCTACTTTGGGATTGTCTGGGTGATAGGTCAGAATAAATGGTATCCTATCAACCTTTTCTTTCTGTCCATATCTGAGTAGGTCATCACGGTTTGTTTGTTTGGCCCTTTGGATTGCCTCCGCAATCAGGTCTTTGTCGTAGCCTCGGTAAATTAAATGTTTAGCCAGCTCTTCAGACCTTTCTAGGAATCTTTCATCGTCGGAGCAAATTCTGCGTATCCTCAGTGCCTGGCTATATGGAATGTTCTTAATGCAGTGTTTTGGATGACAGCTGGTTGGGAGAAGATACTGGTGTTTGTCGGTTGGTTTCGAGTAGATTCGCTATTGCCAAAAACCACAGCTGGAGTTCCGAAGCCAGGAAGGAAAAGGAATCATACTGGATACGCCGCCTTAGAACATTGAAACCAAGCGGTCTAAACCAAGAAGACTAGAAAATGAAAACTATGCACTAGTAGAATTTAACATTTTCTAAATCTTCTTATCCTTCAATTTTTACTATAAGAATAACCGGTATAGAATCAAATATCCGGGATATAATCTGCGTTACATATGTACACAAAGTAAAAATAGATGTCGCTTTGGCTTGTAGACTTTTAGGGAATTATACAACTTTTTCAGTTTCCGCAACTAGTCTATACAAGCTGGTTGTATTTATAGTTATAGCACATGTGAAGATAGAAATGTAGAGGTTTACAAACGCAACGTTTTTGTGTTTATTTGTTTGTCGTAACTATGTTTTGTATTTGCCTTTGAAAAAGACTCATTAAAATTCGAAAGCGCTTAGGCTAGTTAGTTACTATTTTCGTACTGTTCGTCGTCGGTTTATTGCATCTATATATATATATATATATATATATATATATATATATATATATATATATATATATATATATATATATATATATATATATATATATATATATATATATATATATATGCTGAATTTTTTTCATCACTTATTCTTCCATAACCCCTTTATTTGTTCACATGAATTGCCCCTTCTGTCATTACGAGTTCTTGTCCTATATGAGACATGTTAACTAAAAATAAATATGGACATATGTTAAGCACTTAGCTAAAGGTTTCAGCAGTACTTGCTGCTCAGTAGTCTATTATATGTTCCATTTTCGTGAGAACCGATACACCCGATTTGATATACTGTTTGGTAAGGCGAAAAGTGTCAATAATTATGAATGGGACAAATTTCGTTTACATTTGCCTTTAAAGTATTTCTCATATCTTACCTTCACATCATCCCGTTATAATTTACTGTAAGTATGAAATACAGCATCATAATTCATGTCCTCGTCCATCCGTGTGATTTATGTCATGAACTGTCAAACTAAGTGATAAAAGTATCTAAGGGACATATTTTATTTAATGTTTTGCATAACAATTTCTCTAGCTTTTAAGCATTGGTGTTAATAATCGTAATGTGAACATTTGCTAAAATTTTTGATTTAATATTTTCTTCACTTATGTTACTTCAACAAATGTGTATTCAGAATGAATTACCATACCAACGCTCTTATGGATTACACTGCTACTAAGGCAATGCATGGGGCCATGGGGTTACTATGAATGAGACTTTTAAATCTATGGGTCAGGTCATCTGGTTACTATGTAGAACACTTTATAATTTGTGGTTTGTGCCGTGGGATTTTTTTTTATCCCGTTTGTTTACTTCTGAAACAGATAGTTGATCCCCGTCAGCTCTTGTGAACATTATGTCTTCATAACAAATGAAAACAACACACAGGGAATGCTAACTACATCCAAACAATGTTCTGAAAAATCGAAATGAATGCAAGTAATCCATAATACATGATGAGATTCATGAGATTCGTGTGGGATGTCAAATTCTTATAAAATATTCAGAACATTCTCCGTATATTAAGAAAACTTCCAGGATAAGAAGCTACCATATCAGCCGATCTTAGTGATGTGGCCAATTTTAAAGACCTATTTAAACTTAATGTTTGAAAACATTGTGCTTTTATGTTCATATAGTCAAGCCAGAAATGCCTTGATACATTTTACTGATTATTTCTTGGGGTTTTTTATGATTGAAAACAATCTATTCTTGGCAACATTACATAAATATTAGGATTATATAAAATCAAATACTTGAAACAACATATTATTTAAACAGAACGATATTAGGTTTATACATGTCTAATAATACATTCATATTAGAAATAACAAATTCAGAAAAGAAGATGGCGATAATATTTTTTCGATCATTATACAACAAAAAATATTTAACGACGTTTGTAATTCCAGGATTAAGTACTGCTGTAAAAAAGATATATCAACGACGTTTTAACGAAGTACTTTCCGCTGATGTAGGAATGATGGAGAAAAGTTTCACCACTACCATGCATTCTTAAATACAACAATGGTCCATACTTTGGAGGCCGTCACATATAACCTGGTATTGTAAATAGAAAATCAACGATCGCAGCCAATCTTGTATATGACACCATCGATGTTAGTTATCAAGTTGCCGCTGAAAGATCCAGTCAAGCTCAGCAAAGATACATTCTGTATTCATTTACGCCTCAAGAATCACCAGGGTATTTGTTTGTGTCAGAACCAATGATTATCGTGAACACATTTTAAATTTACTGGTTTAGCTGGATACTTGTTGGATCTTATGACACAAATGTTGTATATAAATCTGTATGTGCATTCATAGAAAACATCAAGCAAAAATATCTCAGAATAAAATATTTTTATCCATTGTTTATCAGGCTTAGAAATGAATTATTCTTCTTGTTTCTCTTGTACCACAGCCACGGTGACACCACTGGTTTCGTTGTCACTACAGTCATTTTCACTTGTATCGTGAGAAGAGTCATACTCGTCGCTATCTTTCGCCAAGTACTCCGTCATCATCTCCGTCATCTACATAATATCTGAAATGTTTTATACGAGCTTGCACAAGTCTTTTTGTTTCGCATCCGTGAGATAATTCTGACCTAAGCTTTTCGATTGAGCGTGAAATAATTTTATCCGCGTATCTGAATTTGCCATCAGTGATTGTTGCATCATCTGCTCGATCAGCTGCACGAATTCACAAAAAGAGGAAGGACTATGATTATTTTCTGATCTTCGAGATTTTAATGATTTTAAATCATTCACAATTTTATCAGGATCATGTTCATCAGAATTTTGTATACCTTTATGTTGTATTGGATTAATAGCAGCAATATAACCATTAATAGTTTGTATAATAAGTTGTTGTATAAATAAATATAAAATATAACTCTGAATAAAAGTAAAGATTATTTCTGATGTCTGAGTTAACATAAATATATTTCGTAATAAATATAAATATTTTTCTGAAATAATATAAATATAAATAAGAAAATATAATCCTGAATTAATATAAAATATTATTATCAATCAATATCAATACATATATATTTCTGAATTAATATATCTCTAAATAAATATAATATAATTATTAGAGTAAATATATATTTCTGAATAAATATTAAAATATATTTCTGAATTAATATAAATATATATTTCTGATAAATTTCTGAAGAAATATAAATTTTTATTCTGTATTAATATATTTCTGAAAGTATATTTCTGACATATTTATGTAAACAAATATAATTCTGAGTTAATATAAATAATATAAATATAAATAAATAAAACTATAATTCTGAATTAATATACAATATTATTATCAATCAATGTCAAGATATATTTTTGAATTAATATATCTTTAAATAATATAATATAATATAAACATTAAATTAAATATTTATTTCTGAATAAATATCAAAATATATTTCTGAATTAATATAAATATATATTTTTGACATATTTATGAACAAATATAAAAATATTTTTTGTATTTATATCTTTCTGAAATTATATTTCTGACATTTTTATGTAAAAAAATAAATAAAAAAAATTATGACAATCTAAATATATATTTCTGATATATTTCTTATTTGATATATTTCTGAATAAATAAATTATATATTTCTGAATTCATACGTTCTGAATAAATTTAATTAAATACAATGTGCTACTGAATTAATATAGATAAAAAAGATATAATAAATACAAAAATAAACAACAACTATAATGACCGGACTATCCTTCAATATATTCCCTTCATTGCCAGTAAAGCCTTTAACAACAGGTCCTTTTAGGGTCCTTCCATTAATATTCACGCCTTTCTTATGGCTTTCATTGATGCCTGTTTATCGCGGTTATGGTACCCTATCTTTTGCAAAAACCTTTCTTATGGCCCACTGTCACTGCATAATGATTTTTTTTTGTGTTGGTACCTATAAGTGATGTCACATGGTCACGAGTTGCGCCAGCGCATACACATCACCAGAGAAGTCCTAATATGCGAAACCAAATATTAGAAATTCAATAGGTTGTCTAAGTATATCGATTTCAAGTAAACCCCCAGATCAAAACCCGGGGTAAGTGCAAAACAGCATTCACCACGTTGTTCCACGTGGCGAGGTGTAAATGAAATCTCTTTGTAATGCTGGCGCCCCCAATTATAATAGCACCTGTCTCCGAATGGATAATGGATAATGATGTATCTTTAGCATTTTTGGAGACTCGAACACGCTGAGAGTTTACACAATCGATCCACACACAAACGCCTTAACCATTCGGCTATTAGAGCTCATACAGGTTATATATATATATATATATATATATATATATATATATATATATATATATATATATATATATATATATATATATATATATATATATATATATATATATAACTATTTGCAATGTCGCATACGTGAATCCAATTTTGAAGCCCAGATCTTTCTCGACTCTATTAACAGTTATTCGTGGATCGATAAATTCCAGTCCTATGCCCATGCTTCTGTCTAAACTAACAAATCGAGAATGCTAACAGACGGCTTATGTTAAATTTAACTATAACTTGGTTTTGCCGTGAATTCAGTATTATTCGTAATTCAAATTTTTTGTGTTTGATCATACAAAATAAGAAGATTTCTTAAAATTTCAAAATGATTTGTGTTTGAGGGATTAGACAAACAAATTTATATACAACTATGGCGATGGTGGTCATGTACGTAATAACAAGAGGGAGGTAACGTTTTCATTATTCTACCAACGACGACTGAGTTATCTCGTTTTGTCAGACAACGATGAAATATTTTTTTGTTTTACCCATTAATGACTACGTATTTAAAAATTATCCACAGATCGTATTTAACTGAATATACTGATTGGGTTATTTTTTTCTGCATCACCTTGCACTGAAGGCATGCAAATACCAAACTATCTTCAACTATTTTTGTATTTTATGATATAACCGACTAAGGAGTCTTAGAAATAATGTCATTATTTCCTAATATGCAATTCTAACTTGATGTAACAATCCTAAGGTTAGATAAATTATTATCTTTCGAACCTGCATCAATGTCATCAAGCACAGATCCATCTTCGATGAAACCATGAAAACACACGTATAGAAATCTAAGAGTACTATTTATTTTTCCCAGAACCAAACATGAATTAAGCAGCATTAGTTACACAACCTACTAACTTTTTTAATTTGCAGCTTCTGGTGACATCATCACGAGATGCTTCATAGTTTGTAGATATTGAATATTTCATAAATTCATTTTGCTCCATTTATATAGTAACATTATTTGAGTAAATTGATTTTTTATACCTAGCGATATAGTCTTCGGTATGTTTTTTGGGATATATCAGGGCGTTATATTTTTTATCATATTCTCCTTTCAGCTCTCTGTATCTTTTGCTACCATACTATACACAACAGTTTTTTATTCCTCGTACACCAACACTACATCGTACGCACGTTTGGGTCCAAGGCTCTCTCTGCGAAAGCTTTGCCTGTGGATACTATATAACTCATTTACGCATGATTTATTACAAGAAAAAGATAATCTTATAATTAACCTCTTTTATTTTTTATTTCCTTGTACACACACACACACATACTTATATATATATATATATATATATATATATATATATATATATATATATATATATATATATATATATATATATATATATATAATCTAATTAAAGACATATTTGCTTTAAATATAACATTGAGGATTTTTTAGATAGTATCCGTAATTTATTTGACAAACTACAAAACTCTAAGATTAGTTCGTCGATGCAAGATCTAGCTTTTATAAATAGTGATGTAACTGATCTTATTCGCGGCGCCAAGAAAGAATTTCACAACGATGGTCGGCTCATACTCGGCCAACATTCAGAAGTATTGATAGTGTAGATGTTAGAATGAATGACTCGCGCGCGACTGAAATTATTAACTTTCCTGATAATCAAAGTTTGATTATTCTAGTAAAATTTATTTTGCAGACAGATGACAAGATTGGGATTATCAGTGACAAACGTGACACTGTACGGCTTCATACTGGATATAATGCTGTAGCATTAAAAAGGATATTCAAACCAGAAATAAACCTAATGCTTCAGATCTCAAACCAATGTAATTTTTCTAGCTTTAATTGCGTAGCTTATCAATTTGTATAACATTTATCAACAACAATGCTCGGAAATGGTTTAACGGATCAAAATTAAACAATTGGAGAGAAACAAGTTAAAGGTACCGGAGCATCTATCAGCGACGATGACAAACTGGAAAAGAAATTGAAATTCCCAATAACAATGAAGACACAGAGAGATTTCGTATGCGTTGAAATTTTCAAGAGAAGCTCAAAGAACAATTATTACATGGACTTCCACCGTAGCAATTTTTCCACGAGATATAACAGTTAAATTATGTAGCGATTACCTATTCGACACTATCAGAAATATTAGTAATATTGACCGTGTATCCGTGTGGTTTGTTAGAGTTCGGAGTCCGTAAACTGCGATCAGTGCTGAATCTTTTCACGAGGAAATGCCAAAATCGTACCTTGAAAAATCCCTATGATAATGTCAAGGTTGAGCATTTACTGAATAATTGTTTTGCAGTTTCATCTGTTGCTGGCAACGCTTCTGAGGAGAAAATTCATGTAAACGAACATCATGGAAATTTCTTCAATATGTCTAGCGCAGATTTATCAAATATGGATACCGTGGATTATGGAATACAAAAAAAAAAAACGATCATAAAGATTGTTAAGGGGGAATTTTAAACATTAAGACCTCCTTTATCTGATATGGTTTTCATCATTTATGGAATGAACTCCCACGATGTTTTTGCCCAGTGTGGACGGATAAATAGAACGTAAACATATAGCTGAGTAAGTGAATGAAAGAAATAATAAGTACGAGCGCCCTTTCCAATAAATAAAACAAATTTGATCAATTAGTATATAAGCACAATTCCACTTTCAACTGATACAATAAATTTATTAAAATAACTGTAATGAATTAATGCATAACGAACATCTGTCTTTCAAACAATATGTGACCACAATTTCACTTTCAATCTAACTGATTCACTTTGATAGAATGTAGTCGCACAATTCAATTTATATAATGTTAACAATAGGGAATTCTGTGTTAAATCCTACCCTTTTTGACAGCATCACCTGGCTTTTGTCATCTTTCATCTTGTTTCCACGTCTATTGTGTGTGATTTGGTCCTTTTTCCGACTCATGTTTAAGCCGACCTCTCTAAGGTGCGGATTTTCTCTTGACTGATATGGGTTCTCTGTTACTTATCTTATTTCGGAGTATGAAGCTATTTCATAATTGCCGTTTCTTTCCACACAACCGTGTACTAGCCTATAGCCTGTCTTCCGTTTTAAGACAGCTATCTGACTTTTCTTCGTTAAAGAGGGAAACACAGTTATATTGTTCATACAGAGTAAATGTAACTTATTCTAAGCAAGATCCACAACTAAAGAATTCTAACAAATCAGACCTCTAAATTATGGTTTCCCAAGTGTACGCACTTAGTTTCTCTGACCAATCGGAAATAACTGTTCACAAAATAATATCCAAATAATCATGTCTTTCATCAGATTTTCACAGCTTAAAAACTTGTTGTAATTAGCTTTCCTTATATAAATACATTATTTGACGAGAGCCCTTTTTGAACCGATACAGTCAGCTTTCTAATGTGCGTATGTCACTGCACCGTTGAAAATAGCCCAGTCAATCGTACTAAAGCTTAAACGTAGACCCATTTATGTTCCAAAAATAAAACAAGAAATAATCAGTAAAATTTATCAAAGCATTTCTTGCTCGACTATACTAACTTCAATGAACAATATTTTCAACATTAAGTTTAAATAGGTCTTCAAAATTGGCCACATCACTAAGATATTATATCGGCTGATATGGTAGCTTGTTATCCTGGAAGTTGTCGTAATATACGGATAGTGTTCTGAATATTTTAAAAGAATTTGATATCCCACACATGATGAGATTCGTCTTATCATGTATTGTGGATTACTTACATTCATTTCGATTGTTCAGAACATTGTTTGGATGTAGTTAGCATTCCCTGTGTGTTGTTTTCATTTATTATGAAGACATAATGTTCACAAGAGCCGACGGGAATCAACTATCTGTTTCAGAAGTAAACAAACTGGCTTAAAAGTTTCCCACGGCACTAACTACAAATTATAAAGTGTTCTACATAGTAACCAGATGACCTGACCCATAGATTTAAAAGTCTCATTCATAGTAACCCCATGGCCCCATCCATTGACTTAGTAGCAGTAGAATCCATAAGAACGTTGGTATGATAATTCATTCTGAACACAAATTTGTTGAAGTAACATAAGTGAAGAAAATATTGAATCAAAACTTTAAGCAAATGTTAACATTACGTTTAGTAACACAAATGCCTAAAAGCTGGAGAAATTGGTAATCAAAGCATTAAAAAAAATATGTCCCTTAGATATGTTTAACACTCAGTTTCAAAAGTTAATGACATAAACGAGACGGATAGGCGACGTCTTGTATTATGATGCTGTATTTCATACTTACAGTAAATTCGAATAGGATAATGGGAAGGTAAGTTACGAGAAATACTTTAAAGGCAAATGTAAACGAAATTTGTCCCACTCATAATTATTTACCCTTTTCTTCTTACCAACGAGTAGACGGGATATATATATATATATATATATATATATATATATATATATATATATATATATATATATATATATATATATATATATATATATATATATATATATATATATATATATATATATATATAAACATAGAGCGAGGAAAAGAAAGAGAGAGGTATTTTGAGAAGATATATAAGGCATATAACATATTGCTCTATTGGATATATTTTATTTCCATTAATAGCATCTCTCCATTGATCAGATACAAGTGTGTTTTATGTTCGAGAGTCTCGATATATTGAACGATTTGTTTTTAAAGAAATTGCAGATTTGAGATAGAAATGAGCAGAAATACAAATCTAATGACATATGCCTAAATATGTATTAAGAAAGTCTGTATATTATGCAAAGGTCCAAAGGTGATATGTTCAATTTCCTTCCTAGATCTCTTATAATATTTAAATATTTCACACAAATATTTAAAGAACAGGTTACTATTTCCTTGGAAGCCTATACCAAGATTACCTTATGCAAATATACAATGCCGGTATATTCTGTATAGAATAACTGCTAAACCGAGTTGCAGTGATACAAAGTATTGAATCGGATGCGTTGCGTGTCACATGATGTCATTTCTAAATCATCGGTACAACATAATGTCATAAACTCAACTATCAATATCCAGTTTTCCAAAACTATGTTTCATAACTGATTGAATTACTCTGTGCTTAAAATAAAAATTAAACGTCTTCATTTGTACATATATTAAGTACATTTGTGTACATGAGCAGTCTCTCTTGAGAATTACAGCCTCTTAAATTATAATAAACTAATATTAATTCTAGGTATAAAACTTTGATCGATGTTGATGACATTTTGTATTTTGCTAGCGTATTTTACTTTGCAAATCCGTGTAACGTACTAATAATTACTGATATTATCAATTAGCAGGGAACTGATATTAGCATAAACTTATTTTTTTTCTAGCAAATTCACATTTATGGACTTCATTTCATACTATCAAGCAATATTTCAGGCTAGTTTAAAGGAATAATATTTCTGTGAAGATATAATTTACCTTTTTGTATGTTGAAGCATTCTCTTGCCTTCATCGATTATTTTTCCTAACAATAATATAACTGCAGAACAGTATTGAGTTAAATTAAAGCTGTAGCTATAAATTCACTATCCTCACTTCTTTTCCTCCACTTCATGCTTATTTTTCGTACATGGTACTCATTGCTTTGGTTTTATTACTTTAAATCAATTCTAACATTTTTCGTTTCAGATTTTCGTCATACCTGGACGTAAAGACATATATTGCATTTGTGCGAAATGTACTTTACTCTGTTGTTTCATTTTCATTTTTTGATGTGAAAAAAAGTTTTTTTTTTTAAATGTCATCCTGAAGTTTCTTTTTCAGTTTCTTTGGATTTTATGTTATATCTCTATTAACGCCATCTTTACCGTTACGAATGGTTTGCTTAGATGGAAACGAAGGGAAACCTTATAGGTTACCTCACCGTTTACAATATTTTGTGTCACTTTACATTATACTTCATTATATATTGCACTTCAAACGATAGCGGTTCCTCTTCACCCGTTGTAATTCGGTAAAATAATGTATGGACAGTCTATACATATGTGTTAAAAGGTCACACATTGCGTGCGGGATTTATGCACTGATACGTTGCTTTACTTCACAAAGGAATCGATATTTTTTCGGTATTGTATAATAATAATAAATTGCCTGGTGCTGAAAGGCTCCATGGCAATATATCGACCAATTAGTCACCGTAAAAAAGCCACTTGGGTCTCAGCTTCCTTTTGGTGCATAAAACATTCTTTTTTCGGGAGGGTGACTGATCGCTCTACAATCTAACACAAGCCCCTAAGGCCCATGCAATACTTGCTGAACATAATCACTCAAACGTTGAGGAACGGCGCAGAGGGAATAACGACGTTTCCGTAATTTGTGACCTAACGCACTGTCATTGGGACACAATAAAGAATCTGCATTTTTTAGAAAGGTAATTATTTACATTTTGCTACACAGAAGCAAAATTGTCATGATCAATTAAGACGGTATAAATAAAAAATACCACAAAATAACAGAAGATATATATATATATATATATATATATATATATATATATATATATATATATATATATATATATATATATATATATATATATATATATATATATGCGTCTCTAGAAATGGAAATATTCTATATAAAAAAGCGAACAAGTTTTGATGTAAGACAGAGCACTGTTGCTCGTCGCAATCTAGTCATTTTGATCACTGCAGAGACCATATTTTCCATTTTGAAATCAGTAATGGTGCGTTATTGCCTTCTTGCTTGACATACCAGATTAACAATTCAATTCAATAAATAATTATGAATGTTGTATATTTAATAATAATAATAATAATAATAATAATAATAATAATAATAATAATAATAATAATAATAATAATAATAGTAATAATAGTTCATTAACTTGCTCTTCCCGACAGATTCTCTCCGTTGCTGTGCATTTATGTCTGATTTGACCTTGGTCACTTTAATGATAATTATATTTCTTGTATTGAATAAATGTCTTTATTCTTTGTAGACTGTGTAAAGTTCTAATTTGTATTGATAGTAGTTCATTTTTGTAAAACTTTCATTGCGTAAGTACCTCATAGATACCATTGCAGATATTTCCTTTTACTAATGTTTTCTGTGCATCTTTACGTTTTTCCAGTTCGTCGTGTTGCTCTCTTAACCTTTCACAAATTTAAAAAAAAGTTTCTTTAAAAGTGAGACAATATATTCTTCATTTTTTTTGTTGATTAGTTGTACCCGATGTGAATGTTTATTTGTAATCGCAATCCATGCAACATAATCTGATACTCCAGACAGTTTTCAAGAAATCGTACATGCAGACCATTTCACATTTTTTCTACTAAATTTCTCTCGATGATTTTAAACACGTCGTTCAATTAATAAAATATTAATCCTGTTCTGATGTCACAGTGTTATTTAGGATTATTAGATAAATGTTACAAAGTCAATAGCAGTAATATCTAAAATTTGTGTGATCGGTTTCGCTTTAATGTTTCCTCCGACTGAATTGGTTAACGATTAATGAAATAAACAACATTGTTATTATCTTCAATCCATATTATCATGAATACATGAATATATGGGATGGATTAAGGTAATTTATATGCATAAAAATGCAATAAAAATGGATCATAGAGATACAAATACAGTGGAACCCACTTATCACGACCTCGGTTACCTCGCCAGCCATATTAAGTCGACGGTTTTGAAGTGGAACCGCCAAACTCTCTCTTTATCTTATCATTTTCTCATCGCTTATGTCGAATATTTTATGTCGCCGAACCCTAATATCTCGAGTACAAAAGAGGGCCAAATTTGCCAAATAACGTCGGTTATCTCGATCCCCATGACCAATCGCCGGCGATTTTTTTTCCCTTATTGGTGACAAAAATGTCCCATCTGGCGACATACTTTTTGGTTATTTAATTTGTACAAACAATCGTGGCTTTCGACTGGATAAATAAAAGGGAGAACGGAAGAAAGCTACAAACTTTACTAAGTAAGGAAGTGGAATCAATCAATACACAAATAATCCTTTGTTTGTATCGACAACCCCATCTTAGCTGTGCATTGTTACATCATAATATGTTTATGCTGACACTAGGCCGAGTACTGTATGTTTTGACCGTCAATTATGCTACCGAACTATACCTACAACTGACCGACTTCTGAAGACGCGAATAGAACAGATAAATTTAATGGAATGGTTAATCCTTCTGCTTGCTGGTTGTTACAGACACATAAACTCAGCAAGAAAAGATAGAACAACAAATAAATAACTTTTGCATAATTAAAAATAATTATCTATTTCTCAAAATACAGGAGTGAAAGAATCCATATATTGCGTGTTAACTTATGCTACAGTAATATATACGGTCCAGTATTGCCAGGTGTTTACTCAAGTAAGTTTCCGTCGTGGGAATGGAGATACTATATTGCAAGAATACGGTCTTTCGATTTTTTTTAATTTACATGTACTTCTTGCGATTGGTTACGTCTATGCTAGATTATGACTTGCCAATAAAATTATCATACTTGGTTAACTGCGCATGTTCTGAGTTCACGTAGCACGTGATCACGGTCCGTATGGTCGTTCACTTCAAAGACAGTTCACTCACTCTTGTTGATCTTGTCTGAAGGATAACCTGCTGTAGCTTTGGTGTTTATAATACTTTTCAGAGCTGTCAGAGTGAAATGACTCGCGAATGTAATTTTGACACTGGTTAGCTTTATGTAAAACCAAACTACACCCTGCACGTTTTTTTTGAGCAATATTGGAGAATATAATAAAGGTTTGTATCGATGATCGAAGGTGGTTTGTATTGTATACTGGTAAATCTCTGCTGTTGGTGCACATTTGCCTTTTGTTGTTAACAAACATGTATGTATATCTTTAAGCATGCCAATCGCTTCATCAAACAGATCGCGGCAACACTGTTGTTTAAAAAAAACATCCAAAAATATATGAATATACATTCTCATTTACTAACGCACATCATGTACATAATGAAATATCAAGCACATGTTATTATATTGACGCCATATTGATTTTCGTTTATCTCGATCATTGCATATATCGATGCTTTTTGGCAAACCCCTAGGCCGGCGACTGTATATCTACTAAAAACTAAAGTGGATATGTATGATCCACTAAAATGTCTTATTATATATATATATATATATATATATATATATATATATATATATATATATATATATATATGTATGTATGTATGTATGTATGTATGTATGTATGTATGTATGTATACATGCATACATACATACATGCATACATACATGCATGCATACATACATACATACATACATACATACATACATACATACATACATACATACATACATACATACATACATACATACATACATACATACATACATACATACATACATACATACATACATACATACACACACACACATATACATACATACATACATACATACATACATACATACATACATACATACATACATACATACATACATACATACATACATACATACATACATACATACATACATACATACATACATACATACATACATACATACATACATACATACATACATACATACATAAACACGCACGCACGCAGAGCCATTTGATATAATTAATTTTGCGTAACTATGTCAACGATTATTCACAAACAGTGACATCCGAAATAATTCTTATATAGTTTTTTCGTTTCACTTTATGGTATTCTGTTTTAAGGTGATTTTAAATGACAAATAATATTCAATAGAATGATGAACATTCGCGTTTGATAATATACTGTATTAGTGATATCTTTCGTTTCCCATTTTTTATTTCTCTAAGTACTAGGCATTATGTAGTTAATAGCATAATTACTTGCTTCAGGAAAAAAATAAATATTACTATTGGCATGGACAAACCACGATTATTTTACTTTAGAATTATGAAGGAAGGCATTATTTCTGTACTAAAGCACCATTCCTTTTCTATATATTATTAATATATATACACACTAATGTTCATATCATATATACATGTTATTGCTGCACAAAAGGCACACATAATACAACGGAAAATGAAATATATTTTGCAATAGAATTATATATATATATATATATATATATATATATATATATATATATATATATATATATATATATATATATATATATATATATATATATAGATATATATATATATATATATATTGACTGTTAGAAAAAGAATTCCATATATATCTACTCGAAACCAACCGATAAATATCAGTATCTCCTTCGAAGCAATTGTCATCCAAAATACTGCATTATGAACAATCTATATAGCGGGTTAAAAGAAATGCCCTGATTGCGGAAGCAACACAAATAGCTACACAAACAAACTAGATTGGCCTACTAAAATCAGGAGAGAAGCACAAGGCTGTTAGAATACTATTTATTCTGACCTACAACCAGAGATCCCCAAAGTAGGTAAAACCATCGTGGAATCGTGTAAAGCACGAAAGTTAATCTCCCGAACAAACCTGTAGTAGCCTACCAGAGGCCCCCCAAAAATCTCAAGGACATCCAAGTCATCATTAAGCAAACGACAATCACTAACCTACACCACCCTAGTATATATGGTCCCTGTGGCGACAAAGGTGTAACACCTATCAAAATATGATAAAGACAAGGACATTTTCCAGCACAGTGAATAGGGCAAAACTGAACATACATCATCAAGAAACAACGTGCAAAGCAGATAATGTAATTTATCTCATCATCTGTAAGAGCTGTAGCATTCAGTATGTCGGAAAAATTGAAATGCTACAAAAAATGATCAAACTTCAGAGATATGATTAGATAACAAAGCTGTACAGAAGCCCGGTCGCAGAACATTCCTCCTCCCGTGGCCGCCTTTTCATTTATATGAAACTAATTGCACACAAACACAGCTGGATGTCCGAAACCGCGAAGGAAAAGGAATGTTTCTGGATACGCCTCCTTAGAATATTGAAACCAAGCGGTTTAGATGAATACGGCTACAAAAGAACAGCCATGCACAAATAAAATTATCTGTTTTCAGCCGGCACATTTTCGTCTAGTTAACTGTGGTAATTTGCTTATTAGTCATGAAATAGTCTATAACTACTACAATAACAATGAAATGTCCCAGATATAATTTGCGCTTGCATGCATATATATATATATATATATATATATATATATATATATATATATATATATATATATATATATATATATATATATATATATATATATATATATATATATATATATATATATATATAGGGGTATATCAATGACTGCTTAACATATGAAAATAGGTTGGTTAGTTATATGAAACCGAACCCTCTCCTCTCATTAATTGATGCATGCCAGACCAATGTTATAGAAACACAATTAACAGTGAAATCGCCTTAAGAGAAAATAAAAGTTGCAACAAACTAGGGGCAAATTTTTCAATGAACTCAATTGTATATGAATCTGCCTTGCATATAACAAGTGCACTTGGACGGGGATCGAAACGAGACTAGACATGCTAATTGCATGGTACATGATAAGTTCGTGGCTAACCTGGCAGCTACAGCTATATAACCAGATAGGTATAAGAGTCCTTGTACGCTTACTGTGCCATTATGTATACCTTAAAGAGGCAACTCATTGAAACATTATTTTGTACAGTCATTTTCTTCAAACTTGCAAAACCCACAAACATCACAAATGGATTCATGAACAGATACTCAAACCTGGGATGTCAAGTTGTGATTGTGTCGTCATTTGCATGATGATATTATTATTATTATTATTATTATTATTATTATTATTAATTATTATTATTATTATTATTATTATTATTATTATTATTATTATTATTATTATTATTATTATTATTATTATTATTATTATTATTATTATTATAATATATTAACACTTAACATTTTCTGTTTGAATATGTACAAGTCCACCTTATCTATACCGTTATATTCTAATTCATTTACATTTCTTTCATGGAACTACTCATGCATAATATATTCAAGCTGAACTGTAAATTAAAATTAGTAGTGACCTTGCTATTATACAGTAATATCAATACTAATTCACTCGGATTTTTCATGTCATGAGGTATGTGTGTATATTTATTACCACAGGGCATTCAATGCTTTATTTCACAGTAAAAGAGCTTCTTACGCCTTTTAAAAAAAACTAATTTGATTTATGATCAAAATAGTCAATAATTATCGTTTCACTGTACAGAGTGACTGATTTGAAAATGTTTCCCCATTGGTAACCACCCTTGTTACCATTAATGCAAACATTTTAAGGCAATGCAGAGATATGTTGAGTTATTTAGCTCTCCTGTATCTGTGTGGATATTGTAATCCTAGTAATGCACATCATACTCCGCCCATGGATTGCTCAACCAATATTTGTTATGAAATAGAATAATAATAATTCTGTCAAAATAGCTATTTAGCTTCTGTCGTGTAAAATTATATATACATAATTGGCTTCCATTTTGGCTCTATAATTTATATTTGATCAGTAAAAGTTAGTTTTTCAAACCATGCTTATCAACGCAATAAAATACGCGTCCAATATGTATTATGGTCATTAATATACAACATCACGACTGCTTTAGTAAGTGTGAAAATAGAAGAGAAACGAAAACCAATTGTTATTCATATTAGTATCAGTCACCAATGTAATCTACTTAAACAAGATCAATATGAAAATCACCGCATGTAAATGTATGGTAGATGCTTATAGGATATATCATTGTAGCTTCGTTTGCACTCGACAATCATTTCCAATGCATAATGTACCGCTTATTCCTAGCGACATATGTGTCCCCATCTCTACAAACCCTTTTCTATTTGTTTCAAATTAATTTAAAATTTAGCATAATTTATATATCTTAATGGAAAACAAGATTTCGACCTGAAAAATACAAATAAAGTGATTTTTTATTGGTTCAGAGATAATTCAATGATAAATTGATAGTTCCTAAAGGTGTACTACATAGTAAATTATGCCTTTCAAACATTTGGTGTGTGTGGGTGATTTGAATTTAAACTATGCCATAAAAATTTTATTCATACCGTTTCAAACTCTGCAGTCTATAGTGACGTCAAGCACTGTGGCACGATGTCGAAGACTTGTAGAATAATGTCCCACTAGACCTATTATCCTGACACCGAACAGTCCTAACATTATCCTCTTACCGCTCAGCGCCAAGCATTTGAAACGAACCTGCTAGTCTATCGTTTGATAACAATATGGTTTACCAATCTTATATAATTATTTCTTATATTTTAACTGTATGATTTAATTTTCAGAATATCTTATGTGTTGTGATACTCTTATTGTATTGTGCCACGTGACAGGTTGGATTATACGTTGTGTGAAGATGGTCTTTAAGTTGTTAGAACTTGTATGTGGACCCCGTTTGCATAACGTATCAAGCAAAATGTTTATATTAATCAATCTCTGTATATATATATATATATATATATATATATATATATATATATATATATATATATATATATATATATATATATATATATACATACATACATACATACATACATACATACATACATACATACATACATACATACATACATACATACATACATACATACATACATACATATTCATATATATATATATTCATATATATATATATATATATATATATATATATATATGTAAGTATATATATATATATATATATATATATATATATATATATATATATATATATATATATATATATATATATATATATATATATATATATATATATATATATATATATAAAGGCAGACATTATCTGAATTTGTACTGATAAATTTAACGATAACACTATCTTTGTGTCATTGCTAATTATACATGCTTCTTTGGAATGGAATATATTATTTATATGGCAAATGATTTCTTTTCTTGAAATTCCTCACGTTTCAAAGGCCTATTTGCTCCTGATGCTTCTAAAACTGCTGATGCTGGCTTGTTCAAAGACAACTCATTTAGTGCCGATGCAAGTTCATTGATCATGACGATTTCTTGCTGATTGCATTTGCTTCACCATAAGAGCAGTTTCCAGATTCAGTTGATAGCCTTTCTTTCCATGTTCCTGTAGATTTTTCAGCTAGTTATTGGATAAATTAGGCTCAATCGCCAAGGCCGTAACTTTATCATAAGGAGCTTGCTCGGCAAGAACGTTTAGACTTTTCAAATATAGGACCTTATCTGGAAAATAGATCATCTTTATTAATCAAGGTCAGACATATAGACTGTGTCCTTTAAGCATAGAACGTACTTGACATTATACATAATTTATATAGGAAGAAAGGCAATTTTAATGTCGTATCAATCACATATATCATAATGTGTTTCTTTTTCCAGCCGTTTTGTCCTTATTGAAGAATTTGTCATCAAAACGGTTTTGATATTGAGCTTTATTTCCTTTCTAATTATTGTGCTTTAAATCTTCAAATCGAATTACGTTGCAAAACATATATAAGAAGTGGCGCTACACATTGCACGATTGATTTTATTTCTGTAACTATTTTTATAATTTTCTTGCACGAAAGGCCAAGAAAACAGACCGTTTGAATTAAATTACGTCATTGGGCATCACAATTTCAATAATTTCTAGCTGATTTGATGGCAATTATTAGCCGGTTGAAATTATAATTACAGGCTGCACTTACAAGTTGTGGTAATAATGAACTATATGCTATTTTGTTTGTCGTTAATTTTGTAATATTTGTTAATGTAGTGATTGTCTATTGCTAATATTTGTATTCGGGTATAGGTTCTTAAACATTAGGAGTGCCTTTAGATTGCGCATGATTTGCAAATATTTCTTGTAACGTTGCTTATAAGAAACATGTTTATAAGTTTGTAGTTAAAGCCTAGTTGATGGATATGATGTAGTAGATTCTTTGACGATGTGGAAGATTATCGACATGTCGCGTAGCTAGTAGGAGCAAAATTTGTTTTCACCTCTTAAGCATGTATATGATGAGCTATGACTGTCAATTAATTCACTATTTTCTAATTGTCTTATTCAAATTTAGATCTGCAGATGTATTTTATATTTTGTATATATGTTATTTGCTAGGAAGCACTTGTGGATTGTATATTGGAATTACAAAGAGTTAAATTGACTAAAATATTATTCTGAGACTATTATAAATTATAACAATTTGTTCTGCACAAGGACATTTTAATACAGAAGGTCTGTTAGCTGATCAGTACATTCGATGATCTAAAATTTATTCTCTACATTCCATTCTTTCGGATCTGAATATAACTTTTCATGATTATTTTGGATTCGGCTCATAATACTGTAATTCCATCAGATGCCTTTATTTTGAAACACTTGATAATTGAATTGTTTGTACAGATTTACAACAATTGTTGGCCTCCTTCTTCCTATTTTTTTAAGTATAGCCACAGAGTTGTAGATTTATTATACTGAAAAACCAGTTTTTTATAATTTACATAGAGACAGCCGTGACTGCAAATGTTTCACATTACTATATATATATATATATATATATATATATATATATATATATATATATATATATATATATATATATATATATATATATATATATTCTCAGTAGGGCGTTACATTATGATATATCTGCATTTATATTATTGATTTAAGTCTGCACTTATTAAAGTCGTAAATTATATCCATCCTTAGAATTTTGGGAATGGTACACTTGATCAGTAGTTACAGGACGCATCACAACCCTAAATGATAATTTCTGAAGAAATATTCATTTTAAAAGGTTTTTTGCAACCTCCTTTATGTAAATATTTTTTTATCGCAGTCCGACAAACTTTCATAGTCACTCCAGTTTGTTATCTTGTTTTAAACAAATGAAACTACTAAGTAGCTTAGAAAATGGTGCCAATCTTGTGGCATCACAGTCAATGTTTGTTCAAAAACAGTCCTAAATATATCCAGTGCATCAAACAGGAAAATTAAAATAAAAGTACTCACTTTTGTATATGCCATGATGGTTCTGCGCCAGATGCGATGATTCATTCTGTGGTATTAACTACCTATATGCATTAAATGGGCAAACGTGGACTGGCGTGTTTCCCAGTCGAAATTCCAAGATAGCACGTTTCTGTGCTTCCAAACTCTCAACATCAAATCGTTGGCGATTGCTTTCTTCATTACGGCTGGACGTAATAAGCAAATTTCTTCTCTTGTAGTGATTAGCATTACATATGTTCCCAAGAGCTTGAACGCCTAGGTTTTGGCCGTATCGAATACTGATGGGTGTTGATTCATTATTTGTGATTGGAACCAATTCTTTTTTAGACCTCTCTTTTAGTAGCGCCTCTTTGTTTTTGCACTGTACAATTTCAACCCACAATGTAGAAGCAATGCAGTACATTCTTTGGTCATGCTCCTTTTGACTCGATTTATGCTACATATGCGTTTCGTCCGTCCATGATGATTTCTATCCTTTCTTCGTTGTCCAAGACAATAACTGGAAGCACAAATATGATTAGTTCTATGGAAGACTTATAAAAGGCGCTGTCAGCATGGCAAATTCAACATGAAGAAGTCTATATACAAAACAAAACTGTGAATAAAACATTTGAATGCAGTAGCATAAATGAAGCTTCTTTTCCTCGCATACCATGAACTTATATTTTCTTGCATAGTCCTAAACATCTGGAACATACATTTTGTTTCATTTCCGTTTAAAACCTAGCTAACAATTAGGTTACTGTTCAACGTTATTTAAACACAAAAATGTACCTCTAAATGTTGCAATTAACAATTATGAAATATTAGGATATAAGACTAGACATATAGATTTGTTTACCTAGTATATTCTGTGCCTAATTTGCATCCGTAATTAAGGATTGCAGGTTTTGCCTACATAATATTTATTATCATTATTAAATGAGCATTTTACTGGAACTTTATCCCAAGTCCTGACACTGTGTAAAAGTTTGTAACTTTCTATCATTGAAAATCTATTTCTTATTGAGCCAATTTCTCTCTCACTCTCTCTCTATCTTTCTCTCAATCTCTCGCTCTCTCTGTCTATCTCCTCTCTCTCTGTATATATATATATATATATATATATATATATATATATATATATATATATATATATATATATATAAAAATATATATATATATATATATATATATATATATATATATATATATATATATATATATATATATATATATATATAATTTAAAAGGATGATACATCACATGAGAGAGAATAAGAGGTTTGGTTCAGTCAGAGTTCATTTAATGGTATTATATGATCAGTGATTGCAGTCCATTAGAATAATTTTTCTAAATTAATTATTTCACTTACAAAATGCTCATTCTCATTTTGAACAAATACATTGGTATTGCTTAGCACTCATGCACATATATTCAAGACTGTAAAAGTTGTACAGTAAGACATTCAAGACTTTTGTAATTCCTTCGAACCTTTCTATAATTTTGATTTAGCATTTTGATAGTTAGGATTCTTTATAACTTAATTAGGAATACTTTAAGTGTCTTTTGATTATTCTTTTGTATTCTGTAGAAATAAATTTCTTGTTGTATTTTAGTTCAGTTGGCTTCTTTATGCTGCATAGTTTAAAACGATAACATCGCAACAATACAGATATTTATAGTCAGCACAGATGTTGGAAAGTAAGTGTTGTGAGTACACATTCAGAATAACGGCTGTGAATCTGAATTAGCAAAAGATATAACTTTCGTAACTCTCTGATTTCAAAGCATTATCAGAATAACTTAGGTCAATATAATATCAATTTTATTGTTGATGGGTTTTTATTGAACCTATCTTTTATTTACAATTATATATGAAAATGTTAAGTGTTGGTTGGATATGTACCTTGCTTCGAACCTTCTTGAACATGAGTAAATTATTTATATACTTAATGAGACAATTTTTGCAATTAAGCTTATTTAAAATTACAGTTTTCAAAAGAACTGCTAGTGAAAAGTGTTTTCAATTTTAAATAAAGAAAGTGAGCTAAACCAACCTGTCTTTTAAAAAATCGTTTTCATGGAACAAATGTGGAGTCTGGTAATGACAATATTTTGCATCAAACGACATGCACCAAATATATACTAAACTATTGTTTCCAGTTGTTTGTTTCCTTCATATGTAGTGTTACAACTATTATACTATGAAATAGTCATGGAAATATGAGGACCCCAATATGAAGAAGGTACTGATGATATGAAACTTATGGGAAAAGAAAACATGTTAACCAAATTGCGAACGCAGAGCACATACCGAGAGAAACCGTTGACAGTGAATTCACAAATGGTATTCTTCACAATAAAGTTCGTTTATGAATGGTACACCTCATCGTTTTCCGTCCATTTAAAAAGACATAACTCAGATTATATGTTGGTAGGTGACAGAAGGGAAAGTGTAACGACTACTGGCTTCTGCAATGTCAGCATCTCGTCGTGCTTGATCAAAAGTCGAGGCGACGCAATTACAATGTCTGTGAAAGTATCCCCATCTTGTTCTTCTAATAGTTCTATTTCGTTAGGAGACAGTACCTGTAGGAATACCCAAACAAAATAAAAGATTAATTCTTGAACAAAATGAATATATAGCATTTGTTATTTATGCATTGATTCATATACACTAGGTGTAAAATATTACATTAAATCATACATTATTATGCCTCACTTAGACTTCCAAGTTGATTCTAACAACATGCCAAATTCTGCATTCTTTATTAGCCTTTGAGAGATATGGTGCGTCTCCCAGATACAACCTTCTACCGTGTGCCTACGTATGTGTGCATTTTTTGTAGCTTTTCCGAAATCAAACTACAATAAAACCTTTCTTGCTACTGTAACAAGTTTGCTTTTTTGCAACTATTTCGGAGTGCTCAATCAAATCTTTAAATGCTACGAACAGAAAGATACTTTTTGGCCTTCTGACTGTATGCTGTTTATTTGAGAAACCAGGCATTCGTTTACAAAAAATATGAAAGGCAATGTTTCGTAGTTCAGACCAAACATTCACATATTTTAAATGTAAATTATCCTACTAACAATAATTGTAAAATTAAGTCAATATTATGTATTGGATATATTTTGTTTCTAATTTCCTCTGTTTGTTATAGAAGAGTAATATGTGTGCCCAGATATTTCACAAATTAGGATTCTTGCAAACTTTAATGGAGATTGGGTTTCTTATTACACTAGTCAATGGCGTGACTTTATCCTCTCTCGCCTTGTCATTGTAATTACAGAAGATCTAAGCAAAAACTGAATACCTTGTATTGAGTTTATTAGTACCAAAGTTTCCTTAGGAGATGTCAAAGATGATTTGATGATTTGGAATTCATTACGGAAGCTAGGGACTAGTTTTCGTAATCGTCTGTTAAGTATTTCAGTGCGCGAAGCACTTTTGAACAAAGATTATAAGTATTTTTGTTCAAGAAGTATTTATGACAATTGTGTTACTGAGAGCGTTTGGTACATAGGATTCATTCAACAATATTTCTTCCTGTTTAAGGTATGTAGGTATGTAGGTATGTAGGCATGTATGTATGTAGGTATACATACATACATACATACATACATACATACATACATACATACATACATACATACATACATACATACATACATACATACATACATACATACATACATACATACATACATACATACATACATACATACTTACATACATATACACACACACACAAATACATACATACATACATACATACATACATACATACATACATACATACATACATACATACATACATACATACATACATACATACATACATACATACATACATACATACATGTATACATACATACATACATACATGTATGCATGCATACATAGACACACACATACATACATACATACATACATACATACATACATACATACATACATACATACATACATACATACATACATACATACATACATACATACATACATACATACATACATACATACATACATACATACATACATATAATTAGTGAACATGATATATTCTTAAGAAACTAATTGATTAAGCTACTCTTATGCGCCACCTATAAAAGATATTAAAAAGCACGTGACTAGCACCGTAACTTACCAAAATGGTTCATGAAAATCGATCGTTTTTGCTGACCATTTCTTGTATAAT
The DNA here is from genome assembly GCA_016746295.1 of Potamilus streckersoni. Classification (NCBI taxonomy): domain Eukaryota; kingdom Metazoa; phylum Mollusca; class Bivalvia; order Unionida; family Unionidae; genus Potamilus; species Potamilus streckersoni. Next base: position 1,918,869 of record JAEAOA010002269.1, on the reverse strand, counting down.
TTCTGCAAGATTGGCGCTAAAAAAACTGCATTTTGTTGAATTAAGTGGGTCCACATGTCACTTTGGACTGAAACATATGCCCGACATAACTTGGTTATCGAATTAAAAATGGTCGGGATAAGTGGGCAAAAATAACATAATAAAGAAGGATGTTTTTCGGGACTTGACCAAAACAATAAACATCAACATGTTGTCAAAATAACCGAGGTCGAGATAAGTCAGTTTGACTGTACTTGGACCATAAAGTCTACAGACATATTTTATGTTGTAATTAGATATTTTATGAGAGGAAAAATGTTTCTTTGGATTATTCGGTGGAAATTGAAAGTTGTGTTTTTGTTACAAGATTATTCTTAAACTACTGTGAATTATTCAAAGGAATTCTGTTCAACCTCATTTTGACATATAAACCTAGTTTGGTGGACCAGTATATTCGGAGAAAGGAACTATTACTGAACATTTCATTCTTGTGGACTTTCATATATATTTAGGATTCAGTTAACACATCCTTAGCTACTCTTAAAATTTTGAATTTTTTAAAAATGATAAAAAAAATTGTTTGTTAAATTTGCACAACGTGTTCCTTTTGCTTTTTTCTTAGTTATTACCATGAGGTAGCAGCAGTTAAATAATGTCCTGCTTTTGCGTGCTTTAGAGGGCAAAAGCTATACATTTTATTGAACTAGTTTAATAAATTCAGTATTAAATTATTGCCTATTTAAAATTATGTTTATATAACCGTTTAAAAGTTTGATCGCATCCCTGAGGATGGGAATAGATGACACGGGATATATCAATTTCCAAACATTCTTGAATTGTATGTCTCATATTTATGAAAATTGGCATAAGTAATCGGTGGTACAAATGTAAATACAGTTTACATTAGGACACCTGGATGATGTCCAATGATCTTTCATTGTCATCATCCACAGTGCAATAACATAACAACTATTGAACATACCACTTTACAATATTGATTGAGGATGAACAGACAAATTATCCATGCGAAAGACCTTAAATCCGTGGTTCATATACCTATCCTCAAGGCATTAATTCCTATGTGATAACCACAAACTATTGAAGCCCCTCGATTAGACCACTCGACTGCGTTGTTAGTCATCTGGACGACTAGGTGCAGATGTGGATCTGAGCTGACTTGCTACCAAAACCGATTTGTCTGAATTTACCAGTTGTGTTAATGTTGGTGTTGATCCACATGAGCTTGTGATTTTAAAGAACAAATTGAAAAACTGAAAACGTGAAACGTAGACATTCAATGTATTGCTGTGAAGTTGAATGGACTGTCACAAAAACATCTGGCGGAGGTCACTGAAAACGGTAGTATTAGAGATCGCGGCGGGTCTGTTGCGTTTATGAGACTTTGCCGATACTTAAAATATTATACAAGACAGTATATAATTAATCAAATCGTTATCTTGCCCGTTCCACCGATCGTAACAATATATTTAAGAGTATTTACTGGAATATTAATCAAACAATGAGTAGAAAAATCTTGTGAAGTCACTAAGCAGACTTAGTAAATAGTCAAATTAGCCTAGGTCTTTTTAATGGAAACCTGGAAGTCACATTCTAAACGTACGCCAGTCCGCATCATACGTGTTTATAATTACTAGAGGTAAATGTATAAGCGGACGAAAGGGAATGTTTGTAACAAGATTAGCAGGTTAGATCTATAGATTTATAACGAAAAACTTTTGAAGGTGATACAAATTCATCGTTTATTGATGAATAGCTTGAATGAGAAAAGAATTTTGATTAATACGTGCGTGTATAAGATCCAAATGTTCGACAAATTAACACAACCCTAATGAACCTAATAAAGCATCATAAATGTGAATACAAATAAATAACCCAATATAGTAAAAGAACAACGGTGAATACATTTACAATAATTTCACATGATGAAAATAATCATGGGTTTTAGTAAAATAGCAAAATGGATATACTTGATTCATATAATAAATGGAATCCATTCAAATAGAGAAAAGTGAGTTACTTACTTAAATAATAAAATGATGGAAAAAAGGGACAGACCTATCATGCAATATCTTTACAGTCCCAAAACACTGGGTATAACAATCCAACAAATTAGCCCACGGCTAAAATATTACATGCATGGAGTATCATGAAAAACTACGTCACTAATACACCTGACTATCAGTCACACTGGTCACTCAGACAGTCAGCATTTCAGTTACTCACCGGATACCATTCAATTCCTTGGTCAATCAAACAATCAGCACACAGTAATCGGTAAGCAACGCCAACTCACCTGCGGCTCGATCACCAACACTGTTCTGTCAGCATTTACAGATGCTATGGTCCAGCTTTGCAGCTGCTATGGTTAACTTTTATGGTTAGTTCAGCAGCTGCTACCATGTCGACTTTGATCAGCGGTAAATACATCTAACACCGTGTACTACGCATGGCACGGGCATATATGATAAAACGCAAGGACGTTATATACGGTAAACTATACAAATTTCATCATTGTCACAATAATACAGAGCAAACAACAGGTTCAGAAATGAACCTACCCGTGTTCGTTCAGAATCATCTCTTACTAAACGTTTCCTAAAATTGCAACTTTATAATCTATTACCAAGTTACAAACAAGAATAGAAAATAGTTGCATTATAACGTAGTAAGCCGAAGATACATATAAAATTATACAAAAATACACGTGGTAGTAGAATAGCTATAACTTATACACAAACAATTAATAAGTACCTCTACAGCTGAATATGATGTCAAGTCCTTAAGTTTATTGGTATGGTACCTCTCAGATTAACATCATATGAGGTACCCCCTAGTAACAAAATAACAAAAGTTAAATGGTTTTATGTATTTTTGTTGCCATATATATATATATATATATATATATATATATATATATATATATATATATATATATATATATATATATTGTTTGTGCTAAGTTTATTTAAATTTGTTTTATTAAATTTTGATTTAGGGTTTACACACCACCCTATTCTAGTGTTCAATATACTCCTCAGCACTGGCTGGTTTTGGAGTTTTATTTCATATTAGTGATCCTTACCAATGTGTGCTATATGTTTGTGCGATTTGTTTTGTATGTAATCTTGTTTTTGTGTTTTGTAGGACTGGCTATATATATATATATATATATATATATATATATATATATATATATATATATATATATATATATATATATATATATATATATAAAGAATACAAATCATATGGCGAATAACAACCCTCTCAAGCGTACTGGATCCACCAAGGGATCACGTTTGTCAGGGATTAATTAAAATTGATGCAATAAACTGACGACGAACAGTACGAAACTAGTAACTAACTAGCCTAAGCGCTTTCGACTCTTAATGAGTCTTTTTCAAAGGCAAATACAAAACATAGTTACGACAAACAAATAAACACAAAAACGTTGCGTTTGTAAACCTCTACATTTCTATCTTCACATGTGCTAAAACTATAAATACAACCAGCTTGTATAGACTAGTTGCGGAAACTGAAAACGTTGTATAATTCCCTAAAAGTCTACAAGCCAAAGCGACATCTATTTTTACTTTGTGTACATATGTAACGCAGATTATATCCCGGATATTTGGTTCTATACCGGTTATTCTTATAGTAAAAATTGAAGGATAAGAAGATTTAGAAAATGTTAAATTCTACTAGTGCATAGTTTTCATTTTCTAGTCTTCTTGGTTTAGACCGCTTGGTTTCAATGTTCTAAGGCGGCGTATCCAGTATGATTCCTTTTCCTTCCTGGTTTCGGAACTCCAGCTGTGGTTGTTGGCAATAGCGATAAGTATTATATCACTGAAAGTGTGGCCAGGGGAGGAGAAGTGTTCTGCGACCGGGCTTCTGTACAGCTTTTTTGTCATCCAATCAGATCTATATATAGCTCTAATTCTTGGAGTTGTTATTAGTTTAGTGGTTCAAATTCGACTCATGAAATTCGGTTATATGTTTACCAATCTTCTCGTTCTGTAGATACTGTATTAATTTAGTGTGCGTATAGTACAGTACGAAACATAGAAGAATGAAAGTTGGTATGATTAGCATGTTAGGTATATATTTGTAAATTAATATTATTGGATGTGCGAATGTATTGTATGTTCTTATTCCGCAATGCCATATTTGTGGCACTGTATTATTGTGTTTGGATGTGTTGTTTTGTTGTTATGATGATCCATCACAAGGATCTCTAAGTATTTTAAATTATTGAATTAAGAATATTCTCTTTTGACTTTAATTTTTGAGTTTATATATTTGTTAGTTTTATATAAATGTTCTTGTCATAATATTATTTGTGTACAAAAAATGATCATTTTCTATTGTCCCGTATTTGTTTATAATTATGTTCTTTATTTCAAGTCTTTCTATTAGTTTCCCTGAGCATCTGAGTATTGAATGTTCTTTTGAGTCTATACAGTTTTTACATAATCTACATTTTGTTATAGTACTTGTTTTAAATGTCTTTTAAAACTGTCTCGCCTGTTAACCACTTATCGTGTAAATATAATTATAGCCTACTTTGCACTGAGGTCGATCTTATACCTGCCCAATTTTTCCATATGTCTGTCCAGTTAAAATGTAAGTGCCGTATCTCTATATCGTGTTTATCTATGTATATCATATTATTTCGAATGGTATATATATATATATATATATATATATATATATATATATATATATATATATATATATATATATATATATATATATATATATATTATATCAATTATTCTATATGTCTATATTATCTCTATATTTGTATACAAGTTCGCTTATTCTCCTATATTGCCCTGGAGCTTCTAGTAATTTATTCAATATATTGATTTTGTAAATTGTATTATTAAATCTGCAAAAATATCCATATATGTAAATATATATTGCTTCTCATGGTACATGGAAAGAATTATTTAATTGTGTAAATGTATTTAGAATTATAGATTTTTGTTTTAGACTTAAGTTGGTAAGTCTAATCCTCCTTTATCTTTTGGTCTGCATATGTGATTCTTTTTGACAGTGAATTTTATGGTTCCAAATAAAGCTAAATATGTTCTATAATATAAAAATGTGGTCGTATGGTGAGGCATTTATGCACAAATTATGCAGACGATGCAGCCCGACTTCGTCTTTGTGCTGGAAGTATTCGTTTTTTTACATAGAAAGCAGTTCGCACGTGCGTTATATGATGAATTGAACTCGCTGCTTTGAAATATACATGGAATACCCTCTTGTATCGTTGTATACAAATGAAAACTGTGTAAAAAAATTTAATTAATAAAGGGATTTATATAATTCCATGACAATAAGTCCTCTTTTAAGAAAGTAGCAACACAAAAATCACGGAATGGGAAAATAAATAATAAAACATTCAATTTTGACTGCTAGTTAAACGCTACTTTAAAGATCGGCACCTACATTTTCAGACCCACGAATCATGTTGATTAGGAAATTATACGGTTGCATAAACAACACCCAAAGCGTCTGTTCTGCGTTGGCAAGATTTGATTTGTTTAAGTATAAGAACAGCTGATGGTCCTTTGTAAGTCAAACTCCCTCCTGAAAAGTTCTGGATGTAATTTTCCTGTCCCCAATACTAATGGAATGCACCTTTTATCAATCATGTAGCAGTTTTGCCATATTCTGCTTGCATAAGCAATGGGCAATTTCATCCCCTCTTGATCTTGTAACAAAATTTCCCCCAAGTCCCGTATTGGACGCATCATTACTCATTACAAACATTTTGTTCAATTCTGGTAACTTTAGAATTGGTGCACTTATCGGTTTCTGTTTTAAAGCGGTACACACTTTTTTCCTGGTATACACTTCATGAAACTTTATTTGCTTACCTTTCCTTGTTAATCTGTTAATGAGCTGACAATAGCCGCTAAATTAGGAACAAATTTCCTTTAAAATCAATCAAACCTAGGAAAGATCTTACTTTTTTCTTAGTTTCTGATCTTGGTGCATCTATGATTGCTCCAATTGTGTCTGGTTGAGGTTTGAACAGGCCTAGTCCACTTACAAAAATGCCCAAACATTCTAGATTAAATTAACCTATACTATATTTTAGTTGTAAGATTGGCGGTGTGGAGGCTATCGAACAAATCCCTTAATACCTTAACATGTTCATCCCAGGTATATGTATAAACAAAGATATCATCGGCAAAACTGTCGATGTTTTCCCTACCGTTTAAACGTTTGCAGATGAGATGAACGCACGACGTACCGGCGTTGATTAAAACCGAAACATGACTTTAAATTAATATTGACATTTGGGAGTCGCAAAAGCCGTTAACTCGTGGACATTATCAGTGATTGGTCCTACCAATATCCGTTGGTAAGATCTACCACGGAAATGTATTTATGGCATGCCAGCTTTGAAACTAAACTTTCTATATTTAGCATTGGTTCCCCATCGAACACGGTGATTTTGTTCAGTTGCAGAAAGTCAATGCAAAAACGGTTTGACCAGGTCTTTCTTTCGGTCTCGTACAACTGGGGACAAATGCGGGTAACAGGCAGGTTCAATTATTCCTGGGCTAACATTTCCCCACTTTAAGGCTCTGAGGTATCTAACTTGATTTCGTGTCTAATCAATCCGGTACATACGAGTTTGTCTGTAAACAAATCCAGTTATTGAGACAAGCTCTCCAAGATCTGCATTTGCAGTCCCTCGGATAAATCCGATAATACATTTATCTGGATTGTACCTTCCTTCCCTACGTCAATGGGGTATTCAAGAGGCGTTTCTGTACTGTAAATGATTCGTTACACTATCTATCCTTTATCACTAATGCACATACTACTTTATAGACCACTAGATCAAATTCTTTGACGAGGTCTTTCTACGTAGAGCTTCAGCATATTGGCTTTGAAAAATTCTTTGACTTACCTTCCATGCCAATGAAGTAATCCATTTCATCTTTCACTTGTTTAACTTAGTAGTGATTCTTCCATTGCACTAACAGCTTGTTTGTTTCGTGAGAAGAAGCACCAATACTTGATCACCTTTATCAAACTTCTTGCTCCGCGTTCCTTGTTTGTAGTAATTTGAGTACTTACAAGCAGATTTCGCGAGTTTGTCTTGTGCTATTTAATATTCTAACCTTTGTATAAATCTACAACGTATTCGTAAGTGGTCTTGACGTCTTCGTTCGCAACTTTGTCTGACCAGAATTCACCTAGAATACGCATAGGGCCGCGGACTGTCGTAGTGTAGAATAGTTCAAACGGGTAGAAGCGTTCACTTTCGTGAGGAATCTCACGATACGCAAATTGTGTTCAGATATTGCATCATTTGCCTCAACGTCCCGTTGAAATTTATCTACCAACCCGTTGCACATAGGGTATGGTGTTGTGGGCAATTGTTTAAGGGACAATAACCTAATTTCTGCCATAAAACCTGACGTGAATTGCTCTCTATAATCCGTAAGAACCTCTTCAGGCACTTCGACCTTGCTGAAACAGTCTAAGACAGCTTCAGCTACACATTCATTTTCTAACTATTGCAAAGCTATGGCTTCAGCGTACCTAGTGGAGTAATCTAGCAGCGTTAAGATGTATCGGCCTTTTTCTGGTCAGTAAGTGGAAATATAGATTCTACAGTTTCATCCGCCACTGTCTTAGACAGATACTCTATCAGGGGCATCTATACTAACGGTACTCTAGTTATTCTCTTCCCTTAAAGACAGTCTTCTTGCAAACATTGCACGAACGACAAAACCTCACTACATCGTTAATGACACAGGGCCAATAAAATTCTCGTAATACCTGTTATGCTGTTTTCTTCAAACCTAAATGGCCCAGGTTTCACGATTCGTGCGCGACCTTGAATACATGCGACCTGAATATCTAGGAATAACTTGTTGCAACAACTTCCTATCGACAGGCGTAGTATATCCCCTGTACATTAAACCCTTTCAAAGCAGAAATTTAGAGGACCCATATCTTACACTTCCTCATAGTACTCAACAACAGTTTCCTCCTAAGTCGCGTTTAAAGACGCCTCACGTTCTTGCTCGTTCAGAAATTATTCACGGGAGATATCAGTAATGGCTTCCGGTACATTTAAAGCAGTTTGTTATTCTCCTTTAACTGAGTTTTGGTATGCGCTTCTTGGATGATAGGGAATCGAATGTCGGACATCCTTGGTAGTGTAGATGTACATTGCGAATTCAAAGGTCATAGATCGGGTTGGCTATACAAAACGCTTCAACGGTTACGGTCAGAAAATATGTTTCGATAACTATCCTTGCGACAGGAACGTGGTCGATCATTTGGTCCAGTAGCATAAAATGCGATTTAAACCCAAGTAATTTTCATGGCGAACAAGGCTCATTTTTACGTCTACTCTAGTGTACGCTGTCTCGTAAAATGGTCTCTTCTTGTCCGTTGACAGCAATATTTGCCGTAGATACCCTTGACTCGGGGAAAATTCTCGTGTCGATCGATTGGATAGTGTCGCGACTGATCTCTGATCGCAACACTGGCTCGTAGACTGCTTCCTGGTTAGCAATGAGTTTTTCATCTACCGACCGTCAGCCTCAATGGCCACCGCGACTGTGGAGTGATCCCTTCCCCTTAGGATAATCGGGAAAGATATGACCCCACTCCTTACAAGTGAAAAATTGCTTGTGTTTATGCCTTTCATCGTTATTGCTACTCGATTGTTCAGGTTCTCATGAGTTTTTGGTCCTTAGCTTGATTCTTGCCTATGCAGTATCGAGAGTTGACATAATATGAACCTCCCCGAGTTTCAGCGAATAAATCCGCTTCTGTGGCCATGTCATATATATTCGTGAAGGAGCTTTCCCTCAAGAATAAATAAAACTCTTTGTTATAAACTGTCAATAGCTGGTCAGGAAGCTAGAAATCGATACAAGCCTCAACTGTCTTAACGTCTTTCCGCAGTCCGTCCATCGCTGCAAGTAATATGCATGTCCTACGGACGAACTAGGTGAATGTCTCCTCCCTGTCGACTATGATACACTCAAACCTCTTGGGAAACCCATGCTCGGTTAGCTCGTATTTCAATGATGTGTATCGCATCGCTACTGATATTCCGGAAACCAGATCTGAAGAAGATACTAGAAATTTAAAAAGATTTGATGATATTGTAAATAGACATATAAGGTAAACGCTTATCTCCACCACAAGTACCATAACAATTTGAATTACCATCACCACAGTGATCACAACGACTACAAGAGCTACATCAACGAGACCATCAACGACTAGAAACAATGAAACGATTGCAATAACCACGACAACCATTCACAAAACATAGGAGGAATATCATGGTGCCCCTGGAACAACTGGTTGTGGTCTAGGAAGTTGTTTTAGTACTTGTCCCAATAACGTTCTTGCTGATGTTGATCAAATAGAAAATTTCATTGGAGGAAAACGAGCTGGTAATAATTCATCAGAAGTAATTAATGAAAAGCAGATATTTGTAAACGATTTTTTATAGGTGGTTTTATAGATACTAATGTATATCAGTCCTTCATTAATGAAATCGCCGACGATTATTATAGTGATTAGATACAATTAGTGATAAAATCAGTTAATAATAAAATAGTCATACATATTACTCAATGTGGACCTGTTATGGTCAGGGTAATAAACTCTCGATCACCAGTAAACAAAACTACATACGGAGATGGACTGGGTGATGTTGTTCAATGTCTATTTAGAAGAATTTCCCCAAAAGCAATACTGATTGCAACACAACTAGGAATGAAAGCTATTGATGTTGTTCATGAACATGGTGTAGGCGCTGTTGTTGATATTGGTACCAAAGCATTCTCAGCAATCAAGGATAAACTAGCATGATTAATATGCAGACCTCAAGCTGTCCGACCTCAGCCAGTGAAACTGTCTAGCACTGAAGTGATACCCGCAAACGTAAGTAAAATAATAAAACAAAACTGCTAATAAAAAACTAGTGGAGTTGGCTGATGTACCAATGTCGGAAAAGGAAAAATTATAACTGCTATTCTGAATGCAGGAAGTAGTCTTCATGTTAGACCAAGACGATAATAGTAAAGATGTTCAAGCGTATATCTGATCCCGCGTTTGACATGGACTCACCAGTTGTCAAAGATGAATCCTTTCGGGAATATCAGTATTATTCTTATGACGCACGTGTACCTGACGAACGTGGAAGAATTGAATTATATGTTCAGGATACAAGAAGATATTTCTTACCTGCTGAGGCATTTAGTGAAGTTGAGGGTAGACTTTTAAAATTAAATAATACAGATTAAGGAATTAGTGATCTAGTTGGTTTTGTCAATAATGGTATTATGGCGTTATTCAAAAGTTCCGCATGTATGATTGATGGACGAGAGATTGAGATTGAACTCGTACGGAAAGGTACCTATGATGATGCAATATTTCACGCCGAAGGAACTAATGATGCTGCAACTAGGGCAATATTTGGTAAGTTATACTGACCAAACTTTCATTTTGGATGACGGTGAAGACTCCATCAATATTTGAAAAAGACCAGTTACCATTTTTTATGAGTCAAGGTGGTGAATTAACGTTGTCATGGTTCACTATGACCACAGATGCTCTTCAAAGCAAGATTAATGGTTTTTTATATGGCAAATAGCATTACAGAAAGATGTATCTGCACCAAGGCGCATATTTAATGCATTTCAAGGCACTACACGAGTAAATTATCAAACGCTTAGTATTATGACATTTGATAGACTTAGTATTACTGAGGTTTCACTAAGAATAAATGGACATCAAGAACCAGCTGAGGATATATTATCATATTTGATTCAAACGTCGTTGTACGTGCGTATCATCACTTAATAACATTCATGGGGCGTGATCAAAACATTGATACTGGTTTACGAATATCTCAGCGGGATTTTAAATTGTTGTATCCAATTTATTATATTTCTCTGGAACATTTGGATTCATTTAGATAGTTCATCGTTGACATAAACTTTCGAGCTCGTGTTACTCGAGGAGCTATTGCCAATTGCAGAGCAATCGCAGTTATACTCAGCGATAAATCAATGCTACTTGAAGGTGCTGGTGGACGAATGAGATTCATTGATGCCCCAGTAGAGAACATGTAATCAGATCACTCATAATATTGTAATTTCATATTCACATGTTAATGTCAGTCTGACTCCTGGTCAGATTAAAAAGCTACAATCATCATCAAAAATAATTGTGCGGTTAAAATATCACTAAAGATGGTCCGAATAAGCTATCGTTATACGAACCTCAGTATAATCACTTCAATGAAGCCAAGCGATCAAAGACTGGGATACAACTTAATCTTTCTACGAGTGACATTAAAGACATCGCTATACTAGTATTAATAGCTGCTGCAGCCCCAGCTGTTGCAAAAACAGCTGCGTTAGGCTTTGCTGGAACCGCTGCTGGAATGTTGTTAAAGACAGCAACGGGTCAAGAAATAAAAACCTCCAAAAAACGGGAAAAGGTCTAAAATTTCCAAGGACCCCGCATTTGCGGTACGGAAAAGGTCTAACACTGGGGACACTTTGATGATTTATTAAATATCACGAGTGTGTATCAAAATGAAGTCGTAGTTTTTCAGGATAAACAAGGACGATTCAAAACTAGCAAGATACAAAGTACGGTACTTATATGAATTTCCACCGCTATTATTAATAATATCGTTACTTTTGATGATCAGTATAAAATACAGGATTCTGGTAAGTCGGTTACCTATTATGTGAAGAAAACTGACGATGTATTTACTGGTAACATTATCATGTCAAGAAAAACAATTATATACCTTGGAGACCCAACCGCAGATACTGATGCAGCAAGGAAAACAATATTTTGATGATCAAGAATCAGAATATAAATACCCTTTAGTGAGCATTGGTATCATGCCTGCATTTCCCAATATGAACAGGAACGGTATTAACAATCTCAGAGCACCAAAAACAGGTTTTGACGTCGACAATAAGGCAATTCCAATAACAACTTCGTTATCATCAATCAATGATGGAATTTCCGCATTTAGGACTAATTATGATAATCACATGCAAACGTTTGTAAATTTTAGTAAAATTTTAAACATATCTTTTGAAAATTTTTTATGGAACTCCTCATCCCGCTGACATAAAACTTGATAACATTAACACAAAACTCAACGATATCATTATTGTTGCAAACTAGTAAATCCCGCAGTTACGGGGAAAACATACTGTGATTTATTTAAGTTATGTTGTTTTGGTGGGAGTTCAATAAACATAATAATATTCTAAAAATCAATTATTGTTATTATTATTATTATTATTATTATTATTATTATTAATTTTTATTTAAATATAAAAATATCCTAATCTCTCTCTCTCTATCTATCTATATCTCTCTCTCTCTCTCTCTCTCGACATGCTAGCATCGTAGCAGGAAATGGGCTAAAATCTATGAAATGGCGGATATAGAGGATTTTCCGACAGTATCTCTGGAGTTATGAATGATTGTAGAGAGAGAGAGAGAGAGAGAGAGAGAGAGAGAGAGAGAGAGAGAGAGAGAGAGAGAGAGAGAGAGAGAGAGAGAGAGAGAGAGAGAGAGAGAGAGAGATTTCTGGGGTCAGTTTTACTGCTGCTAAAGCAGAAACATATCATATATATATATATATATATATATATATATATATATATATATATATATATATATCTATATATATATATATATATATATATATATATATATATATGTGAGTGTGTGTGTGTGTGATTTTGTTTAGATAGATATATAACCTAGATCATTCTTTCCGTGTTCTATATTATGCTGCACAGTTGCAAATACTTGATATTTCCAAACTGGCGATAACATTAGTGTGTAAGGGAATGGTAGATACCATAAAAGTGCTGAAAACAAACATCAGACAACATATAGTTTTCAAGTATGATATTAATCTTGCAAATTATCATTGACTAAACTTAAGTTACTGTACTTATAACGCGCAGAAACATTTGAAGTATAATCTATTAACGCGTTAGATATATATTCATGTCCAAACGCATAAAGGTAAAATCTAATGCTTTGATCAATCATTGGCATATGATGACTCTCTCTCTCTCTCTTTCTCTCTCTTTCTCTCTCTATCTCTCTCTCTCTCTCTCTCTCTCTCTCTCTCACACACACACACACACATATATCAGTGATACCTCTGTCGCTCTGTACACTCAATTTCTGATATTTGTCACACAGAATACCTCTACCACTCTGTCTATACACACCCTCAAATACTTCTGACACACTGTATACATAACTTACTATAACTATAACATACTTTACAGTCAGCCTTTGCTAATTACATATCAGAAATCAGAACACGGTGGACACGTTTTGTCGATAATTATTTAACCATTACAACTTTGTTATTGTATTATACAATTTTCTTATACGTATAAACAAGACAGATAATCTATATATTTTATCTTATACCTGCTAGTAGTAGTAGCGATAGTAACGCAGTTCCTTTGCAGTATAATTCAGCAGTGTTAGTGGTTGCAGTAGTAGTAATAGTAGAAGGCAAGCGTTAATAGTAATAGAAGTAATGCGAATATGGTCAACTGATAATGAAAGGAACGGTTAAAGCTAATGTAGTTGTAAAACTGCAGGTAGAAAAGGGAATTATATGTGTGAACCAAGATATAGAGTCGGACCAGTGTATGTCAAGTGTTGAATACATGTATGCATGTTATAACAGTAGTGTCGGTTTGTCACTATAGTCTACATACATTCTATATCAGGTGGGAAATTAATCCTCTTGAATGCTCCGGGGTTGCTCCGGGAATGCTCCGGGGTTGTATGCTTGCAATAAAATTCCCCATTGATCTGGCTGGTTTATATAACAGGTTTTCGACTTTGCTCGTTGCTGTGCATTTGGAAACATTTCTGCTTTGATCGATGATGGATTTGATTATAACACTGTTTTGGCAACGGATACTTGTGTCCCACACTAAAATGGAGTAGACCAGTTAATTCGAGAAGCTAACATTATAAGGATAACACATACTCTTAGTAAGTATCAGTTATGTGAAAATGATTTTTAAGCTATGCTGTGTTGTCGGTATGGTATCCTTTTAAGATCCTTGCCATTTATGTTACCTTTGCTTACAAATGCATGAATTTAGATCGAGTCAAATTACGAACTGAAATTGAAATGAGTTGCTACTTAGTAGGTATAGGGAAAATCGTATATGAAAGTCTAGAGAACGCATATTTAAACGGTATCGATAGTTTGCAAATTATAAATAATGAGGAGGATATGTGATTGTTCAATTGTGCACAGGATTTTTCCTCCTTCGTCAATGTCATCGTGTGATTCTGAGCAATACTCTTACGTTATTTTGCCCTTATAATCCAATCTGTAGATTGGAGGTCTACCAGTTGATCGCGTTATAGTTGAAATTTTATGCGTAGTAACACTCCATATAGGATCAGTAGCTCTTCTTTTACCGCCTTCAAGCTCTCCTGGTTCGTATAAAAATATCTCACAGTAACATCACCGAGAAGTGGCTGAGTGCTAACCCGCTGCGGTTGTTCGGGAATATATTCTTTTTTTATTGCAATATTTGGTTTCATATTAATAGTTCGAGTAATCTCGTTATTTAACGCTGCAACTACACTCGGTAACCTTTGGACCCATTCACGAGATCGTTTTTCTTGGATGAATTCTTTTGCATATTGATATCCAAATAACCGTTCTGCAAGAGTTCGATTAAATCGTTCTACAATTGCCTGATCACGATGTAACGCAGTATGTCCCCGTCGTATTGTAACACTATGAGTTTTCATTGTTGATAGAACAGCACCTTGAAACTCTTTGCCAGGATCAACTTGTAATAGATTTGGCCATCTTAGAGGACCTCGTCGATAAATCCTTTCAAATGCAGAAGCGACTTCAGAAGCTGACTTTGTTTTCAATGGTTCTGCTTGTTTAAATCGACTCGCAATATCAACTACAGTTAGCGCGTATTTGTAACCATGGTCATGTGGTAAAAACAATAAATCAGCCTGATGAACTTCATTGGGTACGGTAACATCAAAATGAGAATAATTAATTTGTTTAGGCGGTGGTAGATAAATTTGCCATATAGCTTGTTTGGATAACCAATCTTTTGCAGTGGATTTTTTCACTTTTGCAGCGTTAGCGAGTTTACTGATTGCTGCTTTACCCCTCCAGTATCCTTTCGGAGAATAATAAATAGATTCCATACTATAAAAACACTGGTGTTTTCAATTACCAGCACCTAACACTAATTTGCCTTTCATAGCTGATTTGACCAACCATGAAGCCAATTTTTCTTTGAAGGATTTATCGGGAATAGCATTTAAGGCATGAATTAATTTTACATCCGCGATATGTCTTTGTTGCAAATTATTGCTTTTATATGCAACATCATGAGCATGACATGCCTTATCAATAGCATTTATCGGATACTCACCAGCCGGGGCTGATTTTGATCATCAAGTCTGATATCTAATCTCGTTCCGGGACCACAGTAGCTATATCCTGGAAGGTGTTTTTCTCCGGGGTATTTTGCCCATGGGGTTCCGGGGAGTTTTCCAAGTTTTGCGGCAATATCACCTCCGAGTTGCTTTTTTTTAAAAATCTAAATTTTTTTTTACCACATGTTACACACTTACCAGTAAGCGCTAGTCTATTGTTTTTAGTTGTAATGGTTGTCTGATCGGTTGTATCAGTACGCTGTTTACACTTAACACAATATAGATCCATAATTTATATATAGCGTTATGAATATAATTGATTTTTCAGCGACTAAAAGAAGAGAACCGGTAAAACACCACGCAGCGCTTCCGAATTCTGTCCGTGCCATTATAATCGGACCATCTGGATCAGGCAAAACACAATTACTGCTTAATTTGATAATGCGATTTATGAAGTGGGATAAATTATATTTAGTTGCCCCATCCGTAGATGATCAACGGTGCTATGAAGTGCTAAAAGATTATAATGAAAAAGCATCAGAAATAAAGGTGAAAGTGTAATCGACTTTATTACTGATATTGATGATGCACCATCAGTAGAAGATCTCGATGGAGACATAAACAATCTTGTAGTGTACGATGATGTAATGTTAGATAATCAAAAGAACCCTGCTAGAATATTTTCCCGAGGTAGGCATAAAAACACTGACGTGATATATGTCACTCAACGATATACTCAAATTCCAAAAGTGATTCGCGATAACTGCAATATTCTTGCTGTATTCAATGGCGTTGATACACATACGCTACGAAATATTTGGCAGACATGGTGTTCCGATATGGACTTCAATGGATTTAAAAATTACTTTAGTCATGCTCAGTCTGTCCCATATGGATTTATAACAATAAATTTACACGACCCTCGGTCACGATATCGTATTGGACTTGATCAAATATTTGGTTAAATAATTTGTATTAATCAGCAGCAGAGAGGGTGAAATGACAACATATTTGCGACCGTAGATGGCAGCAATTTGAGTGTGGTTATGACAATGTATTTGCGACAAAATCGCTAAGATGGGGTCTTTATTTTTTTTTTGGTTGAAATATGAGATTTCGTAGGAAGGTTCCATTGGCATTCTGAGGCTTTAATCGATTCTGTCGCAAAAATTTGTAGACGTAGATGGCAGCAATTTGAGTGTGGTTATGACAATGTATTCACGACAAAATCGCTAAGGCTCCAAATGTAAAATGGGACCTTTAATTTTTTTTTGGTTAAAATATGAGATTTCGTAGGAAGGCTCCATTGGCATTCTGAGGCTTTAATCGATTTTGTCGCAAATATATTGTTGTAGGATTCACCCTCTCTGCTGCTTAAAAAAATATTTTACGAAATTAAAATTTACTCTTTTTTGTCCTGTAAATTATATAATGTTCAAAACAACTATTTTTATTTAAATAATACATAGTTGTGATGGCTAACTAGATATTGATTATGCTCAAGTTGTTACTTTACTAAGTCCAAAGAAGCACTATATAATGTTTAATAAAATTTTTTCTACATTATATTATCTAACCAATTTTAATTTAAAATATAAAGAATCATCCAAAGGATTTGGAATATGTATATTATCCAGATGGACGATATCATAGTCACAAACGTAGTAATGCATATCTCAACGCTTCAACTACTTCGGTTGAGTAGGTAATAATCCCTGTCGGGCAACTATTGACCTAAGTATTAACCGAATTAAACATCTTCATTATTACCACACCCTTATATTTTTGAAATATGGAATTTGTTGACCTAGTATTTAATTTATAATTCGGAAGACATCAATTATCATTTTTTAAAAATTGAGAAAAAATTGCTATGCTAAATTATAGTTTTCTATTAAATAAAAGAATTTAAGCAAGACTTTTTTACCAATACCGTAAATTTAATATGGCAGCTGTAGTCATTATCCCGCCCAAAGCTGATAGTGATTTGGTTTCCTTGTCAAAATCGTTGTAAATATGAGTGTTATTAGACAAGCTCCAATATTTTTGTAGGTCAGAACGTGTAACCATAGGACTAAATACACAACCCACGAATATTTATTGCATTACGTCACGCATCTCAATTTGCCATCACTGTAGTTTCTAAGGACTAACATATTATTACAGTGCTTTGTATGTAAACAATTTGTAAGTAAACTAACTTAAAATTCAAATATTTAAAAATATCAAAAAATGGAAAATATGATTAGCTGAATCAAAAACAAATTATTCATTAACTCTATCGAAACACATCGAAAGAAGTTTGTAAAACTGCTCGAAAACTTCAGATTGAATAGCTATTAAGTTTGCCAAGTTTCACTGAAATATTAGCCTTAGATAGTATGTTAATGCGTTATCAGTTTCTGTTAAGCTGACAATTTTATGACCATTCAAAAATAAAAAAAAAAATATTTTAGATTAAATGAATTTTATAAACTCCACTTTGAGACGGAGCCTTGAAGTATAAATAAAATGAAGACATTGAAAATCCATGAGTTGCCGAAAGTCATTGTTTACAAGCATTTTAATCAAACAAGATTTATTTAAATGTCTGAAAATGAACTGGTGCAATAAGAGTATACTGTAGTCTACCATAACTATCAAATTCATTCATTTAATTACATATTGCAAGTTGCATTCTCATACATTATACTTTTTACACTACCATAATTCAATACCTGAGTAGAGGTGTTATTTTAAACCAAAAGTTATATATAAGCCAGAGATTCAATTGGAAAATAGTGCCATATTTTAATCTCCATGATAAATGACAAATTCAGTATATTTATAAAAAATAAATTTCAACGTAAAGGAACATTTATTTAATTAATGTTGTATAATAATATATAAATACATTTTCCATGTACATTGTATTTAGTTTGAGATATGTAATAGGCTGTTCTGAAGAAGAAAGATGAATAGTGCTATGTACATCAATAAAAATTTACGTCTCTGACTGACCCATCATATCAACTACAATGATTTGCTTGGGTTACGATCTCAATTTTCTAGTGAAAATATCAAAAAAAATACATTAGTACGTATTTGTAATTTGTATCTTGCGACAATAGACCTGAATTATTCAAACAAAATAGATCATTATTCATTTGTAACCTACTTTTACATTTTCCTTTATTTTAATGACCAGAAACTAGATAATTTTGCAAAAATCCAGTTTATTTATGTCTATGTACTACATATAGTTTCAATGAAACTTGGTAATCATCACAAACGTGAATTTTATTTCAAGCTTACTATCTGAACAAAAGTGACAGTTTTATTTATTATTTAGGTTCTGTATATCACATAATAAATAAATAGTCTGCAATAGCATATCTATGCATATCCGGTAGTAATTTAGAACCTAAAAATAAAAAAGTCTACCGATAACCTATGACCGTTTTAAACTTTGGCATTTTATAAAGATTTGGGTATATTCGCATTTGAAAGGTCTGATCAGTTTTTTTTTTAATTTTAAAACCATCTGTACAATGTTGATATATACGGAATCAAGAAGCTTTTGCCATAGAAGCAAAAATTGTTAAATTTATTTACGATTCGCAATCGTAGGTTGCATTCATTGAAACATTTTTAACACTACAAATCAAAATTTGTTAAAGATTCAAAGAATTTTATATATCACCCTTAGAATTTTGTACATACCTTGGAATAATAACCTAAATCGAATTGTACAGGATTGGGTTAATTTTTGTATTAATAATCACGACTAGCAAAACTTTTGTGTATTAAAGTAAACAATATTTAAGACATCTTTTTAAGTATTATTTTAAATCGTAATTTGGAAATATAATACACTTTTTAGTATTTGGTACCCATTAATGATTATATGACTGTTGTCAAATACATTAAAAAGCCAATTTTTGTGCAACCCTATTTCTTTGAAGCATTTTTTGGTTAGAAAAATGTAGCTCGTAGCCACATGTACAGTTTTGTATAGTATAGCTATATGAATACTATTATACATAAATATTCATATTCCATATTGCCTGTTTAAAAATTAAATTTTAATTGTTAAAAAGATTTTTTAATTTAATTATTGGTTGTTTTATTTAAGCATTGAAGCTTGATAAATGGATGAATTGATATTTTTTGCCATTTGAGAATGTAATTAATTGCCTTATCAAATTTTGATAATTCAGTCAGGTCTTAGGTGCAATAAAGTTGACTATGATATATTCCATGACAAACAGATAATCGCTACCCTTACAGATCATCAACATTGACAATTTTAAAAAGTAATCGGTTGACCAAACGTGGGCATTTTGAAGCTAACCATTCGAAGTGACCTTGAAATAGCAATTTTTTAAATTTTCATTCCAATGATACAAATATACTGACCGCTATCTATAACCTATCGTGAAAGCTAATTATTATTTTAATACCATCAAATAAAAATAAATTAAAAAATTTTAATTGATATTCATTATTAAAATCCAAACTGACTATTTATCGTTATTCTAACTTAAATACTAAATATAACCTTAAATTTACAACATAAGTATAAAATAGTATTAAATAACAAACAAAAAACCCCTAGAAGTTTTTTCATTTCTATATCTCTTTGAATCTTTATAAAAATGTTTCGGTGTCCTAAAAATAATCTGTAATTATTTCAACAAATAAAAACCCAGTAACAAATTTAGTGATACAGTTCAAAATGAACCAATACAGCAATACCATTTTATCTGAATTAACAATGAGCAACATTTGTTAAACATATGTAATTATAAGGTACGATCATTTTTATATATTAAATTACTACATGTGCATATTTCTTAATTGCTATGTACTTAAATCAATCTAATATAATTTACTAATTGTAATATAATAATATATATATCATTATCCAAAATCTATTATAGATTAAATTCAATATTTTAATTATATACAATTATACATATTTACTCGTTTCATTATAACTTTCCATGAATTAGTAGAAATGATAAAAAATACAAATTTTTGCCAAACTAATCAGTAATTAACCATAGCATTTTTTCCTCATATCAATTAAAAAATCAATTGATTGCCAATTATATGAATCAATAATATATTATAGATAAATTCATAATGTCCATTATGACTACAAGATATTTTAATGTTATTGCATATTTCCATTTATTACCTACAGTACAACTAAAATCTCCATAACTTTGTAACAAGGACAATATTTTGTCTTGTTATAAGATTATTTTTATAATTGTTAGTTTAATTTATTGTCATTATATACTTAGTTAATATTAATGAAATCAAATAAATTCATAAGTCTTTATAATCGAATTGAATATTTTATGATCATTAAAACTCCATTAACAAATGTATTTTAATGCAAAAATTATTATAGTGCACCATATATATTTCCATTTTATGTAAGCAAAATAATCTCCATAATACACTATTGCATCATATAACTAAAAATTACATCATTTATAATTTAATTATTAATATTTAAGTTTCTAGAATATATAATAATCAACATTTGAAATTAAATTACATCAAGATTTTACATAACCTATAATTTTAGTACTATTGATCATTGACATTACAACATAAAATATTTCACATTAAACAATACATCAAGAAATGGCAAATGCAGCTACCATTATACAATTAAACTTTATCAACTTCATGTTGAACATTTTATAAAACATATGTAAAAATCAAATTGTTTTTTCAATTTTAAATGAATTCCAGCTAAAGCACAACCTATAATGTTCTATGACAAATTTATATATAATTTTTCCATCACAGCTACGAAATATACTATGATGTATTGTTATACGATTGTATTAAATAAGGAATAAAATCAATTTTATGGGCATGTAAATTGAAATTAGGTATTTTTAGATCAAGCTTCTTTTGTTTTAAAATTTATTACATACAAAACACAATTTCCTTATCATTTCCAATTAGATTTTTTAAAGTGAAACATTTTAAAGGATTTGTCAAATTTACATCATTAAATTGTTCACTGAAGGTAAATGGCCTTTTAGAGATGTTAAAAATTGATCTGAAATAATGCCAAATTTATATAACTACAATATGTATTTTAAAATATGAAATGTTATTTTAAAATCAGCAATAAGCGTATTATTTTGTGGGAGGTCAATATAAAAACAAAAACCGGGTTTAATGATTTACGTAATAGCTTGAAATTTATATCCTGTAAATATGATATAAAATGATTTTCGTAATAAAGGTTAGTTTACGATATTTGGTATTTTATTTTAAATGTATTGCTACATATTCCGTGATAATCTGCGTAAATAATACACTTTTTTAAATTCATTTATAACTGATAAGGATTAAATGGCAGACTAGTACAAAAATCAAAAAATGTATGTTTGTAAATTAACAAATATAGATTCAATAAAACAGTTTATTACTTGATAAGATACATATATATAAAAATATTGCATATTTGATCATAACTATTTTATTGCACGAACAAATGTTTTTTTAAAATCATTTTACTAGATAAATTAATAATCAAATTTTTTGACTTCTTTTATAATACCATAATTCATCAGAAATAATTTCATTGCATAATTATACAGTGCACTTAAAAATCTTTAATTTAAAAAAGAAAATGTGGAAAATGTTTGAATCATATGGAATGAAATTTTGTAGGACATTAAAAAATGTTTTCTAATGTGTATTAGAAGTTAATGAGCAAAACACATCTGAGGAGAGAAAAGCCAGTAATGTGATATAAACTTTAAAATGAGAATTTTGTTAATGATGTCATTTTCAGATGAGATTTTAGAGAGAAGATTAAAGAGAATTATAGAGGGATGGGATACCCTGAACATTTAAATAACACTAGGTACAATTGTATTCCAGTATCTTGACACTTTATTCCAACACGATCATGGCTACATTAACTAAGGTTATGGTTTCCAGACTTCCAGCTTTCTAAGCGGTAGCCTTTATCAGAAGCATTTAAATGAACTTTGTTTCCAGATTCATATGTGGTAATAAAAGTAAATTCACCTCTATACATTGACTCAGAATTAATTTATTCTAAATAAGCAAAATGTTTGGCATGTATAATAGCTTTATTTTGCATACTTGAAAATAATCATTTTGGTTTTAACTGATTGACATTCAATTAGCTAGTATAAGTAAGACTTTTTACAGCAATGGTCAAAATTTCAGTCCTAGTTTTTTTTTAAATTAGCAAAAGGTAACAAATGATCAAATGAATGACTGTTCATTGTGCTAACGCATAATATTTTAGTGAACTTCAAAGATTTTAATGCATTTCAGGATCATCCGCTCAAACATTTAAATTCATAGAAATAAATGTAACGTATTTTTCCAATTTACTTTTGAGAATAAAATATTCTCACAAACATGAATGTTAGATAAATTTAATTTTCAAATTCATCCATGAAACTTGAAAGTTTAATATCAATATTTATGTCGATTTCATTATTTATTTCCTGAATCTGCAGTTTAACAGTTTTGTTAACTTGATATACATTATTGTTTAAAGTAATGAATAGTTTTATTTTTTATTGAAATTTAGCGCATATCAAAAGTCAACGATCATTAGCATATATTGCAATTCGCGAATTTCCACTGAAAAATGTGTTTATATTAAAAATCAAAAGTAAACAAAATGCCGTGATTGGTCAATTATCGTATTCATCGTTATATATTACTGTAATAAATCAGTATTTCAAAGTTACACGATCTGACAGTTGAAAATTTGATGATGCTAAATCAAATGAAAAAGTTAAATTCAACATCAATTGGCTAACGTTGAATTTATGAAAACATGTTATTTCAATTTCAAAACTGGCTTGAGTATTAAATGGAAATCTTGTTATCTAGCTTCAGTTACGATTAAATGTTTATATAAAATATTGTTAGTCTTAATGAATAAATTTTAGAGGACAATTTAGGATTAACATTTAAATATGAAATCCCTCAGACATGATAACTATGCAAGCATATATAATCATTCAGTTAGAAATAAATGTTTTTAAAATTAACTTTTATAAATTCAATTGATTTACGTTATAAACAAATGGTAATTACATGGATATCTTCATTAACCCATAATAGCTTTTGATATAAATTGTAAATGAATGAATACTAGCAGTATATAAATTTATAGTCAACAAACTCCAATATCATAGAATTTCATACTGATATCAAAAAAATCATCTTAAAATCGTTGAGATACATTCATTTTGACATTAATTTGTATACAATTTTTTCTTTGCATTGTTGTATAATAAAAATTTGTATTTATATATAAAGACTAAAGCACAATGTAAAAAAACGTAACATTATTATTGATAATAAATTGTACGCTGTTTATGCACACATACATACTTATATTACCCAAGTCATGGACATAGATATTTACTATTAGTACTTGTAATAAAACAATTCATCTGTTAGAAACATATTTTTTAGGCAGCAGCAGAGAGGGTGAAATGACAACAATATATTTGCGACAAAATCGATTAAAGCCTCAGAATGCCAATGGAGCCTTCCTACGAAATCTCATATTTTAACCAAAAAAAAATTAAAGGTCCCATTTTAGCGATTCTGTCGTAAATACATTGTCATAACCACACTCAAATTGCTGCCATCTACGTCTACAAATTTTTGCGACAAATCGATTAAAGCCTCAGAATGCCAATGGAACCTTCCTACGAAATCTCATATTTCAACAAAAAAAACAAATGTTAAAGACCCCATCTTAGCGATTTTGTCGCAAATACATTGTCATAACCACACTCAAATTGCTGCCATCTACGGTCGCAAATATGTTGTCATTTCACCCTCTCTGCTGCTGATTAATACAAATTATTTAACCAAATATTTGATCAAGTCCAATACGATATCGTGACCGAGGGTCGTGTAAATTTATTGTTATAAATCCATATGGGACAGACTGAGCATGACTAAAGTAATTTTTAAATCCATTGAAGTCCATATCGGAACACCATGTCTGCCAAATATTTCGTAGCGTATGTGTATCAACGCCATTGAATACAGCAAGAATATTGCAGTTATCGCGAATCACTTTTGGAATTTGAGTATATCGTTGAGTGACATATATCACGTCAGTGTTTTTTTATGCCTACCTCGGGAAAATATTCTAGCAGGGTTCTTTTGATTATCTAACATTACATCATCGTACACTACAAGATTGTTTATGTCTCCATCGAGATCTTCTACTGATGGTGCATCATCAATATCAGTAATAAAGTCGATTACACTTTCACCTTTAATTTCTGATGCTTTTTCATTATAATCTTTT
The DNA here is from genome assembly GCA_016746295.1 of Potamilus streckersoni. Taxonomy (NCBI): domain Eukaryota; kingdom Metazoa; phylum Mollusca; class Bivalvia; order Unionida; family Unionidae; genus Potamilus; species Potamilus streckersoni. The sequence continues at coordinate 1,894,022 of JAEAOA010002269.1, read as the reverse complement.
AGCACTTCATAGCACCGTTGATCATCTACGGATGGGGCAACTAAATATAATTTATCCCACTTCATAAATCGCATTATCAAATTAAGCAGTAATTGTGTTTTGCCTGATCCAGATGGTCCGATTATAATGGCACGGACAGAATTCGGAAGCGCTGCGTGGTGTTTTACCGGTTCTCTTCTTTTAGTCGCTGAAAAATCAATTATATTCATAACGCTATATATAAATTATGGATCTATATTGTGTTAAGTGTAAACAGCGTACTGATACAACCGATCAGACAACCATTACAACTAAAAACAATAGACTAGCGCTTACTGGTAAAGTGTGTAACATGTGGTACAAAAAAATTTAGATTTTTAAAAAAAAGCAACTCGGAGGTGATATTGCCGCAAAACTTGGAAAACTCCCCGGAACCCCATGGGCAAAATACCCCGGAGAAAAACACCTTCCAGGATATAGCTACTGTGGTCCCGGAACGAGATTAGATATCAGACTTGATGATCAAAATCAGCCCCGGCCTGGTGAGTATCCGATAAATGCTATTGATAAGGCATGTCATGCTCATGATGTTGCATATAAAAGCAATAATTTGCAACAAAGACATATCGCGGATGTAAAATTAATTCATGCCTTAAATGCTATTCCCGATAAATCCTTCAAAGAAAAATTGGCTTCATGGTTGGTCAAATCAGCTATGAAAGGCAAATTAGTGTTAGGTGCTGGTAATTGAAAACACCAGTGTTTTTATAGTATGGAATCTATTTATTATTCTCCGAAAGGATACTGGAGGGGTAAAGCAGCAATCAGTAAACTCGCTAACGCTGCAAAAGTGAAAAAATCCACTGCAAAAGATTGGTTATCCAAACAAGCTATATGGCAAATTTATCTACCACCGCCTAAACAAATTAATTATTCTCATTTTGATGTTACCGTACCCAATGAAGTTCATCAGGCTGATTTATTGTTTTTACCACATGACCATGGTTACAAATACGCGCTAACTGTAGTTGATATTGCGAGTCGATTTAAACAAGCAGAACCATTGAAAACAAAGTCAGCTTCTGAAGTCGCTTCTGCATTTGAAAGGATTTATCGACGAGGTCCTCTAAGATGGCCAAATCTATTACAAGTTGATCCTGGCAAAGAGTTTCAAGGTGCTGTTCTATCAACAATGAAAACTCATAGTGTTACAATACGACGGGGACATACTGCGTTACATCGTGATCAGGCAATTGTAGAACGATTTAATCGAACTCTTGCAGAACGGTTATTTGGATATCAATATGCAAAAGAATTCATCCAAGAAAAACGATCTCGTGAATGGGTCCAAAGGTTACCGAGTGTAGTTGCAGCGTTAAATAACGAGATTACTCGAACTATTAATATGAAACCAAATATTGCAATAAAAAAAGAATATATTCCCGAACAACCGCAGCGGGTTAGCACTCAGCCACTTCTCGGTGATGTTACTGTGAGATATTTATACGAACCAGGAGAGCTTGAAGGCGGTAAAAGAAGAGCTACTGATCCTATATGGAGTGTTACTACGCATAAAATTTCAACTATAACGCGATCAACTGGTAGACCTCCAATCTACAGATTGGATTCAACTGCACCTCAGCGTGGTTTTACACGCGAACAACTACAAGTCATTCCGGACGATACTCAATTACCGCCACATGGTCTTAACTAGCTCCGTTACGTCTATTACACTCAAGACAGGTCAACATCACATTGTTTCTGACATGACCAAGACTGTTATTTTTTCTGTCTACGGTGAATTGTCGAGGGTCTTTATCCGAATACTGCCGTGCATTATACAATTGCAACTGGCGCAGTGATTATTCTGTTGTTCTTTTAATGCGATTATTACTTCAGCATCAATATCAAATTCTCGTTGTTTTTTTTTTTTGTCCTGCTGTTTGTAGCCAGAGAGTTTTTTATTAATGATGCTAATATCAGTGTTATCATCGTTTGCATTAAAATCATCATCGAAAACAATCCTTCGTAGTTGATTTATTCGTCGTACTCTGGACACTGCGAGATAGACTAAATTTGACCATTCAATGCGATTATCAACTATCCAAACAATTGTATCCGTGATGGTCAATCCTTGTGACGAGTGTATTGTTGTTACATAACCAAGCGTCCATGGTGATTTATCAGCGCATAATGCATCTTCTACAGTATTGATATCAACTAGCACAATATCATTTAACACTAGAATCTGTTTCTCCGTCTGGCCTGGAATTTCAACTTCAATATTCTGCTTTCGTGTATCCAATGGTCTATAACACAACGGCACTGGAAACGTTGGGAATTTTTTCTTGTGTAGCTCAAACAACTTTTTCTGAAGTGCGTCTCTGACTATCTTTCTACTTGCTACTACAAAATCATTTGGTTTCCATGTTTCCCAAAAATCATTCAAAGGTGTTTCAGAAATTATTTCACGCGCTACTTCACATTGAATTCTATCGGGTTGTAATCTAATTAGTTTTTTAAACTCACGTAACTGCTCATCGAGTGCTCTATAGTCAGTATCAATTTCTTCGTAATAATCAACAAATCCTTTTAACCAATTATGTGGACTTCTACCAACAAATGGTGGTGGTTGACCATGATCGCCGCACAATATAATTTTTGTATTATTTTGCAATAACCAATCAAGAAACATTTTTAATACATCTTCTGAAACAGTACATGCTTCATCCCAAATAATAACCGCTGGAATAAATTTCTCACCCATTCGCTCAGGAGTCCAAGCATCGCCCTTGTATCGAAAAAAACTATGATACGTGCAAGCTTCAACATTTCGTTGTTTGATCTCTCTCGCTAGTCTATGGGTTGGTGTGAGTACAATCATGGACGTTCTCTCTCGATATAATTCTATCGCACGTGTTGTCTTTCCAGATCCACCACAACCGTTTAAATAAACTGTTTTATATCTACAAATTGGATTCTGATATCGGTGGTGCTTTAGACATAGATTTTTCACTGATAGAATTATCGTTCTTCAGGTAACTGCTTTTAATCTCAACGTCTGCTGATTCAGAATAATCGCGTTGTATTTCTTGTTTAATTCGCCATGTTCCCCAAGTCTCTTCGCTATTAGTAAATTTAGTTATCTCTTTGATATATTTTTTATCGACATACATTGAATCAATTGCAACTCTGACTGCTATACTAGGAAATCTATTTATCATTGCAAATAAATTGATAGATGCATAACCCAGCATAGAAGCTCTCAAATGTAGATATGCAGAGCTTTCTCCATCACTGTAAGTAACAATTCTACCTAACTTTGTTTTATTGGACAAAAAGGCTGTTTTACAATTTGCGTATCTATTTTTCTCTACTGCATCTTTAATAACGAAGTCGTATTCGGCATCATCTATAATCAATCGTGAGGATTGTTTTTTAAAGTTAAATTTTTTTCCACCCTGTGTAAATTTACCGATTATTCTTCGGCCGAGATCCTTTGCTTCATTATTTCGTTGATTAAATATCTTTTTTGACCATTCAATGATGTACTCCTCGTCAGCATCAATATGTTTTCTAGACTTATCGATTTATACTATCAGACATTCTGGTTCTGGTAACCAGACATTGGTTTGTTTTCGATATGAGATAATCGCTTCGCTGACAATCAACGAAACTAACATTTTACAATCAATCATATATCGCAATAACACTATTGGTAACCACATCCTTTCAGCCATGTGTCTACCAATCCAAACATAACAACACGGATGAAGTCCTTCAGCGAATTCAAATGATACTACGCAAGCAAAACCGGTCAAATCAAAATCAGGCAGTGGTCCATTAATAGCAACGCGAGTCATTTCATGTGTGGGATGTCCAAACCGTTTAAAATACTCACCAGCGAATCCATATCCTAGAAAACTTCCTGGATAACAGGCAACGATATCAACTGATATCATACTTCTCACGATTGTATTTAACGTTCCATAGACCGCCATGATAATATTCCAAACAGCTGGATTGAACATCCTGTAAAAACTCTTTTCGTGGTGGTTTCCAATTATTTTTCTTTCTTGCAAAATGAGCTGCAACTGATGGAATTGTAAAACAATTTGTAAGTAACTGTTCGTAATCTTCGGATTTTTCATTAAAAACGCTAGCGTTTTCACTGAGACTTATTGCTAGATTTTTCATCCTATTATGTAGACTTTCACTACGATATAATTCACCGTTAGGTTTCACAAATTGATTGAATTGACATTCTTCATCTTCAAAACTATGAAGTAGCCATACTGATACAGGGTCGTTTTTACACAAACTAGCAATAGCATCGAATAATCTTTCTTCAGTGAGAATACCATCCTTGGTGAATTCTTCTGGGATATACTTCACTGTTCTGTCTCGCGGGAATATTGTAACCGCGGATGTCCATGCGTGCTTGTTATGATCAATAATTTTGATAAAATATGAGTAACATAAAATTTTATCTAAACTTAAGATATAATATAACTAAAATAATATCATTTTCATTCTAATGCTAGTTTAATTTCCACCTTGTTAACTGAAAGGCTCTAATGCACAGTTTAATTTTCATCTTGTTATCTGATAAACAATTTGTGGTAAAATCTATTTGCCGTCTTTAGAATAATCATATTCCACACATACGCTGTTCTAACAAATTCGTCACTTCTGTTGACCGAGCTTATGACATTCCAACACCTGTTGTTTTGTCTGGTTACAAAATATCTGTCTACATAGTAGTAGTATAGGGAAATGAGGGTTTGGCGGGGGTGGGGGAGGAGGTGTGGGAGGGGGTGGTGGGCCAAAACTCTCATTTCACTTTACTACTACTAATATTCTTGTTTCTATGTGATTGCGTAATTGAGTGACCGGCATATGTAGTAAGATATATTGGTGTATCAGAAGCGAGTTTGGCTTCCCAATCACTATAATTTTTTTGTATGGTCACAACATTATTGGCCAGCCTATTTAAAAGGAACAACATTCGAGACCGATAGCTCATTGTCACTACAAATACCAAGCGAAACAAATGAATCCTTTCAAACAGCAAATATCAAGCAAAAGCATCTGAACTTTGCTCTAACAAGATCTAAAAAGTGATGCTGTGCGTGTCAATCGTGATGGATGCTAAAGAGACGGCACTCGTTAACGTGGACACTTTATTGGTTTTTTTATGGTGGATGTTATCCTTATGAAACCACGTGACTACCACCCTACGGATATCATGTAAAACTGAACAAACATATGTATATTTCATTGTACCCTCATCAAATGTAATAGACGAGTATTCGTTAGGTGTGCGTTTGCCTGAATACTGTGATTTTATGAAGTCGGATCCAAACCTTCGAAAGAAAATGACCAAAATATCTGAGAGGACATACACCAGATAAGCGAGTATATTTGCCACAACCAAGTGATTCCTAATTATTGTTACTTTACACCTAAGAGGGTATAAAACGGAATACCATGCCATGACCTTTATCATTCGTGATACAACAGATTCCGTGCAAGGAAATCAATGACATTATTCAAACGTTGGACGATTACCAACACCTATTATGAGAACTGTGTCCATTGAATTGGTGACGAAATGTTGCGTGTGTCATAGATGGATTTCGTTTACCAGCAGACTCGTTGTGGACTCTATACGAACAGTACCTACCATTCCAAAAAGCATGAAAGTTGTCCCATTAACTGAACATGAAATACACATTCTGCTGAAAGATTTGAGCTTTCACCTCGATACTTCTTTACCTCTGCTGGAAAAAAAATTCGTGCACCTTTCAATACTGAAAATGTGTACGACGATGTGTGTAGCTTGTGACTTGCACTCTCACTGAAAAGATGTACGTGACTGAAAAAGTTGGGGCGTCGAATCTTGGACCAAAGAAGTGGCACACTATGCCAAAGATTTGTAATCGTAACAAAATGAAACGTTCAGTGACGAGAATAACTTTTAAACCTGTTAGTGACAGTACCAGAAGATGAAAGACCACTCCTTTCAAGAGAGGACAGGACAGTCATTAAGATACCCGAAAGACAATTCTGGGAAGACCCTGTGTGACTGCACCAAAGAGTGTAGAGTCTCTCAGAACATTACACACTGTCCCTACGATATCACCACCAATGTTCTACAGAGACTTGTTTATATTCCACTGTTATCGTTGTGATCCGTCTTTTAATTCATATACTTAGCGATTTTGGCTTTCATGTATTTTTGTCTTTCGTATTATTTCACATTTAAAAATGACAATAAACGTCTCCTGAAAAAGTATAAAAACTCTTGTCTTGTCTGTCTTCGTGTTAAAACGGACATTTCCATGAACTTCTACTATTATGACTATCTATCTCTGCTCCCACTTCCTCCACTTTAAAAGTCATCGACGAATACATAGATCGTGTTACTTGGAAGGCCTTGTATCTTCGATATCCCTTTAACATGCTCATTGCCCTTCCGCCAAAACAGAATTTGTCAAACGTTTGATTGAACATAAAAATCATTTGATTAGTCGTCCCTGTCAACGCATCATATGGTGTTACAAAGAGTGACACACGGCTAGCAGTCTTCTACAAGAAAGTCAAGGCGTTTCCATCGTGTTTGTAGAAGTCGTTCCTAGCGTAGACGACAAAATTGTGTCTGACCCTAGTCAAACCAATTGGCCATCTTTGACCACATTTTAAGAGAAGACGATGACGAAATTAAAATGTGGTTTACGCGCAAAGGGCATCATCGTAATGCCAGTGTCATTTACATCACTCAAAATATGTTTCAATAAAAAAAATCTATTCCACCATCAGTGTCAGAGTTCATGACGTGTTGTTGTTTAAAAGCCCTAGATTGCAAGTGCAAGTGTTAACCAAACAATTAGGACCGTCTTGGATGACTCATGCGTACGACGATGCTACTCAAACAGCACATGCCTATTTTCTCATGGATTTAAAACCCACCATTTCTTGCAATTTGGTAACCGTCTGTTTCACCACTGGTGCCAAGACGGATTTCCTGTCGTGTACGCGTACCCGTCGTCGACTTAATCACAACAACAATGGAGTGGATATTCGCCTGAGACTCAATCGCAGCAGTGACGCTCTACATTTGGTGGCTCATGCCAACGAGTACAAATACAACATCCAAGAAGCCAGACTCTATTTGCGTCGCGTAAAAGTGTTACATAAATCGGGAAGCGACCTCAGGTAAACATTTAGCAGATCGACCGCCAAGTATTGGATACGACGTGTAGAACGGAAAACATTCACCATTGCTGCTGAACTCTAATCCAAGGACAGTTACCCAAACGTTTAGTCGTTGGCATCGTAAGTAATGTAGCCCTCAACGGAGCCCACGATCAAAATCGTTTCAAGTTTACAGAATGTCCAATATCAAAGTCAGTCGCGATGGCAAGACCTTGTGTACTTTACCCTTCGAACCTAACTTTGTCCAGAGGTATTACTTGAGATCGTACATATCCCTTTACAAAGCTACCGGATCTAACATCAGTCATGGCATTTGGTAGAAAGATTATGAAGGAGGTTACACTTTGTGAACTTTTTATTTCACTCCGGGCCAAGTCAGCGACGAGGGAAACTTTGCAGCCTATAAAATCTGGTGAAATGCGTGTGAATTTTAGTTTGCAGAAGTTCTCACCGAGACGGTCAACGTCATTTTCCATCCCAAAATCAATAATACCATCAAAATCAGCAGTTTGAAAGAAATCATTCTAAACTATTAGAAACAATGGAAAACTTTTATCCCCCATTGAAGGATAGAGAATCTTTGGAAATGTAATGGGAGGATAGCGTGAAAACATAACCCCAAGACCAAGACAAAGAGGACAAGATAGTGGTCATGTCCAGATGGTTAGAACGAGAACAACATTTAGTGTCCTACTTTGGTAAACACATGGCGAATATAATTAGGTAATTGAGTAACAAATAATGTTGTGGTAGTCAAAATGATCTTCCCAGTCAAGCTCAACGCGATGATGAGTCAAGGGTAAAAAATTGGACGAGTATCTGGACGACGCGTAGGGTCTCATCTCGTAAGAAGTGTTACACGAGAAGTATAAAGGCTTGCGTGGTCCTTCCTGCCCTCCATTGAATACTCTATAGATCTTGAACTTCTCTTAGCCCAGGATGCGGAGACAAGGCAAAGAAACATCTCTTAACAGAACGTTTCAAACGAAAAGTCGGAATTGAATTGATGACTTATCATTACCTGCGGAAAACACAGCACAACAAAAATAGATACCTGAGAACTTTATTACCGTTTAAGCAAATAGTTCGTATACTGCTTCTTGGAATTACGTAGTGTGTACTAAAAATGAACTATATCATTGGAAACCTCAACACTATCAAGGTTATGTAATCAACACCGACGAAAGTCATTTCCCAGAAACTCAATGGGTTGCCATCTACTTCCCTGAAAGGGATTGCGTGGAATATTTTGATTCGTATGGATTACCCCCTTTAAAAGACTATATCATTGACTTTATGATAAGAAATGCTCAGAGGACATGATTCAATAATGTGAAATTATAAGTCACATATTTCATGGAGTGTGGACAATATTGTGTGTATTTGCTTCATCAACGCATTCTTGGATATCTGTTAGAACAATTACTGACTTATTTTGATCGTAACTATCTAGAAAAGATGAAAATGTAGAGCTACGGTTTTGTCACCATTATGGTGATCTTTGATCTTTAGCTAGGATACGTAGTGTATATCAGTGGCCTCATGACTTCCACCAGTGGAAATCTCACATGATTTTACAATGTTGTAAACCCTGTCAAAAGTATTTTTTTAATGTTATTGTTACTTGTTAGGGTTCGCTGTTTGTTGAATGAGATGTTGTAGTTTGAAAAACGTGTCTGTTGTTTGTTTAAAAAATTATATTTATCAATGCTCTTTGACTTCTTTCTAAACAATTGTGTTAGTCGATTTTATAATTTGAGTTTGATATATTGCTATTAATTAATCTATGGAAAAAGTAATATATAAAACATACTATACTATGTCATTTACTGACACGAACGCGAATGATTCAAACTTTGTACAGAAATGACACAGGTGGCATTACGTCATCTTGCTGAAAATGTCTAGAAGTGTCTACGTTGTTGCAAGTGTCTAGAAGTTAAGGATTTAAATTGATGCAGAAGACGAATAGTTTGTTATTCTATGTATTTAAGTAATTTGGTATAAGCCATCAGTCTACGAAACAGTAGCTGAGTTTTTATAGTTGAGCTTTTTAGTAATGATGATTACCTGATAGCTTGTGTATAGAGATTTATAATATCCACAAACACGAACGCGAATGATTCGTATTTGTATAAAGAAATGAAATAGGTGGCATGACGTTACGGTACTTGCTACATTGTTGCAACTGTCCAGTACAATGACGTTACCCTACCTGTGTCATTCCTCTTGTTGCTATACAAAATTCCCATTTGACCTAGACTGTCCCAGGGTGTTCTATTCACTGTAAAAAAATTCCCATTGTCCTCAGACAGTCCCAGGTTGACTTTTTGTTCGTATAAATCTTGTCCGTAAACGTGCCCAGGTGGTCTGTACTGTTTGTTTTTTCATTGTCAGTAAACGTGCGCAGGGTAATTTTTTCCCGTATAAATCGTGTCAGTAAACGTGTCGGGAACCAGACTAGGTAACCCCCACGTGATCATGCCCTATCTAATATGAAGGGTCATACAAATCTACCTTTGTACTTCATCTAGTCTATTGTAATCAGCTGGCTAAATGTGTTATATACTATTAATATCTGAAACACTTACCTCATATAGCGCTACATGCACTACTAAACATCTGAACAAAATACATTTTAAAGTTAATGTTGGCCACACCATTTTTAAAATCTCTGATTTGGAATTGGGTGCAACATCATTCAAATTTCAGTAGCTTTGTTAAAATTCAAAATTAACATCACTGTAAAATTCCTTAACATAGGAACTGTTTATTATATATTGTTATCTTATGATCTGCTATAAATTAAAGGGATACATACTACTGAACGTCAAGTAAAGATGAGGGTAAGCCGAGTTCGGAGGGTGGCTGAAGAAACTTCTGATTTATGTAATCAGATACTAACTGTATGCTTTTCTCCTGATTACATAGTATTCTTGAAGACCCAAAGCTAGATTTTGACATTTGTCATATTCACGTTGGGAGGATGAGCACATTTATAAAGATAAGTGTCGGAGATAACAAACATTAAATCACATATATTATATACCTCAGGAAGAAATGGTCCCCCCGAAAAAAAAAACAAGTCTGGATTAAAAAGATGTATTAGAGGATAAATTCAATGTAATCCAGGGAAGTATTACCTCTGTTATATAAAGTATTAGTCAGACAGACATTTAATTAGTGCTGTTCGGTGTCAATACGAACATCTAAATCATATTTGCAGATGAATGATCCAATATACAATGAGGGACTTTAACCTTCTATGATGGCATATAGAACCCCCTTCAGAAACCTCTTTGTTGACGCCAGTGAAAGGTCGTTTCATCTCAGAAGATCCAAATATGATCTTCAGGTTCCTTAATAACAATCGTATATTCCTCATACAATGCAATATTGATGAAATATCAAACATTGCTCTCTGAACCAAACTCTATATTAGGCATTCATAGTATTCTTTATTTAGGAAACGCAAACATCGATGTTGGGAATACAGAACAGCGACATCTCCCCAAAAATATCTGACACATGAGACGTCAAAATGTCCTCAACACATTCCAAATATGACAAACCGTTAATATAACGGATGTTGCGGAAACATGTTGTTTGTACAACACTGGAAAGTACCATGTAGTATTTGTGGCCTGGTTACAGTGAAAAAATGTCAATGAAAAGGTACATAAAGCAATCATACCTGCCCTGCATACATCTGTTTCCAAATTGAAGATTCGATATACTGACATCTGATATTGTGTAAATCATGTTGTGTCACACTAGTGTCAACGATCCAATAGAATCTGAGTAGGTGATATTATGCCGATCGCATATAGGACACTCATCCCTTGCTCATGAAGACCTGTACTAGTTTGCCCACCCTTATGTTGTTGTTGTTGATTGGCTTAACGCCAGTTTTCAGCACACGATAGGCTATTCATGGGGGCCAGTATTAATGGTGGCAGAAGAAACCAGGAAATTACCGGAAAGAACCACAGACCATGAGAAGCTACTGGCAAGCTTTCTCACATATCCACATTCGCCAAATCCTAGACTCGAACTCACGCAGGTAGAGGTGAGATGTCAGTGATCCGTAACGAACAGCGCTTTAGACCATTCGGCTACTCGGAGCCCCTGCCCACCCTTAAATACAACATATGTATAATGTATGTTTTTCAGAATGCAATCATTTATGGTTCAGGTTCAGGCTAGTAAACCCAAATTTAGAGTTGTGTCTAAACCGAAACTATTAATCTAGTGCCTAATCTGGAAGATTATGTACACATTCCACGTTAAATTGTTTTTTTAATACAAGTATATAATTTCCTTTCGACTATCTTCTTTTCGTCTGGCAATGTTGGTAAAATTATGTTTATTTCTTTCTCTCTCTCATAATGGTAATATGTGTTATACAGAAGACTTGGTTTGTTTATTATTATAGAACGTGGGCATTTGAAGGTAATTCAAGGAAACTAGTGCAAAATTCAAAGCCAGTATAGGGTGCTTATTTACATTTTGGAAGAAAATTTAATTCAGACATCACAAGTATGCCGTTCATTAGAGGTTATAATTAGTTGACAACCCCGTGATGACATTAAAGTCAAAATGCAAACGGACATTTTAGAAAATGTAATCTTGGAATTGCATGTCTATATTTTGTTGCATGAATAATTCTATGTAAAGATCGGAATGTCAATAGCATATTTTATCCCATACTATACGTTCCTATGTATTCTTCTTTACTTTATTGAAGATCTGTATGCACTTATTCAACATTAATTACTTCCGTAATACAAATATATTTGAAATTACTATTTCCGACTGCTGGTTTTAAATGACACTGAACAATATGTCCAAATGAACTGCTTAATATGTGACAGGTAACTCATCTTTTTTTGAAGAGCACCTGTCTTTGCTTTCGTATATAATAGTGAAGTATATGACATGATTGTTTTTTGCAAAACTTAGTATGCAGACTAAACCCTAATTGTTATCTATCCTATAACATCTGGTTTGGATTCTCGTTAAGAAAATAACATGTCTGATAAGAATTAGAATGATCCTGGCGATATATCCGGAATATAATGAGTTCTTTATGTATTCCTTGCGTCTGCGTTTAGAACTTTGTGTTTACAATTGAATTTGGCATCTTTATGAAAATATAAAGCTACATTGGTCCATAATGAAGGTTCAAATCCTTATATATATGAAAGTATGAAAGAGGAGAATAACTTCTTAGTGTACTCTGTACTCTGTCATACAGATCGTTAAGGAATGAAATCAAAACTAGTCAGGAACTGGCAAGCATGTTCTTTTATAAATGCTCAGAAATAACACAAAATGTCAGCTTATCTAGGAAGTTTCCATTATTTGCTGAACACTTCCAAATAGCAAACGCTTAAACTAGTTTTCCTTGTTTAACTAAATTTACGTATATCATCTTTTTTATAAATGGCTCTGTACCTAAAGTAGCGTAAAAACTGATCATGGTTAGTCAAATAGAAATGATGAACGTTAAGGCACGCATTCAATTTATTATGTTTATTACTCAGGCTTCGAATCCTGTCCTATCCTATTTATCAATGAATTTATTTTAAAGTCAAAAGCTGTTAATGATGAGTAGTAGGCAAATGGCGCACTTTACTTTCGTATGTACCAATAAATTAAATTTAAAGCTGAATAAACTACTGGTGCAACTACGAGGAAAGAAAATAGACGGACACATAACAAGCAGCAAATTCTGTACAAGTCATATAATTGTAATTAACTGAGGTGCTGGTAATTATCAAGAGAACTATTTAAAGTTTGGAAATGAATGAAATGCTTGTCATGTCACCTGCGCGGTTGCAATATATTTAGTTAAAATTAATAGCAGATCTATATTTATTTATATTATAGTATATTATTATATCCGTGTTATATGTGTTCTCACATTATAATGCTGAGATATGTATTTGCGGTTATCGTTTAAGTGGAATTAATATACGCATATGTTGTATTGTTATCATCCGTTTCCTGAAGGATGAAATGCTGAAATATCGAGTAATTGGTATTATAAAATATTCAGGATATAATAGATTTCTACGTATCTTTATATCGCTGTCAAACATTTAATAGATTTCTACGTATCTTTAAATCGCTGTCAAACATTTAGTGAAGGACGAACTGTTAACATCCACGGAGTCAGGTATGTCTCCTTACCACCTGACTATTCGTCACTAAGATGATTAATAAAAGTTCACCTGATATACATGATAAGCAGATCAACTGACCCAGAGAGAGAGAGAGAGAGAGAGAGAGAGAGAGAGAGAGAGAGAGAGAGAGAGAGAGAGAGAGAGAGAGAGAGAGAGAGAGAGAGAGAGAGAGAGAGAGCACAAACTTAATTTAGTCAGAGACTTTTGATTGTTAAATTACCTATTGATTGATACTCTTTCTCGCATGGACAACTTTCTGCTCACGGATCATCGTTCGATATGAGAGCAAACATATAAATCCTACGGAACATTTTCTATGCAATTATGTAAGTTGTATTTACAACAGTTTATTCTTTGATTCTAAAGAGTCCCAGTTTACTTAGACAACATTAATTTTAAAAAATCCTCATAGAAAATCAAATTAACAATGTCAAAATCGATTATAAATAAATGCAGAAATATATGGTGCAGTTTATACATATTATCCAGATACGTGTAGAAATAACTGTCAATCAAGACCTTTGTTTTGTCAGGCATAATTCTATTAAAGCTTTAAGTGTATTCGTATGGGTTGAAATTGTTATGAAAAAAATACATGTATATCATAAATACTGCGTCTTTTCTAACCAATTACTTCATAATTTGCTCTTTACAAGAAAAGACGGCAATGCTCTTTTCCTTTCAGGGAAACATGAATACATGTCGTTGTATATCAAATATACCCGAAGCAAACTATCAGATATATTATGTCTAAAACCCAACTCGACGCATACATTTACGCACATTTCAAATTAGGTTTAATTATATTTTTTGTGTCATATATTTACTCGGCCTGTTTGTGAATATCCTTGAATATGGGCCAATCTTATACTTAGAAATCATTTGTTCCAACATGTGCTTAAATACCCAAAGTTTCAAAACTGTACATATATAGTTGTCTGCATAATCACTTTAAACAAGGTTTTCTCCAATATTCGGGAATCCAAAGTACAGGATTCTAACGCGTAGATCTTACGAGTGTGTACATATCTTTTTATTTTTTGCTAACACTTATTTTTGCAGAGGGTTTATGAATTTGAAAGTTTGAAAATTTACCTACCTATTTGAACGCTGTGGATTCAATAAGAACATACTTTTCATCATTACAAGGCGATCCAAAGTACAAAGTTTTAACGTGTAGAACTTACGAATTTGTACATAATTTTTTGTTTCTGCTATCTCTCTCATTCTATCAGAGGATGTACGAATTTCAAAGTTAAAAATATCCAGCTAGGTGAACACGCTATGGAGTCGATCGATCATCTTTGAATTCCTGATAAAACTGGCAAGTAAAAGTATTTGCGTAAACAAACAACTGATTTATGTGCCCTGCACAAGATTGGCAGATCAGAAATAATCAAGTTGTTGGAATGATTGAACCACCGCTCGAACTGAATAAACTCATTATGGTCTGATAATAGTCCACAGAAAACACTAATTAACATGAAATTTACATCCAATTATAAAACTGTTATTATTATTATTATTATTATTATTATTATTATTATTATTATTATTATTATTATTATTATTATTATTATTATTATTATTATTGGACTTCTGGTACAAAAAATGTTAACCACGAAAATTATTGTCACTAGAATTGCATAAATTTATTTTATTTTTACCGATAGCACAATGCTGCGGTTTAGTATGAAATGTATTATTTTTGCCATACAAATATATACAGATGATATAGTGAAAGTGGGCGGAAAGAATCAGTCGTTGTGTAATTTCCAAAATGGCGAGGGGGCTGAATACAGTACACTATGTTTTGACAAAAATCGTTCTTCAATATGGATATTTTATGCTTCATAAGGTAAGAATTTCATTTGTGTTTGAGAAGATGTGGGAAGCATTGATTAGAATGGAGATTCTATTACTGTAACTAGGATATCTCTGCTGAGCACTTCACATTGATTACTGAAGACTTCGTCTTATGGACACTAACTTAAGAAGCTCTCCAACTTCATAAAGTGATGCGATGGATATTGACACGGAATAATGTTTGACGATACTTTACACACTGTTTTGTACATCTATAATTTCTCTAAATTTGATTCATGACAGTAAGATATAGTGGTTATCTCAAGTTGAAATTCCAGATATGCATAGGTTCTACTGCAGGATATTAAGAATGTAAAACTGAATAGGATCGATAAACAGGTGAGGTATTAGAGTTACAACTACTACAATCAGTAGTAAAAATGTTGGCAAGTTTTAGGTTGCTACCCATTGGATTATATTGATCTGGTGGAAGACAATAGTTGTGGTTTTTTTTGGCGGGGGTTTAGGTCACATAAATGCAAATTTTGAAATATTAGATTTTTTAAAATAAGTTTCTGCGACGCAGAGAATATTGTGACATGTATTTGTAATACTCTGTTGACGGTGTATATAAGGAGACGATTAAGAAATCAGATTCAATCTTATTAGGGATTCATTCCGTTTTCGCAATATTTTTTCAGATGGTGAAATCAGTCTGTAGGTGTTTAACGTTGTTTTAAGAAATTTGGGTGGAACGTTGTAATAATTATCCAGTGTGCATACATAGATCTTATTGAGCTTCATTATTAATCTAAGGGTATTGGGAATTATTCAAATATATTTTCAAGTTAGGATTGTTAGTTGACATGAAATTTATACGAAACGTTTTTATTCGTTTGGAATTTGAAAGACCTTTTTTAGAATTACTTTTTTTCTTCAATTCATACTACTGTAAGCACTTGTTTAATTTTCGTAACATTGATACTTAATTAGTTTATTAAGTTGTACGGACGTTTTGGGTTTGCTTCATTTTGTTACATTTTTACGACGATATTTGGGAGCTCGTCCTGGATACAAATTTCAGAAATATTTCTGAGAATTTAACGTTATCTTGAAAAAATGAATTCATTTGATTTCGAACACATCTTTATGTCTGGTCGTTTGAACTTAGATATTACAGACTACACACTTCCAGTGTCATCCATGGTTGAGAGGTTTGTGCACAATCTTATCCAGGGTTTGAGTATTGTAAGTAGCTTGACAACGGTTATTCACCTTTGTAAATACGATCGTTTTTGTTAAAGCATGACATTAACAACAATTTGGTCAAGTATTTAGTGGAAGCTAGTGATGTATGAGTAATTAGTAAGTCTATCTTCCTCTGAAATAAAATGTAAACAAAATAGACGAAAGAGCTCTAAGGAAACGTAAGCGTTAGAAACAAAACGAAGACTGAGAAAAGCAAATGCATGAATAACTTCTCAATAAGAAACCAGTTCACTGTGAAGCGAGTAGTTAACCATTTCAAACAGTAACAACTTGCAAGAATCAATCGTCTGATATAAACGATCGGTAAACATTATCTCTTCTTACGTACATTTATTGAAGGAAAATATGTCACGTTATTTCTTTAAGTGAAAAATAAGCAGCATAATAAAAACGCGTTCTTTCAGTCCTATTGTATACCATAGATCTTGGTCATGGTTATTTATTGGAAGCAGTATATATGTTAGGTCAAACAAAGCCCAGACTGATTTTATTATGGAGAATTAAGAACCATTCATGTCGAATGATTCTATATTGTTTATTGATAATTATGCAATTCACAACCGAATTAAAATATTATGAGACACAGGGGTCATTTATTATCTGTTAGTTTTGCTTTTGTATGGGAAGTTTCTTCTTTTGCATGTGTTTATGTTCATGTAGAAAAATACGGCTTTATTAAAATTCCACTCTATAATGTTAGTTTGTCATCAGATATAATTTTTGGCCAAGTAACCGTCGGAGCTGCGAATTCCTTGCACATTTGGGATGTGCATTTATTGCTAGGAAATGACTTAGCTGCATATAGAGTTGAGGTCATTCCACTTGTAACTGATAAATATTGCTTGGATCAATGTTGATATTAATGAAAATTATATTCCTGATTTTCACCCCAACCGCCCACCTCCAGGCGCAGTTACATGTACTACATGTTATGGCAAAAAGATCTCATGATAATGATGTTGATGAGGATATTGCGGTATTTATCGAGGTCACTGTTGCTACTGATTTATGTGCACTGCACAAGATTGGCAGATCAGAAATAATCCAGTTGTTAGAATAATTCCACCATCACTCAAACTGAATAAACTCATTATGGTCTGATACTAGTCATAACAAAACACTAATTAACATGAAATTTACATCAAATTATAAAACTGTTATTATTATTATTATTATTATTATTATTATTATTATTATTATTATTATTATTATTATTATTATTATTATTATTATTATTATTGGACTTCTGGTACAAAAATGCTAACCACGAAAATTATTGTCAGATGTTGAAGATGTTGAACAGTCTAAAGCTATTGATCATTATCCTCTTTCAACCACTCATTATCTAATTTCTAATCAGAGTGACAAACGACAATCACTCTTAGTCGAACGGGAGAAAAATATCAGGTGAGTTTCAGTGATCTGTTAGAAAAAATGTATTTCTCACAGGTACGAACTGGCTTTTTACTGAATATTGGAGTCTTAAGGAGAAAAGTGGTACACCCGTTGTACCTGCTGGTAATGAGTGGTCTCTAAATTATGAAATTATTGCTCTTGCGTCTTATATACAGGAAAGTCTTAGCTTTATCTCATGAAACTTCCTTGGCGGGTCATTTAAGAATCATTACAACCGGTCCGAAAATCATACATCATTTTCATTTACCGAAAATGCAATATTTCTAAATATTGTAGATCTTCTTACACTTTTCAAATGGTAGGAAAACCCAACAAAAAATACATAAAGCTGATTTACAAAATATTCATGCATTGAACGATCCATTTAGCAGAATAATGGTAGACTATGAAAGCCTCTTGGCTAAAACGAAGTGAGATTGCCAATACTTGTAGACCATAATGTGTGTGTCGACAAATTTTCATGAGGCAAATAATTGATGGAATATTACGATTAAAACTAGTCAACGTCTTAACACAGTAACTTACTCGTTTTAGCCTTCACAATTCCGTCCAATATAACCAAGATTCGAATGTCTTGTCAGGGGTCTTCCAACATGATACATATGGATTCGGTATCCAATAATTTAAATCTTTTCTATATCTATCTGAAAGCAGGTGGAATGGGAAGCTTGGAGAGATTTAATATGACTTTAAACAATATGATATGATTATAGTGTATAGACACCAGAATTGATTGGAACGGACGTGTTTATGCACTGTTGTTTAATCTTACAGAATCACTTCAAGAGTCCCTTTTGAACTTGCTTTTGGATACACTATTCATGGACCATTTAAGTTGGTGAACAATTTGAAAGAGAGACTTCTTTTAACAGAGGACTTAGAGAAGAATGTTACTTGACCTGTCCTAGATTTGCATGTAAATGATGTATATATAAACCATTGATAATGCATTTGCAAAGGCTGGTCGTATTTGTTTCAAATGTATTATATATTTTTTACCTACTTAACTTATTTTTTAATTTATTTTACGTTACCAATGGCTTCTGATTCTCTGTAAAACTAGTTTTAATAAATTTGTAATGGTCCAAATGGAAAATAGAATTTGATTAAATAAGCATTAGTGATTTTTAGCGAACCAGAATCTAAACTTATTCAATGAATAATACTGCACAATTGCACATAAATATATAATGTGTAGCGCCGTTTAATCGGTGAGTCAGTGGATAAGAGAGTGGACCTACTAAAAACTAACGCTGTGATTTAGGGAGATTCGTTGTGCCAATGCGAACTTGTGTCCACTTGATTATCACTGAATATTATGCAGAGCTTAAAATAATAATAATAATAATAATAATAATAATAATAATAATAATAATAATAATAATAATAATAATAATAATAATAATAATAATAATAATAATAATAATAGTACTACTACTACTACTAATAATAATAATAATAATAATGATAAGAAGAAGAAGAAGAAGAAGAAGAAGAAGAAGAAGAAGAAGAAGAAGAAGAAGAAGAAGAAGAAGAAGAAGAAGAAGAAAGAACAGATCCACTCTATCGAAAATTTAAGAGATATTTATGACATGACAGGCGGGAAATTCATAATGATAACCTTTGCATAATACGTGCATATTAACTGAACAAAAATCAATGCATAAAGAGACAAGGACATGCTCTGCCTCAAAGATAATTATTCACTGAGCACATTTTCCTTCGTTTGAAGTAAAGAACACTTTGCTTCTGCCGACAAGGGGGCCTGGGTTTATTTAAATAATGTATCTGCCTTCGTACGTCATAGCAATTCAAATTGACCCGGAGAAATCATTAAATAGGATTAATCGCCATATCCGTACAAATATCCTTGAGAAAAGCATTGCTTAGCTTTCAGAATATTTGATCAAGAGTTCAGTTAATCTGCCTTTCAATCTTCTAGCATAATATAGACTGCAATACAAATATGACCTACTGTACCGAGCGACTATCTTCAGAGTATATCGATTACGAATCGCATGTTTAATATTTTAGAGGTGCAGGTGACTTCCAGAAAGGCTTTCATTTTGGCAATCAATCTTCATTGCTCGAATATTGCCGAGCTTTGTATGGTCGCAATATCGCCATGGAATAGAGTACTTATTGAGATTTAAAATGAGCCGCTGTAACCCTACTGTCAGGGCGTATAAGTCTTGCAATATCATAGCGGGTTAGACACATGTTCTGGCTAGCCGGTTCGGCTGCTTTTGTACGTCAATTGGAAATGTAGGATGCTTTCATTTTCGTGACATGATATTGTCAATAAAGTTTTAAATGTACATTGAAAAGCTAACAAAATAATATATTCTGAAATATGATGACATACTTATGTATTAGGTAATTCACGCATTAATATCATGTTTCATATTCCCCACGTAGTAATGTCTATCTGAATAATAATAATAATAATAATAATAATAATAATAATAATAATAATAATAATAATAATAATAATAATAATAATACCAATACTACTACTGCTAATGATGATGATGATGGTGATGATGATGATATTGATGATGATAATGAAACAGATTAATGAATGTATAATCATGATACAGCATACTTTTACTTTGCATGTGAAGACATTGGTTATTATTAAAATTGTATTCTCAAGATCATGAGAAAGAGAGAGAGAGAGAGAGAGAGAGAGAGAGAGAGAGAGAGAGAGAGAGAGAGAGAGAGAGAGAGAGAGAGAGAGAGAGAGAGAGAGAATTTTTTTTATTCCAAGGCAATGCAATCTATGCACCAAACTCTGACTACTTCACTTAGTAAGACCAAGTTTTCATAACAAAATTGAATGCAAAATCAAAACTTTATTTTTACTGACTGCGACCTTGACAGTGAAATATCAAATGATAAATTAATAAGTAAGTAAATAAATAAATAAATAAACATTAAATAACTTTTTAAATAAACGAATACTAGACCGAGAAATCAGCCAATTACATGCGATGATATTGGTATCGTCCATCAGCATTAATACAGATTTAGGGAGTTGATTTACCGGATTACTATTGTACATAAACTCTGGCGAAAATAATATATTTCAAAGCAACATCAATGTCGCATGAAAAAGAGTATATAGGTAAAATGACATTAAATATTAAGCATTCCTTAAGCTTTTCTTATTCTTATTACAATCGTCATTTTGGAACATAGTTTGTCGCAAAAGCCAAAATAAATGAAATTGTGGAAAATCATGGTCGTATCAAGATAAAAATGTTTGCTTGCGATTTAATATGTTAGACTTAGTGTTCGATTGCTTTCCAATACTTAATTTACATTGTTAATTTACAGAACCTCAACCATTGATTATATTTATAAAATATATTTTGAGAAAAGAGTCAGCTTAAAAACTGGTTTGCAATCAGAGACAAAAGACATAATGTTACAGGAGATTTTACTTTATTTATTGTAATTCTTATCATTATCAAACCAATTGAAACAAACAAATCAAGAATTGTACAATTATAAATATAGCACCCTTGTGTTTTAATTATTCAGCTGATCTCATTTCACCTTAAAGAAACTGAACTATTTTTAAAGAAACATCTATTCATCTTTCTCAATAATTAAACAGGGTATAATTTTACTTATTACTCTCTTTTTTATTTGGTTTGATTTTATTTAATTGCTTGCATAAATCCTGGTTAGTTTAGGGTGTTCTGGGACATCCTTTTTGCTGTTTTGGGGTAATCATGGGGTCTTTCGTTTGGTGATAATCAGCAGCATGGGGAAATAAATCTCTTGATCTTATTCGATAATAATGCAATGCAGGATTTTACTGATAACTGTCTTTTTAAGTTATCATTTTTAATATAACTGTATACATGTATCTTGGACAGATAAGTGTGTTTTCAGATACTCTTATGGTAGCTATGTGACTTTCAAGGTGATAGGCAGAAAAAATTAAAGTGTTAGATGTCTAATGCATGCATAAATTGTTAGAAATAATCATACATAAAATTGCTGGACAGATTTAGGGAGGCACACAAGTGTTAAAAACATTGCCTAAACTTTTAGAACAGTTTTTGCTTTAATACTCTTCAAAGGAATAGCCAATTGAAATCTTGAGGACTCGCACATCAGTTGAGGACGTAAACAAATATTGGTTAAGTTACTTCATATTAGGTAAGGACCGACAGTCTACCATTTTTTGATAAATGGTTTTCTAATTGGTCAGATGCAGGAATAGGTTGCAGATGCGCCTTAGGTATCATCTGCTTGCGTTTTTCTACCATTTGACAAGTGTGACTAGATCTATGGTACTTATAAACATCACTTTTAACTTTCGGGCAATAAAACTTATTCAGGATCTCGCGATAGGTCTTATCGACACCAAAATGACTAGCTTAAAGAGTGTTATGTACCACACTATGAATTTCCTGCCTTTATACCTTCGAACAACAGTTTTATTGCTTACTGACCACTCGTCATCAGCAGGTACATCATGTGGTCTTCATTTTCTCATAATGACCCCATTTTTTACAAAGTAACAAACTGGTACTTGTGTGACTTAAATTTCTGAAACCCAGTCTTGTGTCTTCTTTGATGAATAGTACTTGGGGGCCTATAACTCATTAAATACCTTGTATCCTGATTAAGTAGCTATTACATTCTGCTTACTGCAGTCAGAAATCGGCTGGTCGTTTCTATTTTTCTGTGAAAAAACAAACTTATGACTCTCTCTCTCTCTCTCTCTCTCTCTCTCTCTCTCTCTCTCTCTCTCTCTCTCTCTCTCTCTCTCTCTTTCTCTCTCGTGAATAAACACGGAATAGAACGTATGGCCCTGTAGTGCAATTGTCTGCAATATGTTCAAATCGTATGAGGTCTTTACTGGATATTAAAAGCAGAATTTGCACTGCAAGCGGCTGCCCTATTCTGCCACCATGCGGTAGCGGCAAAGTACAGTGTTACATCATAAAATGTCCAAATAAAAATCCGGTGGGAAGTGTCAGCGGAAATATAACATTGTGAAAATACATCTAATTGTATAAAAATTTGATACATTTAATTTGTTTTCTGCTTCCTCTAGGCCACCTTTCTTCCGAATGAGAAAACAGCTGACTGAAATGCGGTATATAATTCGAATGATATTTGAAATCAGACGCCCAAACATGCCGAAAAGTGGTTTAACCTCTTGTTGCTAGGGTCAGGGGAGTAGGCGTATTGTAAGAAATTGACGTGTCACAGCGCCATTTGTTATCATATTTAAGCATTATTTTATGCTACTTCACATGCAACGTCCTTGATGTTACATCATAATCATAGAAGGGTCAATCTGTGTGACTTGTTTTAAATCAAGTTTGTAATTAGAATATTAAAACTTATAATAACTGATATAGCATTTGCAATATGACAAACTATATAATCAGTTCAGTAGTTAGCAAATTCAGAGACACAATGACGCAGAAAGAAAGTAAATCGAAGGACTTGCATTCAGCCGTTTGCTGCTTGCATAAATGAATAAAACAATTCACGACCAGAATTATGAATGTAGCACTTGCAAGCAGCCATTAAAAAAGACGCAGAAGGAAAGTAGCACTTGCAAACTGCCACATACAATTCGCATTTATGGAAAATGCAATATACATGGATATATTTATGAAAGCATCACATGAAAGCAGGCACCTTTGAAAGATCTTCGCAGGTGTTGACATCGATCTCGACGGCTTTCAAGTCGCGCTTGCAGACATTCTTGAAGTGGAGATGTGGCTTTCCGATCGATCTCCTGTCAGAGGCAAGTTTCGAATAAAGAAAGTGTTTGGGAATCCGTCCTTCATCCATACGACGTACATGATCCAGCCATCAATGTTGGCGAAGGAATGTGACCGTGCTGGTAATGTTGGTACGTTCAAGAACATCAATGTTTGTCACTCAATCGCTCCAGGTCCTCCAGAGTATGCATAGGAGGCATCGCATGTTACAAGCGTCCAGTATTTTCTCCTGTGAGGCGTACAGGGTCCAGGTTTTACTGGCGTACAGGAGAGTGCTTAGCACACAGGCACCATACACGGAGATCTTGGTGTCACGGTCAACATGCTGTTGTTCCACCATCTCTGAGAGTTATTGAATCCTTTCCAATGCTCTTGTCGAGCTCGGTGTCAAGCAAGACGTTGTTGGTGATGGTTGAGCCAAGCCTATGAACTGACTGAATACTTCTAGTTTGTAGTTGTTGATGATGATGCTGGGAGGTTCCACGTCTTGATTATGTTTAAGCTGATGGTGAGTGGCTAGAGCAACAAGATCTTCAAAGAGCATGCCCTTAATCGTTGCTTCTGTTACTTTGCTCTTTTTCTTTAGTCGTGCCAGGTTGGACAGTATGCCTTCTGATCATGTGTGCAGGTAGATTACCTTCTGTGGACGTCCCAAAGGCGAACTTAAGGAGAACAGAGAAGATGCCAAAGAACGTGGGAGCAAAAACACAGCCTTGTTTCACCCCACTGTGGACGTTGAAAGGGTTGGACGATGAACCATCATAATGCAGTGTGCCTTGCATGTCGTAGTGGAAGGACTGAACCATTCCGAGCAGCTTTGGAGTTCATCCAAACTCCTAGCGCATGTTTCCCTTCCTTCGCCGATTTTATGAGGAAGCTAGCAAGATTTTCTCTGAGATTTATTTTTTATGGAATGTAGTGCGTGAATCGACTTCACATCTGAAATACGTTGTTCTAAATGTTTTTTTAATACCCGACATAACTAATATGTTAGGCCTAACCAATCTCATTTATTGGATATTCTAACGTCTAGGATGATTTCGTTCGTGAAGACGGATATCCAGTCGGTTTTCAAGATCAACATAATTATATTCAGGAAGATGTTTTCGCCATGAATCTCATGGTAATTTTCCTAGTGAAGCAGTGATGTCTCCACCTGTTTTAATAGAGATAAATTTGTTGTTTGTATCACATTTTATACACTTGGCTGAAAGCGCACGCTTTTTAATTTTTTGTTTTTATTGTTGCTATTCCACTGGTGAGGGCAGGGTTTCTGCATCGAACACAATATAAATTCATCTTATTTATTATATTTGTACAACATCGATATTATTGATTATTAAGTGACAAGAAAGCAAGAACAAGTCAAACATATTCCAACTCTATCAGAAAAATTATCATAGGTCCATCTGGGTAAGACGCAATTGTTGTTTATAACCTGATAATGAGATCACTCATGTGGGATAACTAGTATTTAGTGGCACCATCTGTAGATGATCAGCAATGATACAACGTCCTTAACGATTTTAATGAAAATGCAAACTTGTTGAACAATTACGGTAATGATATAGAGTTTATCACCGATAATAATGATGATGCCCCATCTTCGGATGTTTTCGATGGATGTATTACTTAACTTGTAACAGGAGGAGCAATAAAATCCAGCACGCATGTTCACTCGATGAAGGAACAAAAACCGATATATATATATATATATGTATGTATATATATATATATATATATATATATATATATATATATATATATATATATATATATATATATATATATGTATGTAGATGCAATAAACTGACGACGAACAGTACGAAACTAGTAACTAACTAGCCTAAGCGCTTTCGACTCCCAATGAGTCTTTTTCAAAGGCAAATACAAAACATAGTTACGACAAACAAATAAACACAAAAACGTTGCGTTTGTAAACCTCTACAGTTCTATCTTCACATGTGCTAAAACTATAAATACAACCAGCTTGTATAGACTAGTTGCGGAAACTGAAAACGTTGTATAATTCCCTAAAAGTCTACAAGCCAAAGCGACATCTATTTTTACTTTGTGTACATATGTAACGCAGATTATATCCCGGATATTTGGTTCTATACCGGTTATTCTTATAGTAAAAATTGAAGGATAAGAAGATTTAGAAAATGTTAAATTCTACTAGTGCATAGTTTTCATTTTCTAGTCTTCTTGGTTTAGACCGCTTGGTTTCAATGTTCTAAGGCGGCGTATCCAGTATGATTCCTTTTCCTTCCTGGTTTCGGAACTCCAGCTGTGGTTGTTGGCAATAGCGATAAGTATTATATCACTGAAAGTGTGGCCAGGGGAGGAGAAGTGTTCTGCGACTGGGCTTCTGTACAGCTTTTTTGTCATCCAATCAGATCTATGAAGGTTTATTCTTATGTGTAGCTTTTCAGTTTCTCCCACGTACTGAAGGCCACAGATCTTACATGTGATGAGATAAATCACATTCTCTGTTTTGCACGTTTTGTGTGGACCATGTATGTTTAGTTTTTCTTTAGTCACTGTGCTAGTGAATGTCTTGGTCTCTATCATATGTTGACAGGTTTTGCATCTTTTATCGCCACAGGGTCCAGATTGACTAGGTTGGTTTCGACTAGCGATTGTTGTTAGCTTGGCCCTGACTAGGATGTCCTTTAGGTTTTTTGGTCTCCGGTAAGCTACTACAGGTTTGTTCGGAAGTATTAGGTTTAGTATGTCTGAGGATTGTACGGTTGGCCAGTTGTTTGCGATGATTTTACCTACTTTGGGATTGTCTGGGTGATAGGTCAGAATAAATGGTATCCTATCAACCTTTTATTTCTGTCCATATCTGAGTAGGTCATCACGGTTTGTTTGTTTGGCCCTTTGGATTGCCTCCGCAATCAGGTCTTTGTCGTAGCCTCGGTAAATTAAATGTTTAGCCAGCTCTTCAGACCTTTCTATGAATCTTTCATCGTCGGAGCAAATTCTGCGTATCCTCAGTGCCTGGCTATATGGAATGTTCTTAATGCAGTGTTTTGGATGACAGCTGGTTGGGAGAAGATATTGGTGTTTGTCGGTTGGTTTCGAGTAGATGTCTGTGTGTAATTTGTTTTCCACCAGTCTGGTTGTTGTGTCCAGGAAAACATGGTTTGAGTTGGAAATTTCTGCCGTGAATTTTATTGAAGGATGGAAGTTGTTTGCCTTTGAAATGAAGTCATCCAGACTTTCTCTTCCATACTGCCACTTCATTTCTATATCATCGATAAAGCGTACCCACTGGTATGGTGTACGCTCAACCGATGCTAAGAGCTTTTCCTCAAGTTTTCCCATGAAAATGTTAGCATACGAAGGGGCCATTTTAGTACCCATTGCAGTTCCATTGATTTGTAGGTAGTTTTCTTCATTAAATTCAAAGTTGTTGAGTTTTAGGACAAGCTCCAGGAGTTGGATTAAGAAGTGTGTGGGTGGATTGTTTACAGTTCTTGTTTCCCATGCTTCGCTGCATGCCTGTAACCCTTCGTTGTGCGGTATGTTGGTGTATAAAGATGTGACGTCTAAGGAAGCAAGTAATGTATCTGGCAGTAATGGTTCACTAGCTTTGCTTTTTATGAGATAATCTGTCGTGTCTTGAAGATATGATGGTAATTTGTGGACATGTGGTCTCATAAAATGATCTAAATATTCTGATATCCTTTCTGTGGGGTGCCCGTTACCTGAGATTATAGGTCTGCCAGGGTTTCCTTGTTTGTGGATTTTGGGTAGAAGATAAAATCTACCTGCTCTTTGGTTTTCTGGGCTTAAGTAGTTTTTGGTTTGCTGGTCTATGTGTCCGCTTTGGTACGCCTCGTCAATAACATTAGTGATGATGTTTGCATATTCCAGCGTTGGATCATGGTCCAGTTTTTGGTAGAACCTAGCGTCACTTGGTTGTCTACTTGCTTCACTAATGTAGTCTTCCCTATTCATAACGACAACAGCGGAACCCTTATCTGCAGGCTTAATTATTATGTCTGTTCTGCTTTTCAGTGAGTGCAGGGCATCTGTTTCTTCTTTTGTCAAATTAGAATATTTGTTAGTATGGTTGATATGTCTGGAAATATCGTTTTCAACCGAGTTGATAAAGGCTTCCAGATTCGGAATTGAACTTTTTGGTGGGGTCCAGTTACTTTTCTTTCTAAATGTGGGTTGGTCGCAGCTTATATTTTCCTTTGATTTGCTTGGTGATTGCAAGGCAAAATGGGCTTTGAGTCTTAGTCGGCGGATGAATTCTTCGGTGTCATTCTTAAGCTTCCCTCTGTCGTACGTTTTAGGACGGGGACAGAAACTCAAACCTTTCGATAAAAGTTTTATTTCTGCATCAGTAAGTTCTAAATTGGAGATGTTGACTACTGTGTTAGTAACAGTTGCATTAGTGTTTGTTACAGAGTCCTTGTGATTCTTCCTTTTGCGGCGATTTTTCTTCTTACGGTTGTTTTTGGAAGAAATTTCGTCAATTGAAGTTTCTTCACAACAGTCCATTGGTTGTAGATCATGACTTCTAAATTTTCTCTCTCTGACTTTGTATAGTTTCGAAGAGAGTCTTTTTTCATCTTTATTTAATTTGGAGTAAAACGTTTTCAATTGTTCTTCTGTTGAGACGGAATTGAGCTGATGTTTTAGTTCTTCAATGGTTGCTGATTTGGCTAAATATTGATGATTTACGTTTTTACTAAGTAGGGCTGTGAGTTTCATGGAAGCGTCGTGAGTTATTTTATTCCATCTTTTGTTGAATCTGTTTGAACTCTTGCCAATAATTTGCGGTTTCACATGAATTTGAAGACCTTTAGTGACTGTATTTGTTTCGAGGAAATGATGCAAGAAAGTGCAATGATGCTTTAGGCGAATTAAATCATTAGTTTCATTGCGTAAAGTTTTGAATGTTTTCTGTATTTGTTGAGACATCGTCTCCATTCTAAGAGATACGGCAACAATTTAAATATAAGAAGGAAACAATGGAACGGATACAGTAACACTACATAAATACAAGACAGAAAAGGGTGTTAGATCACACCAAAGGTAGATCGAGCCATACGAGGTAGGTAATATAAAGAATACAAATCATATGGCGAATAACAACCCTCTCAAGCGTACTGGATCCACCAAGGGATCACGTCTGTCAGGGATTAATTAAAATAGATGCAATAAACTGACGACGAACAGTACGAAACTAGTAACTAACTAGCCTAAGCGCTTTCGACTCCCAATGAGTCTTTTTCAAAGGCAAATACAAAACATAGTTACGACAAACAAATAAACACAAAAACGTTGCGTTTGTAAACCTCTACATTTCTATCTTCACATGTGCTAAAACTATAAATACAACCAGCTTGTATAGACTAGTTGCGGAAACTGAAAGGATAAACCTTCATAGATCTGATTGGATGACAAAAAAGCTGTACAGAAGCCCGGTCGCAGAACACTTCTCCTCCCCTGGCCACACTTTCAGTGATATAATACTTATCGCTATTGCCAACAACCACAGCTGGAGTTCCGAAACCAGGAAGGAAAAGGAATCATACTGGATACGCCGCCTTAGAATATTGAAACCAAGCGGTCTAATCCAAGAAGACTAGAAAATGAAAACTATGCACTAGTAGAATTTAACATTTTCTAAATCTTCTTATCCTTCAATTTTTACTATAAGAATAACCGGTATAGAACCAAATATCCGGGATATAATCTGCGTTACATATGTACACAAAGTAAAAATAGATGTCGCTTTGGCTTGTAGACTTTTAGGGAATTATACAACGTTTTCAGTTTCCGCAACTAGTCTATACAAGCTGGTTGTATTTATAGTTTTAGCACATGTGAAGATAGAACTGTAGAGGTTTACAAACGCAACGTTTTTGTGTTTATTTGTTTGTCGTAACTATGTTTTGTATTTGCCTTTGAAAAAGACTCATTGGGAGTCGAAAGCGCTTAGGCTAGTTAGTTACTAGTTTCGTACTGTTCGTCGTCAGTTTATTGCATCTATTTTAATTAATCCCTGACAGACGTGATCCCTTGGTGGATCCAGTACGCTTGAGAGGGTTGTTATTCGCCATATGATTTGTATTCTTTATATATATGTATGTATGTATGTATATATATATATATATATATATATATATATATATATATATATATATATATATATATATATATATGTATGTATATATATATATATATATATATATATATATATATATATATATATATATATATATATATATATATATATATATATATATATATATATATTAATCAGCGATATACCCAAAACCTAAAGTGATCAGAGATAACTGCAATCTTATGATTGTCTTTAATGCAGTCGATACAATACTCTGCGAAACATTCATCAGAGTTGGTGTTGAGGGGACAAAGATATATTTCAGTTGAACAATTCATTTTTGCGCGCTAGTTATTCCTCGTAGATTATCACCATGAATTAACATTATCCTTAATCGAGGTATAGTGATAAAACGTTTGCTTGAGAGACCAATAAGTTTTGAACACACCCTTTAGAGGGTTCTCTCTGGCAATATATTTGACGCACAAAAAAGATTAGAAGTCTTAGTGATGCTTGTATTTTTGCACCCGTCGTAAGAAACTTTTTTTCGGTCTGAAATTCTGGTATGTTCACCCTCTCTCTAGACGTCTCGGTTTAGCATTATTGACATTTGTATATTCGCAAAATAATGCTCTGTTCACACTTCCTGCTTTTACAGACCAAAATAAGAGCAATAATCGTTTTGCCACATTTCATTAAATAAACATAATACTAGCCAAGACATAACTCGAACATGGTAAAAACACACGATAAATGTAATGTAAGAGAACTTTTGCATGTAAGTATTCATACATATTGTGAATTTGACGTGTTCAGCGATAATATACCTGGTGAATTATTCCAGTAAATATCCAATCAAAAGACTAAAAAATGTTTAATTTCTTGGGTCTGACTAATACTAGTTCCCCCACCTCCGATCTGGCATTACCTGTGGTATAGATTTTTATAGTCATTAACACTTTCGAGATAATAGCTATAAGGAAAACACTCGATTAACTAAACATAATCTCTTTCTAACTCAGGTACAAAAACGTGAGACAGCGATTTAAATCCGAGTCGAATGTTAAAATTTTCTTTTTTGTTATCCTCATATGCCACGTAATCCAGTGTGAGTAATTTTTCAGTGCGATGTATATAAATATGGGTCCATTCATCTTTTCATTTTCCATGTCGCATTGTGTTTCAAATGGAGAACGAAACGTTTCTTAGCACAATATTATCTTACCTGTGACTACATTGTATTGCTGCATTAAATATGTAATCAGTCATGCACAGTTCTGGTTTTAATGATGCTTAAATTGTGTAGTTTATCCAGTTACTTGATATAAATTAGATTGGTTGGTAGGTACCTTTATATCGATCAAAATGTTGCTGAATGACAACCGTCAGTTATGTGCGCTGTTTGGATACATTTATATATATATATATATATATATATATATATATATATATATATATATATATATATATATATATATATATATATATATATATATATATATCTTTTCAGATTTTAACTAGACAGCGGTGGAAACTACGGGTTCAACGATACTTTTGGGTATCGAAATGGAGTACGTACTAATGTTCTTGTTGACAGTATGCATTATTTACTCAGTCAGCGATTATGAATACTTGATATGGTACATAAAAATTTAAATGAAATAAATGTGTTATGAGAACTGTGCATTAGCATTCCCTCTTTTCCACAACTGGGTCTATATTCTATTGTGTTTTTTTAAGACGTACAAGTTCGTGTCTCTCCTCCATAATTTGCACAAAGCATAATCCACAGG